>VMOF01000024.1:1017975-1283651 GCA_011764245.1 Trialeurodes vaporariorum | reverse complement strand
GAGAATGACAATTTCCTGAATCCTTCAGTGTCATCTGACAACATTGCGTGTTCATGTAGTGCCATAACCGTTATTGGATGACCGCTAGCACCCTTACGCCCAACCACCCCCTCTTCATAGCTTCCCCCTTTAATTCAATATCTTGGCCATTATTCGGAGCGACCGGTGGAGGCGGACGGCGGCATCGTCCACCATTCACCACCATCAACCCCATTCCCGTAATTAATATTTTTAATATCGAGAGCGATATGATGTGATATTCGGTTCTCATATTCGGATGCTCGGCTTGTGTTGCGGGGTTGCGGGCGAGGAATTTACCGACGCGCCAATAAATGTTGTATTAACTTGCTTTCGCGGCTAGCGATCTCACCCGCAATATACGCTTCAGTCCATCGATGTCATCGGTGGATTTTCCTCTTTATTGTGGTGGATGGAGGGAGTGAGCAGCTGTTTAATGATCGGTAGGCCATTCTGCGAACCCTTTGTGATGAATTTTCGGTCGGAGGTCACCCAAAATCAACTCCCGATCTTTCTCGTCGTGTGAAGAAGGTCGGTGAGTTCACACTCGTCGATTTTGGGCGAACTGCGCGAGTTTATAGGTTACGGTTAATTTTTAACCTTTACTGCGCAGGGCTGTGGTATCCTTGAGGCACATAATCTTTTTGTCTTATTCTTCTTCTTTTAGCACTTCTCCCCCCCCCTTGACACTAGAATTTGCCCTAAAAAAAGGTCGTTTTTTGCGTTTTCAGACAAATTTTACCAAGTTAGTATCTTTGGACCCCCCATTCCCTTGACCATTTTCGGGCCCCCCCCCCCCCATAAAAATTCCTGGATACGCCGCTGTGCCCATGCTGTTTTTTTTTTTTTTTTTTTTTTTTTTTTTTTTTTTTTTTTTTTAATAAACTCAGTATTGGCATATAGGTCTCTAAAACACAACAGACAATGCTACAGGAATCATTTTACGTTATTTCCCTTTCATTTTTAGTCAAAATTATTCAAAAAATCTTGTTTTCGAACGAAAAATAAAGTGATTTAGTGGAAGGTTAAATCTTGTCGTTTTATAGCTCTTACTTATTTCTGCATACGGGAGTAAATCTATGACTATGGTTATTTCAAGAGAAATTTCATGGCATCGAAAAAGTCCTGTCTTTTTGACCAGAATTTCAGTTCAGAAGGAGCATATAGCTTTTTTTCGTGGACTGTTTTATTTTTTATTCGTCCTGCCATTTTCTATACAGAACCCTCTAATCGGGAACGAATCGGAATCAGCGCCGAATAAAATGCTCCGAACTCTCATTTAGCAGTTTATATCCACGTCTGCGTTCGGCACGTTGCACATAGCAGTAGCACAGTCCAATGCAATCATTGTCGTCAGTGTAACATTTCTTGTTCGTGTTAGTGTGGTATAGTGGCGCGACCCCCCAATCTAGACCAATGCCCGATTTAACTCAATTCGAACAATTTCCATCGCCTGCATCGCGCATCGCCACACCGGAACGCGGATGCATCTTTCATCGAACAACACCGAGGTTTTAAACCTCCCCCCCCCCCCACCTTGTGTTGTCCTTTCCCCCTTCAATAATCGGTTCAGGGCGTCTCGCGAGAAGCTTACTTTCGCCCGCCATGAAATCGATTCTGCACCCAACGCGCGCTTTGGCTGCTCCGAACGACTCATATATACGTCTATCGTCCAAACCGAGCGTTCATCAAGTTATCACTTAAAGACTTGTAAGGTCAATGGCGTTGTTGTACACAATTTTGCTCTAAGCGATTTAATAGTCGATTCTGGTGTCAAAACCTCAAAAAATAACGATGGCAGCACTTAAAACTTCCGAAATCCACTCCTGAACTCAATAAACACTTTTATTTGCGCGGGCGTAATAGTGGCTGAGGGCAGTAATAATTGGAGATTTCCATCTAACAAGTACTGTACCTAACTCTATCAAGAAACGACCAATAAGAGACGACTTTCATTTGACACCGGTGTCTCTAGATGTCAAGGTACCATTCATCGGATGTGGATCATCTGCCCTCTGATGACTAATTACTCTGTGAATCATCCTTTTCAGCGTAGAGAGAGTGGCAGAAGTAAGATAGGAATCTCCCATCATTACTGCCCTTAGCCAACCATAACGCATGCGCAAAGAAAATCGTTTGTTGAGTTTAGGAGTGGATTTCGGAAGTGTTTAGTGCTGTCATCGTTATTTTTGGAGGTTTTTGTACCAGAATCTACTATTAAATCGATTATAACAAAAGTGTGCAACAGCCCTATTTAAATCACAGAGAATACTGTTTTACCAGTAATTTTAACCTAAAGAAATGTCACTGAAAAGTTTTCGAGTGCTCTCGCATGCTTGCGTGTGATGTATAATCTGATGCAGATTAAAAAAATTAATTTACACTTATGAAATATGACCCATACACGCCAGATACGCTCATTCTGAGAAATTCAGTGATGAAATCTTCTGTAAAGAGCAGATCTAATGTTTCATGGGCCCCATTTCCATCTCAACAGCTCTCGTCCTTACGTTCAAGCGATTCCAGTAATACGCCTCTAAAACGCCAATCGCCTAAATTAAAACAAGACTGAAGGACTAAAGTTTACCCCCACGCCGGTCCCCGGTGTCGATAGATAATAGATTCTAACTTCAGATTGTATGCACTGCGTATCGTAAACAAAGCAGAAAGCGAGAATAAAAGAGAAAGACGCCGGGGAAAAGGGACAGGGAGAAAATAAAGGGAGGGGTGGGAGCTAAAACTTTTTAACTGTATTATCATCAATATCGAAGCAATATCTTCTAGAGCTCTCCTCTTCGGATGATGCTTTGCCGCGCCGCGATCTCTTGATTTAGTTCGCGCGTCGCAAATTAATAAAACGAAGTGCGGAATAATAAATTAGAAGCGACAAAACGGGATTAATTAAACAAATGGTAGCGCATAGAGGGGGGGGGGAGGAAAAAAAAAACAGGAGGAAATCAGATTTCCGAGAGCGAACTCTCCTTCCGTAACCCAGGAAGTTGGATAGGATACCGGGAGAGTTTTACCGGCTCGTGCCCCCCCCCCCCACTAACCCACCCTTGCCAGAGTGCGTTCTCTCACGTTAAATAGCGCTGAGAGAGAGAGAGAGAGAGAGAGAGAGAGAGAGAGAGAGAGAGAGAGAGAGAGGGAAAGAGGGAAGGAGACACCAAAGTCCTACCGTAATCAACGCGCGGAAACTACAAAAAAAAAAAGCTTGACTTTAATTCGCAATTAGAAAGAAGAGAAAAGTTACAAGTTTTCGGAGACGCTCGGAAGTTCCTCCTGCGGGTAGTGGCAGAAGACTATGGAGAGTTCGAGTTGGTGGTGGAAAGAGGGGGGGGGATGCAAGGTTGCGCCCGAAGAATTCGAATTTCACAACGCAAACACTCCTCCGCTCACACAGCGATGCTCTGCGTTTTGCCGACGCTGCGCCCGCTTGTTAATTGAATACAAAAATCCGACACTGTTCAACTTCTCTCTCTCTCTTTCTCTGTCTCACTCTATATCTCTCTCAGATCCTTCTTTTTTTCCTCTCTCTTAATCCAGGATAGCGAAAGTTGCTCCCGTCGGAGTTGGAAGCTCGACTTCTGTCGACGCCCAAGAGAATGCGGGCCTGCTTGGTGTGTTGCCAAACAATCCTTGTTGTTGTAAGATCTCTCAAGTGTAGGGTAGTTAGGCGCAGTAATCGCCTTTCCAACACTTTTGGGTTATAGCTAAAACCCTTTACTGTGAACAGACACTGACATCACTCGTCATGGAGAGAGGTCAGAGACAAATAGAGACCTAGCACAAAGCTTGCAAAAGGTTTCCCTTTTTCCAGCTTAAATTTGGCCGAGACTAACAACAACAACAACAGTCAACTATTGTTGAGTGATGGACGCAGGTTTTCTTCATGCTTTATATTTGCGCTTTTTTTGTGACAAACTAAGAGTTTTTGAATCATTATTTTAAAATCACACTCCTGAATTAATTCTTTTAAGTGAAACTTCCGCGGTAGATCTCGATGAAGCATTGTTCATCACTGAGCAGCAGGCAACTGATGGTTCAGTGGCGGATCCAGGCCCTCCCCTTCTTGCCACAAATGTTACTCTTTTGAAGCAGCCCCAGTTTGAAAAGATATGCAAACCCTTTCGAGCGACGATCGACTCCATTTGCTGAGCTGAATCGATAGAGGGGGCACAAGCTGGGTTTTGGCGACATCATCTTTTTGCCCATGTTACACATAGTCATGAGTTGCCAGTGAAGCGGCCCCAGTTTGAATAGTTATAAAAACCCTCGAGAACGATTTTCAACAGATAATGACCCAAAATTGCTTCCTGCGATGCTTCATACATATATCAAAATTCATTGGCGTGCCCGTCCCAAAAAAAGTTTCTGGATCCGCCAATGTGCGTTGGCTACTGTTTTGTTGAGATTCCGAACAAAAATCAACCCATATAACTTGCCTCCAGAACTGCCGTTTTGCGTATAATTGATGGTATTTTTTAATTCACCGATGATTCCACCGGTTGAGAAAAGATTACACAGTTCAATTCATCGTAAGATTGTAATGCACGAAAATACTCTGATATGGTAACATTTGCTCAATCAGTGCAATTACTGAACGTTAAATTATTAAAATATCCGGAAGTTTTTTAAATTTATCGACGATTCCACCGGTTATGAAAAGATTATACAGATTCGATTTTTTTTGTGAATTACAGTCATACACTGAACTGAACTGTGTAATCTTTTCTCAACCGGTGGAACCATCGGTGAATTGAAAAATCCCATTTTTACGCAAAACGGCAGCTCTGCTTGCCTCACTCTCAACTCTCATAACACAAGAAGCATAGCGTGTGCTGGGTCTCTGTTAGTCTCTGGAGAGAGGAGACAATATTTGGCAACAAGCATCTGATCAAGATGTCTGCTACATCCGCATCTTATTTAATAACTCCGAAGAAGCCACGCTGGCTGCGTTTCCTATAGGCCCGGCGCGGCACTCCTGGCAGTCCTGGTGGTGGCTCGTGCTTCCTATATGCTGCTGCTGCTGCTGCTTGCGTCTTCCACCAAGATTGCTGCGCGCGCATCTGTTGCAACGCCAGTGTTGTCAGATCTACGGCACTACCCCGTAAGAAGCCATGTGGAACAAACAGATTTTAACCTAAAATGTGGCAACACAGCAACGCCCGAACGGGAAAAAAGCAACGCGACGATTTTAAATCAAGATTTACTAGCGCGCGAAACAACCTCCACCCACACGCAGCTCCCACCCACCCCCAATCATCGCAATGCCTCATATAGCTCCCATGCATCCCGCTAATATGTATTAATGGGATGGTGGAAATTAGTTTATAAATATCGCCCAGAAAAAATTCCCCTGCGTGTCCTTTTATATTATTATTATTTTTGTGCCCTCCTTCGGCGGGTCTTTTTCTGTTTTCTTCTCTCGAAACCTCCGCTCTTTTCTTGTTTTCCTTTGAAGAAACAAAAAAAGCGCCAAATTAAGTGTCGATCTTAATGAGGAGCTCTTTGCAGAAGTAACGTGAAGAGGTTTACGCCATTTTTTATTCTTTTTGAGAACGTATAATCGTTTATTCTGAATCCTTATTGCCACAGCTATCCGGGCGTATACACTATACAGGGTTTGCTTATGCTTCTACAAGAAAACACGAAGCATTGACCTTGGTCTTTTCTAAAAGTTAAAAATGTAAAGTTTTGTTCGCGCGCTACGCCACTGACTAGATGGTTTCATTCTATGAATCCTTGCTCACTATTTTCATTTAACTTCCCTTCTTAAAAATCCACCAATATTGGATGTAATCACTAATGAGTGCAACATGAATCCGCGGAGGAAAATAGCAACTTTGTTGCGGAGGCGGGCTCATTTCGAAGCGAGAACTTGATACTTTTCTCGGTGACTCGGGTGCTATTATTGTCCGTCATATTTCCGCTGGAAATCGTTATCGGCCTCCTAATTTATTTCAAGCAGCTGTTCCGCTAAATGAAATCCCGCGCTCGCATTCGCATACCGTCATCGGCTCCACGACCTCCGCCGCGCGCCGCTACTCTGCAAAGATAAGTGCGAAGATGCAAAACCGCAGCTATATGAGACATGGGAGTTGAGCTGCTCTTCCTCCGGTCCGGTGTTGCCGAATCGAACACAATTATTAATAAGCATTGCACTGCGTATTTATGTTGAAGCGTGCCCGCGTGTCGCACGGGTGAAGGATTGCTTGGGTTTGAGGTGATGCCTCAAAGACAAATTAAGCGAATTTTTGCGATCGAATATATTCACTCTTTATTAAGTAAGTGGTCGGCCGGTTTTTTCGATCTTTTTTTTTTTTTTTTTTTTTTTTTTTTTTTTTTTTTTTTTTTTGAGAAGTGCTTCGCCCCAGTGGATTTTTTTGGACACTATGTACCCCATACCCCTATGCAACCCGTACACCAATGGAGCTCTTGCAAACTTTTGCTGTACGAAAATGAATAGTGTAATCTGAAGGAAAAACCAGCGAAAGTCACAAAAATCACACTAAACAAGTCTAAAATTCAGGAATAAACTCACAAAACTGCTCTAACGGCGCTTCAACGCAGGTATCATGGGAGATTCCTGTCTAATTTGTCACTTTCTCTACGGAAACACAGAGATATGTCTCAAATTAGATAAGAATCTCCCATGATATGTGCGTTAAACCGCCATTATGCCCGATTCTGAGAGTGAATTTCGTGATTTTTCAGTGTTACGCATTGTCATTTTTTACAGGTTTTTATGCAAGAATCAACTCTTTAATCCCCTGTAGCAAAAGTTTGCAAAAGCCCCATTATGTGGACGTTTTTTAACGTACGTTAGATTAATACGTGTGCAATCATGAATGACGTTTATGTTTATAATTTATAAACGAACTTGACCTCCAATGGCAATATCCATTTAGACGTTTATAAACTGGTTTGACCTTTTAAGTGTTAATATAATTTTTTTTTAATAGAATCGTTGTCAACTTTGCACGCGAACAATGGGTGACGCCATATTCGAGGAACTCAATTGTGTCTTTAGGTGTTTTCTGGGCATCGATGGCATCAATTCGATCTTGAATTTACCTCCGGACTTGATCATGTCATACTGAAATGATTTCATCGAGAAATTCTGAAATATTACATGCACGTTAAATTTGGCAACATTGGGTCATTACGAGCCTCTTTGCAAAGCTTAGGCTCGTGGTCGCGCATCTCAGAAGCGGTGATTTTATCTCTCCGCAGCTTTCATTTCCGGTCGAAGGAATTAGTTTTTGGAAGGGAGACCCAACTCTCGATATAATCTTAGGCATGTCGCCATCATACCTCTTTTCCCTCCCCCTTTCTCTCCACGATAATCCTTGGCTTTTCTCACGCGGCAATTTAACTGCTGATGCAAAGCACAGCACATTTCTAGCGCGTGAATCACAAAAATGATACTTGACTCGATTCCAGAGTGCGGTTATGACTCGTGAATTGCGATGTATTGATGTTTCCTCCGTATAAAACTACTAAATATAATCGATCCTTACGGGCTGAATGTCGAATTTCCGGATAATCGGTACATTTGCATAGGTTCAAATGGTAACAAAACGATGATCAAAGTCTGGTTGAGAAAGCAAGATTTTTGGCGCTTGAAATTTTCCTTGTATTCGAAATCACCAAAAATTCATTTTGAACCCTACTAGAAATTTTGTCTTTTTAGTGTTGCTAAGCAAACCCGTTTGTCAGTCTCTTGTGGTTTCAAAAATAAAATCTGGTGATTTCTAATGGAGTTTCTGGGTTGAAAAACTCTTGCCTTATCTTCCAAAGACCGTCACCGCGGCATGACCAGACTTTTTATTTAGAAATAGTCCAATTGATTGGTATACAAATATTACCTATCAGATTACTCAAAACTGAAAACCAAGAAAAAATAAAAAAGAACAAAGACAAAGGGAAAAGTAATCTAGGGGCTGAAAAGTTGGGGGGAGGGGGTGGTTAAAAAGTAGGGTGTGCAGCATTGTGGCTTTTGAGCTTTGGGGGAATCTAAGGAAGGAGGTTGAATTTAATGTTTTTGTTTAATTAAAAGAAAAGAAACAAAAAACAAAAAACAGTATGCCTGTATCATACGTTTGATATGAATACCGATCTAATGTGTATGATAAGATTTAAGCCCTGGGTTGACTGAAATTTATCCCCCCCCAAACAAAAAACAAAAAAAATCTTAATATAACCAACCAACCCCCCCCCCCAATACGTTGACCCCCTAAGGCTGCCCATGCTTTGAAACTTGGAGCTCATTGAAGTTCCAATATTCATGTTGAACGGAAAGAATTCCAAATTAAGGTCATTATCCACTCCCCGCTTCAGGGCTGCTGTTTTGCGTTATTCACCGATGATTTTGCCGGGTGAGAAAATATTACACAGTTCAGTTCAGTGTGTGACTGTAATGCATGAAAATACTCGCATCTGTAATCTTTTCTCAAGCGGTGGAAACGCCATTAATTAATTAAAATATCCGCAAGTTTTTAAAAGTCATCGTCGACTCCACCGGTTGAGAAAAGATAACAGATGCGAATATTTTAGTTCATTACAGTCATCCACTGAACTGAACTCTGTAATCTTTTCTCAACCGGTGGAATCATCGGTGAATAGAAAAAGAGCATTGATTAAACGCAAAACGACAGCCCTGCCCCGCATATAAAAAATAAATATAAAACCAAAAACAGCTGAAATCACGTCAGGGAAAATCAATGGGAATGACGCCAGTGGAGTGAGGGCTGAATGAAAATTACCAAGCGCGGCGCGGGCGGGACTGGAACGTTGGTTGGGTCGTTGGGTGTTGGGCGATCGTGTGGCGGCGTAAAAGAAATATCGGAAAATACGGTTCCTTCCTTCGCTTCCTTCGTCTAAAAGCCTTCATTCTTGTTTCAATATCCGGGACTAATCTCGTAAAAAATATCAACATCTGGACGTTTACGGGCGAGAAAATAGTTCTTTCATCCACGTTGGAAAACTTTCTCCCCTCCCCATTCCTCTTCTCTCCTTAACCTTATCCTTATCCCTCAAGAGAGAAAGGAAAAAAGAAGAGAAAAAAAGAAAAAAGAGAGAAAAAACTGAGGAAAACATAATCAGAGTAACACAAAATGCGAGTCCAGGAAAGAAACTTGATCTAATTCCTTATTTATTCTCTTTGTGGAGCTCCATACTCCATAGTTGACCGGAGGAGGGAGGGAGGGAGGGATGAAAAAACTATAAAAAGAAATATAGGAAAGAAATGGGAGAGCGAGAGGAGAGAAAAAAAAAATATGTCGCGGGAAAAACTACGCGCTGGTTACTGGATATAGGATAACCTCATAACTTTATCCGGCCGGAGGACCATAGGAGGCTCCCGTGGGACTGCTGGAAGGAGGGGAGAGGAGGGGGGGGGGGGAGGTCGCGCGGCCGGGTAATGCCAATATGGCGAGTATTTCAGTGAGGGTTACCGACCGCACTGAGAACTGAGGAGTTCGAGCCAACCTACATTTTGCTAACTTCTTCATTCCCAATTGAGGGTGGGAAGAAGGATTCAAAAAACATTGAGTGTGCTCTTCCTGAGCTGTTAGCCCCACGGTCGCATTACAATTTTTTCGGAGGAGCGCACCCGATCTTTCCCAATTCTCCCCCTCGTTCGCTCCAAGCTCCTTTAGTCTCTTCTTTCTCGCTCTGTTGGTCAGTGTTTTCTTTCTCCGTGTGTATGCACTAGCGGATCCAAAAAATTGTTCTTCTCTCTCTTGTCCCCATTAGAACGCATGTGTTAGAAAAGGATGGAAGAGGGGGGCGAAAATCACGTGACTGCCCCTGAGCTGTCCTTCTCTATCACATGCTTTCTAATGGGAAAAGAGAGAGAAGGATAGATTCCTGGATCCGCCGCAGTGTGTGCATGTTCAGTGTTCACCACCTTAAACTGAACACTGCGCGAGGATGCTCCGAGCTCCAGATTTCCCCCGGGATAAAACGCGCGACACCTCCGCGAGATGCCGCGCGTGTCTCGACAAGGATTCGAGACGTCTGGTGACACCTCCTCAGTTCTCCGACCGTAAGACAACCCGAGAGGTAAGAGAGTTCAGCTTGGCTTGTTTCGTACCGGTACCAAACCGTGGGCACCGCGTGGATTGGTTTGGGGTTCAACGAAGATTGAGGGAGCCAGCGATGCCAAAGTTCTTTAAAAATGGAAAGCCACTTTAACGTTGACTGATCTAGTAAAGATGTAATGCAAGTAGAAAGTAATGTTCATTTGATTAAACATCAACATTTCCAAAATGCCACCAAATCACAATTTTGGTAAATGTTATTCGTGCCGGGAGAGTATTACTTACCACAGTACACATTTTCTCTACTAGTAATACAGTCACATAAACTGTTCGGTGATTGTTCGAACTACACGACTAATGTGTCTTAAACGGACGCTTTCTGTCAGATATTAATATGAATATTATAATGATAGGTATTATTTGTATGGAAGTATTAACAGTTTGTTAGAAACTCAATAAATAATAAAGATTAAATAATTTTCTTTTGTTCCGAGCATGGGTCCTTTTGGAGGTTAATAACACACCTTGTTGTTGTGAACGTTCGGCGATTTTGACAGCTTGAATAATCGCGCTTTTGTAAAATTAATCACGTGACGACAGTAAGACAACAACGATTAGAGACCGAGTCCTTAAAGTCTGTAAATTTCTAGATTCTACTTGTGGGTCTTCAAAGGCCCTCTGACGATATTTTACAAGACCGGATAAAATTAATGAGGGAACTTTATCTTGCCGAAATTTTTTGGTGTATAATACCCAGTGGTTTTGATGGCTTTGGAGTGGATACACTCTCACTGAACGTGTGAGGAATGACTAAGGTTGATTTTAAGAATTTTTAAAAGTCAGTGCGGTTACCTTTTAAATGACCTCAGACCTGGCAACATCGATAAAAACTTTAAATCTTAGAAACTAAATTTACGCGACGCAAATCCGACGCGCGTCGGAAAAAGTTTGTTGCAGCAGAGATCCCTAGGGATGGTGGCGAAGGGAGGAGGGGGGGGACGGGGGACGGTAAGCAGAACATCGCCCGCACCGTGAGACGACGACCGGTCAAAAAGTTTTCCGGATCGCGACCCGCGCGGGAACAAAGTTTACAAGGAATGAACAACGTCTGAAGGGCGCGGGCGGTGGTCGGGAAGAAATTCGAAGGAACGCGAGCTGTGAGCTTTTGGCGTCTCAGTTCTCGCAGGTAAAGTTTGCGTAGCTCTCAACTTTCGGCGCGTACGTCTCACCGATTGTAAACTTTGTGTAGACGTTGACCTTGCTATGCATACGCCGCGCATTTTGCGATGATCGATGGAAGATTGAGTGAATGGGCAGCAGAAGTGTTTGATGACTTTGCAGCTTTGGTAACTCTCTCTCTTTCTCCCTCTCTCTCTCTATCTCTCTCTCTCCCTCTCTCTCCCTCCCTCTCTCTCTCTCTCTCTCTCTCTCTCTCTCTCTCTGCAGTAAAATTGTATTGCTTTTGACGACATGAAGGGTTTTTCTTGTGTCTTAACTGAATCAGTAATAATTTTATGCGTTTGTTATTGTTTCAGGTTCGCGAGCCGGAAAGATTTGCTCTTGCACTCCCAAACGATACTTTTACGTAAGTTTACGATTGTTTTATTCGCCTACGAGTGTAATCTTTGGACATCATGTCCACTGAGGCCATCTCAGAAAGTTGTCATTTATCTCTCGTTACCTACTTCAACTTGTTTTTTGAAAATGATAGAGGGGGCCATCAGATCACGTGACTTTGACCCTATCTCTGCCCTTCTCTGATGCATGTGTTCAAATGGGCAAAGAGGGAGTTGAAGCAGAGTCCTCTACATATTATGTCTGTAAATGCCCTTTAAGTGGAGCCTTGGTCTTGTCATTCAGTGTAAATAACTACTTCATATGAAGTCATCATCTGTCATAATGTACTAGTTAAAGGGGTCAACGATTGCAAATACTGCGCCGAAAGGTTATGCAATACGCAAATCATGCGATAAAAAAGTACGATGTATATTGGCGGGTTAAAATCGCTTCTCCATAGTACTAAGTAACCTATGCCTGGAAACCAAAGGCATCATTGTTTTCCGCTTACCGAGTACCTTCACTCGCTTGGTAAAATAAAACCAAAGTTCAGACTCTTATAGCAGAGAATATTTTAACCAGAACGGAAACTCTGATTCATTTTGAAACATTCTTATTTACTTCGGGCCGCCATGTTGGGAAGTGAGCACTCGCCGGGTTGCGATTGGTTGTGTGTCAACTCTGATTGTAAATATAACCTGAAAAAGCACGTGCGCCATCTTGAGAAGTGAGCGGCACAATTGCCAGTTGGTGCTGGTAAATTACAAATCTTGTTTCCGATGGCTCTTAGGGGACTAAGGACTTTCTGTTCTGATTAGAGTATTCTGGTGCTTATACCTGCAACTTCGTCATGGGGCTGTTGCACACTTTTGCTATAAGCGATTTAACAGTCGATTATGGTCTAAAAACCTCCAAAAATAACGATGGCATCACTAACAACTTCCGATATCCACTCCTAAACCCGATAAACGCTTTTATTTGCGCGGGCGTAATGGTGGCTGAGGGTAGTAACAATGGGAGATTCCCATCTAACAATACTGTAGCTCCATCAAAAATTGACCAATAAGAGACGACTTTCATTTGACACCGGTGTCACTAAGTGTTGCGGTACCGCATTCATCAGATGTGGGTCATCACTCTGATGACTAATTACTCTGTGAATCATCCTTGTCAGCATAGAAAGAGTGACGAAATTAAGATAGGAATCTCCCATTGTTACTATGCCCTTGGCCACCATTACGCCCTCGCCAATAGAAGAGTTTATTGAGTTTAAGAGTGGATTTCGGAAGTTGTTAGTGCTGCCATTGTTATTTTTCGAGGTTTTTACGCCAGAATCGACTGTTAAATCGCTTATAGCAAAAGTGTGCAACAGCCCCATTGTTATAACCTTAGAGGAAGCGGGTATAAAGTGAAAAGGAATTTCGTAAAAGTGACTTTGTTGTACAAGAGACTAGTCGATGGAACATTTTGATGGCATAGAGTTCCGAGGCGTAGCTCAATATTCACCTAAAAGGAGTTTCATCGCGGTTCATCAGAAAGGAGTTCTCTAGGTACCTCCTGTGCCGTGTTCATTTCGAAGTGATCAAGCGGGCTTAACGTGTGCACTGTAAAGCTCTTGAAATTATTGCAGTTGAATGGGGCGCGCGAGACTCTTGGAGCTTCCGCGTATACGTAAGCGTGAAACCCTAAAATCACCCGAGGAGCGAAATGCGCGCGCTGCAGCGACGACTGAATAGGAGATAAATTTCAATTATTAGGGTAATTCACGTTGGGAAACGCGCCGCTACATTAGACACATCTCATGCATTATCACTGCTCCGTGATAATAATTTTCTGCTTTTCACATTCCACTCTTTCTTCCTCGCTCTCATTTCAAATTGAAATTGATTGTGCCTCCGTTGGAAATGGAAAAAAACGAAAAAAAAGTGCGTAAAAGGTATTAAAAAAAAAAAAGTTCCCCCCGGAAATGTGGACTCTCTCTCTGTCTCTCTTTCTTTATATTCTTTTTTCGAGCATTACGGGAAACTACGAAAGAGTCGCGACTGTCTCAACGAGGGACGCGTTATCTTAATTCCAAAAAAAAAAAAAAAAAAAAAAAAACGATTCTTTTGTCCTCGTGTCGGCAAGTTTTCTCTACCCTGCGGTCTCTTCTTCGTGTTATCACGGACTACCATTTCCTCCCCTCTTTTGCCCCTTCATTTTTTTTACTATATTTGCACATCTTGAAATTTAAAAAAAAAAAAAAAAAAAAAAGCCTTCTCGCCTCCCCCTCCTTCCTTTGACGCAAGAGAAGAGTTGCATCTGTGAGCGTGGTCCCAAACTGCCTGGTTTCATCAGCGCTGCCGGATATCAGAGTCAAAACTTTGTTATAGATTTATCATCCATATAAATCTATGGTGAAGAATCAATGCCCTTAGGCAGTTCAATTTACGATCCGGATAATCGATACTTTCGTGTCGGTTTGAATGTCGGGGGGGGGGGGGCATTAAGCTAATCAAATCGATTGTATTGACTCAAACAAGAATGTCGCATGGGCGATTCGGAGCAATGGTTTTTTTTTTTTCTCTCGTTTGAACTTATGCGAAAGTATCGATTACTCGTGTCTTCAATAGAGAATTCCTTGAGGATCGATATTTTTCTGCAGTTTTTATGGATGAGACATCGATATAAAATCCTCACATTTCTCGATCCGCAAATCCGGCAACAGTAAAGTGCACTTACTATTTATCGAAGCTTGTCAGATTATAATAAGAAGCACAGACGCTTTCAAGGAAGCAGGGATCCCCTTTTTTTTCCCCTTTTTCTGTCATTTTCCCCCTCAAACCTCTACCCTTTTCTCTTTTTCTTCGCATTTCCTGTCTTTTCCTTTTGTGGCGATGAAAGAAAATCGAAATCCATTAATTTGTAATGCCGTTTTGCCCCCTCCCCACCGCACCCCCTATTCCACAAGACCACCACCATCAAAGAATTTCTATCTCTTATATACTTCGCTTATCCGTCGGGACCCCCCCCTTCCCCCCTTCCCCTCAAATAACCGTGAAGACGCGACGTAGCATTGCTCATAAAATTAAGCTGTTTCGTGCACAAGAATTTCATACATCCAAAAGTTCATATTTATGAAAATCGCATTTGGATTTTGAAGTTGATGATTTATCATTTTTTTTTGGGGCACTCTCTTTCTACTTGCGTATTTATAGACGGTTTTCGTGGCTTTCTGGTTTACCTGATGTTTTTATGAAAGTACGTACGTTTGGTTTCGAAGTGTCATCTTCAAGAGCAGAAGCATTTTGAGTATCGATGACAAGTAGCGGTGCCTGCATCTGAATTGAATCAAAGCGCGCATAGCATCGGTGAGCGGTCGATTAGAAACGAGTCGAAATCAGCGCTAACCAACCGCTCACCGATGCGTTTTGCTGCAATTCAGAAGCAATCATCGCTATACTTGCGTCAGAACCCGATTCTCAAATATACTTATGCTCCAGGTCTCTCACTGTCGCGCGACCCTTCCTTAGAGCCGCCTCTCTCTAAAACGTAACTTGTAACTTGTATAGTTTAAAACTTTTAGAAGCAGAACCCTTCCCATTTTTTCCCTTTCATTGAAGAGACAATGATTGAAGAAAGCTTAGAAATAATTCCTGACGTATAATCCGGCTAAAACTGTCTAATTTTTGAGTTATAGATTCGGACAGAGAGAGATTTAGAGAGAGAGAGAGAGAGAGAGAGAGAGAGAGAGAGAGAGAGAGAGAGAGAGAGAGAGAGAGAGAGAGAGAGAGAGAGAGAGAGAGAGAGAGAGAGAGAGAGAGAGAGAGAGAGAGAGAGAGAGAGAGAGAGAGAGAGAGAGAGAGAGAGAGAGAGAGAGTTAGCTCTAATGAGGGCACTACCTGAAATAAAGAGAGCTACAGTACGATAGAGTCCCTATACATATACTATGAGAGTTGCGCCATTGCTGAATCCATTTCTGATTGGCTCTCAGATTTAGGCTGTCAAGAAAGCTCCAAGGGGCAAAATGCAAATGGCGGAGGATTTGTTTACTATTCGCGAACTCGCTTTCATTGACACATTTGAAGTAACAGTGACCGCGGTAATTTTTGTGAGTTTTTCCTCTGCTTGAATTTTATTCTGGAGAACACTATCTCTTTCAATAACGACCGTTATTGTCGAGAATCTGAATCTAACCTATAAGAGATAGCGAAATAGTGGCAACAGCGCAGAGGCAAATGGCCATCCGCCATTTGCAATTTGCCTCTTGGGGTTCCATTGATTCGCTTCTTCTCCTTCATTTTGAGAGTCTTGTCGCAACTCTCATAGTATATAGGGACTCTAGGTCTAGATTGCGGTGGTTAGGAACCAAATGTTCGAACAGTCAGGGCAAAAAGAATGAGACAGTTTGTCTCTCTCGCTCTCACGTTACTCCCTTGTACTGCCATCTCACCCTAATTTCAAAACTCGTACATAGAGACATCTTTCGTGAACCTTTTTTGGCTGAAATGAATTCCTCGGGGCATTTCAGCGCGATTTCGATAATAATGTCGTCAAACAAGGCCCTGTATACGAATTCCGAAACTAGAAAGAGATGAGTTTACATGCGGGGGTCACGGGAGAGTAAGTGAGATAGTTTGTAACGCTACGCGAACTTTATCAGAACCGATTGCGACCGATGAGTGCATTGTTGTGGTTATTGGCTAACCGTTGACTAAAACCGTTGGCTAACCTCAATGAATGTAAGCATTGCTGGTGGACCACTTAAGCCAAAACTCAAGTAGTCGTCTCAAATTCTGTTCTGTTTGTCTTCGACGAACGGTATGTTCATGAAAACACCACCTAAACCAGATAGTCGCTAAAACAGTCTGTTGTTCGAGTCGAGTAAAATGGCCGAAAAGAAAGAAGAAAAAATCGAAAGAGGTACCGGCACCTCTCCTTTCACTTTCCCCTTATTCGAATACCGACACCCCTCCCCTCCCCTCCCCTCTCCTCGTGTGAAAGAAAAGAGTGAACAACGTAGAAAGACAAACTTTCTCATCCAAAAACATAATTTATCACCTAACAAATTCACTTGCTCTTCGCATCACACCATTTTCCTACAACCTCACTTTTTCTATCGTTAGAGCCTCGAAGGCAGCCTGTCTAGTGTCTAGTGCAGTCTAGCAGCTTCTTATAAGTAACGATTGACCTTATCGAGCACGTTTAAAAGTCCCCGATCCCACCTGATAAACGCTATCTAACGATTGTCTCGTTAAAAACCAAGTTTTTGACTCGCTCAACTATCGCAGATTCGTCGCAGGCGAGAAGATTGCCGATCAATTTGCAGAAGTCAAGTCAAGACTCCCCGAGAGACGATGCAATGCAAGCGACACGGCCGCGGCGCGCAGTGAATTGGAACATGGCGTTTTCTGGACATTATTTCATGAATTAAAATTAAGATTATGAACAATTAATAGCAAGATAACTTAAAAATGAGTCAAATCACAAGGTCTTTGCAAGAAAATATCAACCCTGAAATATAATTTATAACCATTGTGTTGAGTGAGAAAAAGATATTTGATGCACTTATCTCATTGTAGGGGGGGGGGGGGGTGAGAAGACCCCAGACGGTTTTTCATCGCACAGGCTAAGTTTTGTTTTTTTTTGTTTGTTTGTTTGTTTTTTTTTTTTTAAACTTTAAGCATTTTAAGTAATTAAGTAAATTCTACCAAATTTTTCAAGTCCACTTTTATCACCTAATAAGTGACGCCATTTTTTTGGATCAATGGTTATGTTTCGGAAGAATGGCAATTTCGAAAATGAAAATTGCACCAGATTGGGAAAAAACTCAGCTTTTCGTTTTTATCCGTTTTTTGTTTTGTTTTTTTTTGTTTTGTTTTTTTTTGCCATTAAATGACGAAAATTGGAACTACTGCTTCTCGATAGACATAAAATTTCTTGAAAGTCATTCATTTGAACCGGTGTCTATGCATAAACTAAAAGTTTACCAAGCCTGAAAAGTGTAATAAAATCACAAAAAGCTTAGTAACTTCTACAATAGTTGTCCTAATAAAAATACGTGAAAATTGGCATGAATTGTTGGCTGTATCAGAAGTCATACAATTTATTTAAAAAAAAAAAAAAAAAAAAAGTTTTACGAAAAAAAGAAAAAAAAAACCGGCCTGGGGCCATTAGACACCTCCTTCGGCTGTCATGGAACAAAAATCAGTCGAATTTTCCTGTCCGAAAAAAAATTTATGTTTCCATGTAGTGTGCGGCGTGGCATTATAAAGGCCACAAATCGGCAACACGGGTTCCGAATAAGGTTTCATGTCTTGACAATAGATTACACCGGCCGGCGGCGCGAGGCGGCCTATCCACTCGAGTCCTTGTTCATCCAGGGGGAGAAGCATTTGTCGCCGACTACACCCAGTTACATAACGTATAACCTCTAAACCGAACCCGAAAAGTAGCCAACATCCAGCACACACGACCTATTGTTTGTTCCGCGCTCCCTGTATTCTCTGTATACACATTCCCGTCCCGTCCCGGTCGGCGCACTATGGTCCAGAAGTCCGGTTTATGAAGACATTAGTTTGCATTAAAATCGCCCAATATCTTGAAAACGGCTCATCTGACACCAAAACTGGTAATAACAAAAAAGATAGAACGTAAACAGTTTTAACTTTTTTGTGATAACCATTTTTGATGTCAGATGAGCCGTTTTCAAGATATTGGGAGATTTTAATGCAAACTAATGTCTTCCTAAATCTGACTTCTGGACTATAGTGCGGCGCGGCGACGACGCCCGTATGGCCGTATCTCACAAGACGTCCGAAGCCAGTCGCGCGGCGAGGTGCAGCGCTGTAGACCAGTAGTCGAGTGTATAATCTTTGACTTCTGATCCTCCTAGTGCCAAACAGGGCTCCCTCAATCTTTGTTCCTTGTTCAATTTTTTCTTTTTCTTTGTCTTTTGCAATTTTTTTTTTTGCGCTTGCGCGCGATCGCGGTGAATTGCGCGAAACAATTGAGTGTACGTGTGCTACCGGTTGCTGACTCAGCCTAGAATTCCCCCCCCCTTTCTTCACCCCTCTTGACCCCGCCTTCACTCCATTTCAGTTCGCCACTTTTGCCGTTTGCCACTCGTTCTTTCCCGCGTCGCATCGGCTAACAAGCTGTCAAGAGCCACCGACGATGGGAGTTAACAAGCTCATAAAACACTCGGGCGAAAGGATGCTGGATTTGCATGCAAAGTTGCCGAATTTCGTTTCGCCCCACTCACCACATCCGAACCACCCTTTGTCGGATGTACTACAGCAAACTCGAAAGTTTTGACGGTTAAGAATGCACATAATTACGTCGGTCTCCGAGGTCTGATGGTCAGCGCAACTGGCCACTAACACTAACCCAGAGGTCCCGGGTTCGAACCCCGGCCGAGGTGACAAGATTTGACGGTCTCAGATCCAGTCATCTCTGTAGGACATGAATGTAAATCTTCCCTCTTTCGTCCCCCCTTCTTTTCCTCCATAGGCGGATCCAGCAATCTGACAACCGCGCATTCTTCCTTTTTAAATGTATGATAAACAATCGATTCTTGAAAGGGCTATAGCACCGCGGCTAATCGATTATTTCTCATGCAATCAAATGGGAAGAATACACTGTTGCCAAGTTGCTGGATCTGCCAATGTATTTTCCCTCTTCCATTTCGTGTGTTGGGTCCTAGTTGGCGAAAGAGGACACTTGATCTTTCGGATAAATAGGATTTACAAGGCGCACTGAAGGTTGTTTTTAATTGAGCGAGGATTGACTACATACCTCGAATTTTTGACTCCCAAAAATCGTCGGCGGTTTTACCAAGAGGCGTAACTCAAAATTTCGCATTTTCCGTTTTTCATAGTTTTCTATGTAATTTTAGGTGCTCTATCGATCTAGCTAGGTTTCAAAGTCGAAATCTCAATACTTTTAAAGTTATTAAGGAAAAACAAAAAGACGTATGTCTGAAAAGCACTAAATTTGGTTTAACGATCAATTTTGTTTTCGCTCTCCTGGAAAGTAGCGAAACTTGAGTTACGCCTCTTGGTAAAACCGCCGACGAAATGTTGTATTCAATGGTGAAAAGTCTTTCACAGGGAGCGGGGGGCCGCGCGGCCGGGTTGCTCAGCGGGCTCTACTCATCACAAGCGTAGTTTCGCGAATAATCTGGTGAGATCATGATAACCTGATCCACCGAACTTTTTATTATTTTGACCCAATCTGACATTTTTTGGGGTTTAACTGAGCGATGACTGCATTGGCGGATACAGGGAATTGTCTTTCTCTCTCTCCTTCCATTTGAACTTATGTGTTAGAAAAGGAAAGCAGAGGGGGCCATCACGTGACTTTGGCCCCCTCTTCTGTCCTTTTCTAACGCACGTTTTCAAATGGGAGGAGAGAAAGAAAGACAATTTCCTGTATCCGCCCATGTGACTGATCGGTGCATTTCGTAGTAAATGTTTGGGGTTTTCAGTTCCCAGCTCTTCTCTGATCCAGATGGCGACTTGCCAGGCAAATGATCCTGGTAAAGTAATGCGAAGTTTGTAAAGTTCTATAAAACTTTGTAGGGCTCTGATGCGCGGAACCTACTCGCACGTATTTTTTTATCCGTTCGCGGTTCGCATGTTTTTACTTGAAGTCTTATGGAAGATTGTAGATGACTGTGGACGGTTGTGGGCAAACTTTATTTTCTTATTTTTTATTTTTTGGCTTTTCAGGGTTTTTCCGGCCCCAATCCTCGAGAAAATTTATTTCGAGTATACTTTGACGGGGAAAAATCGGTAAAAATTGTGCATGAAGGGCCCTAAGCCTCCGCGTAAGTGGACCGGCAAAACTCAATAAGATTCTGTGTGAACATACTTGAAAAAGAAAGTTTCGGTTCTGAGCGACCCATATGTTAATCGGAGAAAAAAAAGGGCTTAATTTGGCCTCAAATACATAAACTCCCGAAGTTTGGTGCATGAGTTTTGTTACAGTCAAAGATTACAAGAGATCGTTGTCACTCCATCAGAACTTTCTTCCAATGAGACTGGCAACTATGCGCAGTGGCTACCACGCAACTGTTTCCATAAATCGGGATTGATCGTGTGGCACAGTATACAGGCTTCGCTGTGCTCGCAGAAATTTCAACGTATCCAGCGGGAAGAAAGTGAGGCAAGGGAAAATTGGGTGCCATCTCGTGCAGGACTGAACAAACTTAGTGCAGTCAGTGCATTGTGAGCAGTTGGTTTTTATATTTTGTAAGGCACCTGAAATTTTTCCCTTGATTCCAACTTTCAACTTTAAAACGAATGGAGCTCTTGCAAACTTTTGCTACATGGGATTGAAGTGTTGATTCTTGCATATAAACCTGTGAAAATGACGATGAGCACACTAAAAAATCACGAAATTCTCTCTCAAAATCTGGCTTAATGGAGGAGTGACGCAGGCATCGTGGGAGATTCCTATCTAAATTGAGACATATATCTTTGTTTCCGTAGAGAAAGTGACATATTAGGTAGGAAGCTCCTATATGATACCTGCATTGAGCCGCCATTACGAACTGGCTGTCCTAGCAGTTATGTGAGTTTATTATTTATTTATTTATTTATTTATTTATTTATTTATTTATTTATTTATTTAATTTTGTACATAAGAGCCATTTAGCGTTGAATACACGCCAGGAAAAAACTAAACAGACACAAAATGATAATGATGGTTCTTAAATAATAAGTACAATACATAAAAATTTCCTTTTAAATTTAAGTTTTAAGTGCTAGCCCACAGCTCCTCCACACTGTAAAGGGCTTTGTTAATAAAAAATAATCTTAACTGATTAATTATCTTATTACTGAATTTTAGACTCTTTTAGTGCGATGTTTGTGATTTTCGCCGGTTATTTAGACTTTTTTCCAACTCAGGTCTCAGTGCAAGCCGGTTTTTGCAATGTAGGTCGGGGTTTCATCCACCCCTTAATAACCTCTTCTTTTGATCAATTTTCTCAGGGTTTTGATTATTTCGGCAACAGGGTCTGGTGTGGTTGAGGAAGAGGGAGCCATTGGGGGAAGAGGAGGGGGGTGGCAGCGGATCGCTCTATCGGAATCTGATAAGCTGTCGGAACAGAATGTTTATGCTGGAAGGATATCTCGTTCTCACCTCTCCTATCTCTCCCCCACCCCCCACCCCCCACCCCCACCCCCACCTTAACCACACCTAAACTCCCTTGTCTCTTCGTCGTCGTCAGCGTCAGCGCGGTAGCTTGGTAGCAGTTTTTAAGTCATCCCTCCCGGGGGCAACACGTGAGGTACACGGGATTGGAACGCGGAATACTGGAAAAGCAGGACTGTAGGGGGGGGGGGAGGAGAAACGGTAGCTTGTTAAAATTTGAAGAGCAAACAACTCGCCCAACAACGACTGAGTGTGTGTGTGTGTGTGTTTGTCTTTGTTCTAGTGTGAGCGTGTGAGTGTGTGTGTGTCGCTGCGCGAGATTTCTGTCGCTACTATTTTGACCGTCGCACGTAGGAGTATTTACTCCAAAAACCTGGTCACAAATATTTGCATGTTCTTGAATATTTGAAAATCGATTTTGGTTAATTTTCCAACTTGAACTCGAAACTCCTGTTGCGCGGTTTATGGTTGGAAAAGGCATAAAAAATGAAGAATTTTGCCACAAACTAGAGGTCGACATCGCATTTTTTTGCCGAGTTATTGAAGCTTATTTTTTAAAAAAAAAAGGCTTGACTTCAAAATGTTGCTGGATAAAAATGTGCAACATTGTGCACGTTTTTATTGCAGAAATTATCTTCCTAGAAGGTCTTTTTCAACCGCCTGTTTTTGGTTCTGCCGGGTTTTACCCGGAATGTAATTAAAATTGCCTTTTTCCATTTATGCAGTGCCTGAAATTGAATATTTTTTTACGTCAGTATTTTATGAGTTATTGAATGGTCTTAAATGCATGAGAAAAAAAAAAAGTTTTGGTGTGAAAGTGAAGTGCATACCTTCGAAAACATCACCTAAAATTGCCGAAATGATTGGAAGCACCAACGAGTTGTTTGTGATGGGAAATGTTTACCTATCAATAATAGAGCATCGAGCGATGAAAAATAAAAGGTGGCTTGGAGTGCTTGGACGCTCACTTCCACGATGTCCTATTGACTGATCAACTTCGAGGTCCTGACATCTTGACGCATCTAGTACGCTATAGGGCGGTTGCGTACAATTAGAACTAAGGAACCGTAAATATTTTTATTTTTTTATGACATTTTAATTTTGGGTTTTTGGCCAGGTTTTTGAGGCAAATACTCCTACGTGCGTCGCGTCGCCGCAAAAAGGTTTGATATTCGCACACATCCAGACGTCTAGACGGCTGCGACACTCAGTAGGTCGAAAAATAGAATTCGCAGGACCTTATCTCATGCATTAACATCTATATGAAAAATAAATTTGTAATTCTTCAAAATTAGCTATGGAGCTTTAAGTTTTTATGGTTTTGATATGAAAATTCTAGCGCTAAAAAGTTGATAAAGTATACGAACAACCAATTTTTTTTTTTCTCGCTCCCGGAGAGGATTACACGTTTTGATCCACTGTTTATAACCTACTGCGCTTGCGCAGCCAGAGAATTGCTGCTCTCTTTATTCTCGAACCTTTCAGTACCATGTTAATCACAGACAAACTAAGGATTAAAAAAGGATTTTTAATCCTTAGTTTGTCTGTGATGTTTTTTTGGCCATTTAGTTTGTAATTGTTCTAATACCATGTTAATCTGTAAACTCACCGGGAGCTCAGTCAAATCCACAGTAGCGCCATCTGGGGGAGGGGGGGGGGGATTGCCCCCCCCCCCCCCTCTGCGGTCTGGCCCATCCAGAAATTTTGGCTCACTCAGAAAATGGGTCAGTTGCACATATTTTCTTTTTTTTAATTCATAATATGAAGGGGCTAGGTGAGTTGAATACTCAGGAATTTTTCCACATTTTTTTGGTAACTGCATCACCGAAAAAAAAATCTGTTTGAAAAGTCGAAAAAGCGCGAAGATTTGAAAAGGCCCCCAAACGGCGGGAAACCAAGCGTGACGTAAAGATGTTCGTCCGCCGCAATGTTTACATTCTTCTTACAAGTCGTCTGATATTCTTTCGAGAGTAGATCCAGGTTCTCCTTGGAGGTAGGCCACCCCTCAATACTTTTATCAATGAATTAAAACATTGCGGGTGGCCTACCTTGGCCAAAATTTAAATACACAGTAGTCCGGCTTTATTTTCGTCTCCGATACCGGACATCGCAGAAACTTTCCAATCTTATTTTATTTTACCGTATTCGGGAAATCTGATCGTTCGCACAACTTTGCGCCACTGCGGCCGCAAGCTATGATGAGCGACAAGCTTTGAAAGCTCCACGGGTTCGACGGTGTCGAGCTTTCGACGCGATCCTGGGACGAGCTTGTTTTGTTTTGTTCTCTACTGTTGTGTTTACTCGCGAAACAAAAACAAGTTCCTCGGAGCTCGCTCTGGATGGTGTTGGGTGCCGATGCAGTGTCGCCGAGGTTGTGTTGTTGCACCAAAAATCGTTTACCTCGCGTCTCTATCACCTCGCGTTTATGGATTAGGACATGGAAGTGTTCACTTTCGTGTTCCGTGAGCGCGTAGAACATACACCTCCCCCTATAATCCGAAGCTTGTCTTCGAGACCTGAAGGCAGGCTCCATTGCGTTTTGAAATTGAAAGTGATAATTTGATTGCAATTTTTGACGCTGTCCAAAAAGACGAAAATAATTTTTTTTCAAGTGAAAAGTTTTTTTTTTTCTCTTTCTTTCCTCATAAAGTTTAAACCTTTCTTTGCTTATAGTGTTGCAACTGGAATCTGAATCGCTAAGCGTAGAACCAGACCACCCCTTTATGACGTTGACAACTGTGTAATCTCCTCAGAGCTTTTGTTTGTTTTGCTTTCAATGAAAGTCGAGTCCAGAATGGGGCTCTTGCAAAAGTTTGCTATATGGGATGGGAGAGTTGATTCATGAATGAAAACCTGTTAAAATGACGACGAGTACACTAAAAAATCACTAAATTCACTCTCAGAATCGCGCTTAATGGCGGAGAGACGCAGGTATCATGGAAGATTCCTATCTAAATTGAGACATATCCCTGTGTTTCCGTAGAGAAAGTGACATAGTAGACAGGAATCTCCCATGATACTTGCGTTGAACGTTGAACCGCAATTACGATCTAGCAGTTACGTGAGTTTATTACTAAATTTCAGACTTTCTTATCGTGCTTTTCGTTATTTTCGCTGGTTTTCTCATCAGATTGGACTATCCATTTTCTCTCAGCAAAAGTTTGCAAGAGCCCCATTGAGCTGACCAGTGACTTGCGCCATCCATGGGTCTCGGTCTCGTAACAAAGCTGAATTTCTTAAGAACCATAAATTCCGTGAATCCATCTTCCTTTTTTAAATAAAACACAAGATCAACTATTAAACAAACTACCTGAGAAGCTAAGGAGGAATAGAATGCGTTCTCGCTCCACCATTTATGGATGCGTCCTGGCAGCGAGGTTGAACTTCGGCCGGTATGCGGTATGTGGTATGTGGTATGTTCTCTCCTTAACAAGCATGCAGGACTGTGCACCCGCGGATCCTTCGTCGCTAGGTCCTTGGTTCGAACCAGGCCAAAATCCAAGAAATAACCTGCCGTTTACGGTGGAGGCACATGACCAAGTAGATGAGGAAAGGGGTAGTGGCCCGGGGTAGAGGGGGGGGGGACAACGGAAAACAAGCCGTTTACAAATTGGGACTAGTCATTCGAATTTGTCACGTTCGTTACCGGCGCTCGACGCTAGCGCTGGAGGGGGTGCCGATTGTAGTGGGGGGGGGGCGTCAAAGGGGCTCTTCTTTAGGTATACGGGGGGGAAGGGGGGGTGTTGTCTAATTTTACGGTGAAACATAACATGTGAAGGGATTTTTCCTAGTCTGCGCGAACAGATTAATCTTTCTTCGTCAAGATGTGACATCTCTATCCACTCGTTTTGAGGCATTAGTCATCGTCATCAACGCTATCGGTGAATGGTTTGAACGGTGGATCGAGGATTGGTTGCAGCGTTGCCGTGATCTCGGTGACGCGGGCGGCTTGTGAATCTTGATGTATTGATTGAATCCTCTCTCTGCCGTGTGTATTTATGTGAAAGAATTGATTCGTTTGGAGCACAATGTGTGGAACATCGGATGCTTAATCGATGTGCTTGAAAAAAAAACAAACAAACAAACAAACAAACAAACAAAAACAAAGGGAAAAAAAACCACGAACAAAAAATGAACCCCAAAAAAAAAAAAAAAAAAAAAAAAAAAATGCAACTTTAAATTTCACCATCGGATCCAAGAAACTGTCTTCTCTCTTTGTCCACAAGAACGCATGTATTAGAAAATGATATTTCTGGGGTTTAAACTTGACCGGAGTGGCTACCGCTACTTTTAAAAAGAGGGGGCGAAAATCGCGCGACTGCCCCTCAATCTGTCATTTTCTAATGCACTTAGCACACATTCGAATGAGAGAAGAGAGAGAAAATTAGATTCCTGGATCCGCCGATGATACGTTATGGAAACTACTTTCGTAGCAGTGCACCCTTTTCAAAGAGTTCTGTGCATAATCAACCTGAGTTTTCGCACCGCGGTTCAGAAAATACTACAGTTCATAGAAGTAGCCAGGATTTTCTTTCGGCGTGGCTGCACTCTGCAGGTCTTTTCCCCTTTTCCCCCTCCTCTGTTTCCTTTCATTCTTCCCCCTCCCTTCTGAAATTTCAGGGGGGATTGTAGCCCTACCCCCTGGCTACGGTCATGTAACAGGTAACAAAATATTCAGTCTACACGGATAAATTACAACTATAAAACAGAGCTCTGTAATCTTTTCTTTTACCGGCGGGGGACAATGTTTCGACAGCGGCAACGTCGGTTGGGATCTCTTCATTTTCCCAGTTTGCTAGTTATAAGTCGGCTCGTATATACATATATATGTATGTTCGGTGACACTCAAAATCTGACAGCTTCAGCAGCACAGCAGCGCGATTCGGTGCTCGCGGAGGCCGCGGCGACAGGACTGAGCCCACAGAAGCCCCCATATGGTGCACGCCTGGAAGAGTGTGTCTGTGTGTGTGTGTGTGTGTGTACGTAGAGAAGTACTCCGCTTGTTAACCGTGTATAATGTATCCTCCTCCCTCCCTCTTTACCTACAACCAAGCGGCCATCCATTCCTCTTCTTATGCTAGAGTCCTGGCCTGGTCGGGCTCACACTTGTCATTTAGCCCTGTCGCTTTTTCGACTTCCTCGTTTACTCGCTCAGCCAGGATAATTATTCATCCTATATATATACGTGTTCTTTCTCTCCTGAGCAGAGGTCTCCGATGCACACGATGGTACATCGGCGCGATTCCTAAGCCAAAAAACATTAGTCAAACCGACGACGGAATTTTACCCGCACGCCCGGTAGCGGCAACGTTACCCGGTAGTCGCGATGAATTCGATGGCGCTCAAACAGGTTACTCGGAACAAATACTTGGAGAGGTTATCATAGTATCATAGACAACATTATTATTGTCCCCGTCATGGATCCGGTTAATCTCTCTTTCTTACCATGCTTGAAAAGGACCCCCGACCCCGTTCCGTCCCCGGCCTCCCATCACCTAGGAAGAGATTAATCCGGCCTTACATCATCCTGCCGAGAGAAGATGAAAGGATTAACCTTTATACGGCCAGGTTACAAAGCCAAATCAATGCTTACTCGCTCAAATGAAGCTGGTATAGTTATATATACGGTGCTGATTTTGCATATACAGTGTATTGAAGGCGCCCGCGAGGAAACATTATTTTTCAAATATTAAAAATTTGGAGCCGCAATGGGTCTGTTGCTTTTGCTACAGCGATATAGAGTGTTGAAACTTAAGTAAAACCACGCGAAAAGTCCATTATGAGGAAGAATCGGTCAAATAATTTTTTATTAAGAAACCTTTAGCTATTAATTTTTTGCTAATTTTCAAACTGTCATATTTCTGCAAATTTTGACAACGTGTGATCATCTTGAGCTCAATCGATCGCAAATTGATAGTTGATCTTTACCGACAAAGATCAAGTATGCACTTAGATAAGGGTCATTATTTTGTAACGGGTGGGACATTCAGACGACTTTGAAGTAATTATTTTCAACTTTTTAATCATTTAAATGAAAAAACTAATCCACCAACAGAAAGGTCTTAACTTCTAGTTAGTGATAGGATTTTCAAAATTTAAAAAAAGTCTATCCAAAGCTTAGAAAATAGCAAAATAAGGGTGTAACGGTCGGGACAGAAAATGGACAAGGTTTTTGAATCACTTCAGAAAAAGTTGAAACTCTGTGAGTTTTGAAGAGATAAAACTTTGGAAAATGTTAAAGGTGAGGGTATTAGCTTTGATCCTCCATAAAGTTTTTTTCATTTACTAAATTATATTTCTCTAAAAAAATTAAAAAGTAGCGTAACGGGTGGGACAGCTAGGTTTTGTAACGAGTGGGACGCGTGTGATTTCGTCATTGAAAATACACATCAAACCTGCTGTAACATCAACACGTTTGATCTTTCAGATATTTTAGATAATATTTTCTTCTCTGGTTGCATTTTAATGCAAAACAAGACTGCTAGGCATTAATTTTTAAATTTCAATTTTTGCGTCCACTTTACTGGAGAATGACCCATAAGTTCAAGCATCAATTCCGGTTTTTTCGGGACACCCTATGCATACGGATTTTGAAGCGACAATTAATTTTAACTGGCAACAATGTGATTATTACCTTTTGAGAGATATCTTGACCGAAATTCAAGACTTGGGTGAAAATTGAATACTTCCTACGTATGAAATTCGAAGGAAGGGGATAAAAAGAGATCAAGTGAAGTGCCTGGGTGGTGGTGGCAATGGAAAAGAGGATAATTTAGAACTTCAATAAGTAATTTTGAGATACGATTCAACGGAGCGAGCACCGCGCTCGTGAACCATTTTTCTCACGAAGCTCTCATTTGTAACCTTTAAGTTCCTTAATGAACTACAAGTGCAAGATTCAATTGATAAGGCGCGTCGTTTTTCATCTTGGACCGATCCCCCGAGAACTGCCAACATAGTTGTCACATCTAAACTTCATTCAGGCATTCGCATACTATCGGCGACTAAAGTAAAATGCAATTGCACCTGCAGAATGTCGTGGAGGCAACAAGCGGTACACATACATCCGTTCAAGCCGGATGAATGAAAAAATATGTGTAACGTGTATGGCCTATACGATACTTCGCTGAAGAGTGGCGACAGAAGTATATGCAGTGTTATTGTGCCTTCGAAAAGTCGTGGAGGCTACAAGCGGTGCTCACACCTGTTCAAGCCGAATGAATGACAAAATATATGTAACGTGTATTGCCTATAAGATACTTCGCTATAGTGGCGACAGAAGTATAGGCAGTGTTGCGCCTTCGAAATGTCGTGGAGACTACAAGCGGTGCTCACACTCGTTCAAGCCGGATGAATGAAAAAATATGTGTAACGTGTAACGTGTATTGCCTATAAGATACTTCGCTTTAGTGGCGACAGAGGTATAGGCAGTGTTGCGCCTTCGAAATGTCGTGGAGGCTGCAAGCTGTGCTCACACTCGTTCAAGCCGGATGAATGAAAAAATATGTGTAACGTGTATTGCCTGTACGATACTTCGCTATAGTGGCGACAGAAGTATAGGCAGATGCGCCTGCAAAATGTCGCGGAAGCAACAAACGGTACACTCACTCAAGCGTATAAGTTTTGGATAAATCGGAACAACTAAATTTCTTGTTCATTTTGTACGCAGGTAAAATAATTAATGTCACATTCGATAAACATTTTTTTTTGTTCATTTTTTACATAAAAACTTCAAATTTTTAACTTCACGGGCAATAACCGACAACGTTGCGGGCTCTAACGCACACGGGGGTAGTTCAAACACGTACCTTTGACGGCGCGTAGTGGTGCTAATCGGTTTAATAAAGTATATAAAGTCTCTTACAAAGTGAAAAAGGAGGGCTCCAAGATGTGATAGCGGGGGGGGGGGGGTATCGCGCGGGTGGATTAAACGTTATTTCTGTTCTTTCGCAGTTCAACCCCTCGCAACCTCTAGCCCCTTTCACTTCACTACTCCCTCCCCCCCCCCCCCATCCACCCACCATCAAGATCTTCATTCCGGTCTACGACCGACTCAAGTGAAGACGTATCGAAAGTTAAAATGTAGCTATCTCAAAAGTTCGATCTTACAGAGAGGGGCGACCGACCCGCGACTGTGCTTTTAAATTCACGCTTTAAAGAATGGGAAATTGTTTCCGTTTTACTTCCCCGCCCTCCGTTCCTCTGGCTCGAATCTCGCGAGGGAGTGATTGAAAAGTTCTCCACGTGTTGACTTTTTAAGGGTAGTTTTACCCCTAACCCTGTCGACACCGAAGTTTTTATAGTGAAAATGTATGCCTAATGCCGATGGGTATGAGAGCGACTCTAAAAGTACCTACATCCGTGGCCTAACCGAAATGGCCAGAGTTTATTTTATTCAAGGGTAAAAAAAGAAACAGCGTTCACATTTTATTTTTCCGTGGGTCTTTAATTCTATGAAATCTTGGATTTTTCCACTCCCCGGCCGTTTTTCTATTATTCCAACCGTTCCATTCCTTATTCTAATCATTTTCTCTCAAGGCTTTCCTTAAATACTTTGACTTTTTACTATCTCTTTTTGCCTAAAGTGCAAATGAAAGTTCGAATCATGGAGCCTGTCGTGCAGTTTGACAAAGTTACATTTTGTCCATGTAATCCTGTGTAAATGGTCGAAATTGAGGATGATCACTGAAACCCCAAAATTTCAATCTCTATAATTTTTTTGAAGGAGTCCCTGATAAAAATGACGACTGTAACGACTAAACGACTATAAACATAGTTGACCGACTATTTATCGTTGCCCTACTATGTTTTTAGTTATTATTTTGGAACAGTTATCTAGTCGTCATTTTTACCATAGGGGTAAAACTCAACTTTATACCAAATCGTACAAAACCCCACTGTGGATTACACCAGATAATCACCAGATTAGAATCAATTCAAAGTCGGTGAATATAGCTGCGAACAATCAAGGTGGTCGGAATGGGGGAGAGTTGGTATAAACACCGATAAGACAAATTCGTTTTAATTGTTGGTGAGCTATCGCCTTTGTTCATTGATCATCCAGCCGGCACGAGTTAAAGCGTTCGGCGTCAATTGAATAAAATTCCCAAGTTCAACGGTGATTTAAACCGTGGAAAAAAAGATTACAATACAGAGCATGAATGTGATGCGGTCGAACTCATCGCATTGCTTAACTGAACATGCAATCTTATCGTCCAGAATCAACGTTGAGTGTGGGCATTTTATTGAATCCAACGGCGATTCCATCGGTTTGGACAAAAAATGTTACACATTTTAGCATTTTCATAAAAATGGCCATACTACTTAACCCTCTAAGGGCCAGGTTTGTTCGAAAGAAAGCCATTCTTCCGTTTATGCAGGGAAGGTAGTTAACTGTTCGTACTCGGGGGAGTTGGAATTGCCTATACGGCGATTTGAAGGCGCCTGGACCAACCTGATCTTGTGAGAGTGTTTTCATTAATAAGCGAGTTTATACTGAATGAAGACTGAATCAATGTGAAGTAGACTAGAGAAGAAGAACGAGTATACTCGCGCTTGGTCCATAAAGGGTTAACTGAACTGTGCAAATTTTTTGCCCACTGTTGGATTCGCCGTTGAATTTATAAAAAGGAATTCCATCAAATCCACGCCAAACGGCAACTCTGCCACGGGGCACACGCATGAACGACCTTGACTCTTCGAGTGGCGTGAGTGGGGAGGGGTGGCGTCTTGGACGGGTGGGACGAAGGAATCATTTTCCCCTCATCCTCCCCCGGAAGATATTTCATTAGCGCGCTCTCCTTCTGGCCAGTGGCCTCTGCACTCAATTGCATGAGAGCCTTTCGGATTTAGAATTCAAGGCGCGTCACCATTCGACAGCCCATCATTTTAGAGAAAAGTGAGCAATTAAAATGATATTGAACTAAAAAAAAAGAGAGAAACACAGAGAGAGGGAGGGAGAGAGGAAAAAGAAACGTTGAGTAACTGAATGAAAATAAATAAAAACACACACCACACACATTCACGGTAATTATTATTCAAAGCCAATCGCGAGGCTTATAATATACTCACACACACACACGCTCGAAAATACACACACGTACACAATCTAGCCCAATGCGACGACCGCGGCTTGGCGCGGCGCGGTGACGTCTCAGAGAGAGGTTGGCTCATTAAAAAAGTGGACTCCTCCGCGTGTGCTTTTTATCTTTGAACATCTCATCGCTTCATTCACGGTTGCCCAGTGTTGCCAGATTGGGGTGAAAAAGCCGTACGCTTTACATTGATTTAAATGGGGACGATACGGCTTTTTACCCTCGATCTGGCAACACTGCGGTTGCCGGATGCCATAAAATAATGACTCTCCGCGCATTTGAACTTCAATGGAAGAGGATTTAGAGTGACGGTGTGACGTCACAAGTTGTGTGTAGGCTGTAGTTTGAACTAACGAAATTTAACCTCCATTTAACCTCCAAATCGGTCCAACACAAAGAGTAAACTAGAGTCGCAATTGCATTGAGAGCCAGCTTGGTCAATGCCGATAAGAGTCAGCTTCTGATAGGCTGGAAATTTAGGGAAATCGAGGGTCAAAAGTATTTTCGGCCTTATGGAAATTAACACAGGGTTTCGCACCGGACCGTTCATCTCGAAACCTGTGCAAAATTGTCTCTAAAACAATAATACGAGTCGATTTAGCAGAATTTTCCGAACAAATTGATAGGTCATGCGGGCCACTTTATGGCAAACTCGAGAAGACTGTCTCAGTTGAAAAGTACACTTATTAGTGAGTTACTCAAACACACGCCAAGCATGTAAACACACTATTATTGTGCGTATTTTTCAACTGAGACAGTCTTTTCAAATTTGCAAAAAAAGTGGCATATATGACCTATCAATTTGTTGAGAAAATTCTGCTAAATCGACTCGTATTAATTGTTTAAGGCAATTTTGCACTGGTTTCGAGATAAACGTCCCGGTACGAAAATTCCGTATTAATTTCCATAAGGCCTAAAACAGTTTGGCACCACGATTACAGCCAATCAGCTTTTTTTTCTTCTTTTTTTTCGGTCTCGAGCCATAAATCGTTTGGATCCCGCGTACCTCAAAAAATCGTTTACTTCAAGAAGCTTTGAACTTCGCGTAAATCTGACAACATTTTAAAGTTGAGCTTTTGATGAAAATGCGAGCGATTAATGATCGTCGCTTACTTTTCCGAGACGAAATTATCAGGGCAAAGTTGATTAAAGCAAGCACATTGCGGGTAACGTACTTACAGTTTGCCATCAACTACGTAAGGGACTCATTAAGTCTTGATATGTCTTGAAGTTCGCACGTGATATCCCTCCATAATCGACTATTAAAAACACGCACACTCTCGATGAAACACATAAACAATGGAAAACGTGCGCTCTTAACACTTCCAAGGACCAAGACTTATGATCATTTTTTGAACTCACAATTCGCAAAGAGAATCAACTTACTATTTTGTCGTTAAGAACGAATGATACTGAAATTTGGTGGATTATCATCCGATAACTCACCTACGGGCCATGAAATTCCCAACTTTTGGATCGACTAGATAAGAATTGAAAACGGTGATTGGATGGAGACAAATCACGTGGTTTCCAAAGTATAATCAAAATACAGAATTGATCTAATTGTTTAATTCTGTATTTTGATTAGACGTGACTTGTCTCCACTAATCACCGTTTTCCAGACTATCCAAAAGTTGGGAATTTCATGGATCGCTGGAAATATGTTTATTCCTCATATGAGCTTGTTCCGCAAGCTTTCGCTAAACGGATGAATGCACACCTCAACTTTTCATGGAAAAACAAATATAAATCCGTGACACGGAAAACCTCCGAAATTCACTCAGTAACTTATAAACAAAATTTTGCAAAAGACTCCTTCACACACCAATACAATCAGCCACTTCTTGAGTAGCCGAGTATCTCCAATTAGAGCGCTACAAAATGAGAATTTTGAACGTTGAATTCTTGGTTTAATCAATATTTTATTTTTGTATTTATCGATTTCCTCGTGACGCCTTGTAATTCCAAGGTATAACTTATAAATTTTAACGTACTCACCATAGACTACAGTTTCGTATAGGTACTCGTTAGAAAGGGTTCAAGCGCAAGGAAATTCCAGAATCGCTTTCATTCAGTCGCGTATATATATTTACGCACTTCCGAACCAAAGGCGGAGCTGATTACAGCTCTAGCGCGATGCAACATTACCGCTATAACCACGTTCATATTTAAAAAAAAAGAGGAGGGGCGATAGTATAAAAAAGCATGAATGAAAGTTACAATTTACAAGGCTCCGTATTTATAAACGGCAACCAAAAAAAAAAAAAAAAAAAAAAAAAAAAAAAAAAAAAAAAAAAAGTTAAAGTCAATCTAGAGAGATGCGCCTTGCTGCCGCCGTCACCTGCCGCACACCAGGTTATAAATTTCATTTTTCTGGACGAGAGGTGGTTGTTTTTGACCCTAGAAAAATGTCAGCATTATTTACAAAAAAACGTGGGAGACATTTAAAATCTTCTTATTACTTATTGTTTGGATAGAGCGCACCCTAGTTGGTTGATGTCTCATTCTTCCGTGGGGCGAACTCTTAAATTGCACATTCTGTGTCGGTCATCTTTTTTTTTCAGACTGAAACGATGTCAGAGATTATTTTTTGATTTGTTAATGAAGCATTCCATGCAGATTGAGCCTGGGGGTAAAAGTGTCTTTTCTGTTTTTTTTTTTTCTGTTTTTTTTTTTTTTTTTTTTTTTTCCCCCGCAAAAACTATACCTTCACAAAAAATATAAAAAAATAAGGAAGTTATGAACTCCATAAATTACTTACACTTCAGAACATTTTTTTACTTTGAATTTCGTTGATTTCAACTGTGTTATCCCACAAAAGAGGAAAATTAAATATTTTTGTCACACTCAGCATCCAAAAGGGGGTTGATTCTAAAGCCTGAGTGTAGTTGTAAACGTTGTAAGTTTCTCATAAAAAATCTTATAAAAAACCTTAATTTAGTGATAATTTCACTGAAGTTTATGAAATAAACTGAAAAAAAAACTTCTTTAATTGGTTTCTACAAGTGTAAAAGTAGACAGCGTGACACCCGACTAGAAACAGAGCTCTTTCTAATCATTGGGTATTTTGTAGTTTATTCCTTTTTTGAACTGTACTAAAGTTTTAAAGTTGTGCCCCTGTCACACCCGGGACCGTGGAATGCCCCAAATCACACTGTGCGCCTGTTCGCTGCTTCTAAAGAGCTAACGGAGTAGGCGTCGATCTGGATACGTACGGCTCTCTTTTTTTTCGCTCCTCCCTCTTTCATCTTCTTCTGATACCCCCCGTCCCCCCTCCATGTCCGTTCATTAACAATATCTTTCTTTCTCGTTCATTCAAAATCAGTTTCCACCAGCCAACAAGCGAGTGGCTAGCGATCAGCAAAAAACAAAACAAAACAAAAAAAAAAAAAAAACAAGCACAGAATATGAAAGGAGTTAGGGGTGGGGGGGGGGGGGAAAGGGGGGGAGTAAAAAAACAAGCGAGAAAGCGAGCTTCGTCATTAAAAAGTGTGTTCCCTTCGGTACAATTACACGAGATAAGACAAATTGAGTCGGACATGTTTATCATAGGTAGCATCTATGCAAAACAGCTGTTTATTGGAGGTGGGCCGGACCGATCCATCTTCGTTGATTATACACACTTTCAATATATAAAGTATCGAGTGTAACCAAAACACATCCTGGCCGCGAGTGAGTCCAGCCAGAGCCAGTCAGTTCTCCGTCCAGACTTCATCGGAGGAAGGAGTGCCCCAAGAGGTTCATGTCGACGTGGTCGAAGGGTAAGGGGGGTTTGGGAGATACCCGTAACGATATGGTCATCGCGAGGTTGTCGAAGTTAATCGTATCGCATGCGTTTTGTGAGCTGCTCGGCACGTGATCGCCAGTAGCACAGTCAATAACAGTTTGTTTGTTTTTGTTGTTGTTGTTGGTGTTTTTTTAAATCCACAAAAAATAATCGTTCCGAAGCTGCATTTAGGGTGTGTACCTGCAGAATGCAGACAACAAGAAAGGTAACAGTCTGAAAACTATGAACTTTCAATCTTTTAACCGGGTAAAAAAAAATCACGAAAGTATAAAAAAAACTCACGCTCGGACCTGAAAGATTTTTTTTTTTTTTTTTTTTTTTTTTTTTTTTTTTTTAAGTGGGAAAAATCCCCCGAAAAATTGCTGTTTCCAAACTACGCACAGGGTGTCTGTAGACCGCAAGAGAAGGTAAAATTCGGAAAATATCGGAAATTTTGAACCTCTATATGTACCGGGAAAAAATCAAGAGAATATCAGAAAACTTACACTGGGACCAGGACGTCTTTATTTTATTTTGTGCTGATGGGGGAATTCTGAAGGAAAATTATACTTATTCTTGGTTCTCTTTATTGTAATTTTTCAAGCTATGAAAGATGGACATTTGCCTTTTTTTGTTCGCTTAAAGCTATTGAGTAAACTGATTGAGTCGACGAAAAGCGAAGGTATAAAACTTTTTTAAGCTCTCACAACTCCAAGTCAAGTTTCTCCAATCGCTAAAATCGATTTTTTTAATCGTTCAAAACGTATCTGTAGTGACTGTGAGAACCCTTTTCTCTGGGTGACGTTGGTCCTTAAGGGAAGAAGGTGTTTAACCTTTTAGTAATGACTCTCATTACTGAAATCGGCCAATAATTCTAGAACATTAGTATGCAATTATGCATATTGACCAGTCAAGGACTGGTTATTTTTTTCATCTCCCGCGAGACGACTTGAAATTATTTTTGAGGCTTTCATCATAGTACTATATCGAAGGATATCCTGGAATTTTGAATAAAATAACGTTCGATGATAATGAATAAGATTAAAATCGGCCTCTTCTTAAAGGTATTGAAAGGACGGACGAAAGGAAGAGATACTCGTCTTCCAATCGCTCGCAGCAAAATCAGCGGAACGAGGTGTAATGGGTTTCTTCATCCTTATGAATGTTTTGCCGAAAACATGTTTTCATCGAGTGATTATATCCTTCCTGTCGCTCTAGAGTAAAAACTTGCGGTTTTCTGACGTACTCTAAACCCCCCCCCCCCCGGTTGCTGGCAACCCGCATCTTCGTCAGCGTATTTGTTTGTTCAGGCACAGAGTCTAGCGCCAACGGGTGTCGAACTATAAATTATGTTACTTTTTATTCCAGCAAAGATAATATCAAAAAGATGTATGGAAATTTATATCAGGAGTAAGTCTAGTACTATTGGTATTTTGCATTATTACTGTACAAATAAAAACAAAAGAACAAAAACAATAAAAAAACCGATAATTTTCACTATTTCACCAAAAAATTTCACAGCTCAGTTAAGTGTGCATCATAAATACTTTGATCTGTGTTATTTTATCAACCGGTGCGATGGAGTGTCCGTCTGACTTTGAATTCGCTTTTTTAAAGCAGATATTTTGATTATTTAAGCCGTTGATTCCGCCAATCGATTGAGAAAAAATTACAGATGCTAGAATTTGCGTATAAATTACGGTCGCACACTGAACTGAATTGTTTAATCTTTGAGTCAACGGGTGGAATCGACGGTGAATCGAAAAATGCCCTTAAATGTACGCAAAACGGCTAGTTTGCAAAGTATTGTTATTTGACTTATTATTTGGTTTATTCAGAAATGTTTTACTACATACCAACTCACTTTTAAAAATCTCTCCTTTTTCCATATGGCACCACGATCTTTGGAATATAGAATATCTACAAGTTCTATTAGATGGACCCCCCCCCTTTCTCCATACTTTGACAGTCTCTTTTTTTCAATGCCCTAGCGAAACGGAGTTACCAATCAATGATGAGGTTTTTAGCTGTGTGGGAGTCTAGATTGTACTAAAGGAAAAGGAAGGTATACGTAACTTACGAAGTTTGGCATTGTCACAACATTGATTAAATCTTGAATCATGCTCACGTGACGTTACATTGACTTTTTTCGCCTGTCTTTGAATACTCCATGTGCCCCAGCTGTTGGCTACACTGATTTAACCACGCTCTGGGAATACCGGTGAAATGGTGACTTTGGAGTGTACTTCTTTTATTTATAGTCCTCATTTTCGTGAACAAGAAGGCTGCAAATATTCTTTAGACTACATGGAAAAAAAGGAATTGAAGTAGCGATACAATCCATTGGATCATTTCCATCGTCCCAATTGACTTGGTGGCTGTTAAAATAAGACACTCAATAATGAGTTAGATCCACCGTTTTCCACCGAAAATTCATACTTTTTCAATCTGATGACCTATTTCTGTTTACGTTACGGTCTTAACTCCTTCTTATAACTAGTTTTTGAGAAGATAAATCTATTGTAGTTTATTCGTCACTGTTTGCCACGAAAATTGCATTTATCAATTTTGAGAAATTCCGGATGGGGCCTTTTTGATAGTCTCCCCGCACGCTATGTAACATGGGCAAAAAGGTGATGTCGCCAAAACCCAGCTTGTGACCCCTCTATCGATTCAGCTTGGAAAATGGAGTCGATCGCTCTCAAGGGTTTTCATATCTTTTGAAACTGGTGCCGCTTCACTGGCAACTCGTGGCTATGCAAAATGGGCAAAAAGGTGATGTCACCAAAACCCAGCTTGTGACCCCTCTATCGATTCAGCTTGGAAAATGGAGTCGATCGCTCTCAAGGGTTTTCATATCTTTTGAAACTGGGGCCGCTTCACTGGCAACTCGTGGCTATGCAAAATGGGCAAAAAGGTGATGTCACCAAAACCCAGCTTGTGACCCCTCTATCGATTCAGCTTGGAAAATGGAGTCGATCGCTCTCAAGGGTTTTCATATCTTTTGAAACTGGTGCCGCTTCACTGGCAACTCGTGGCTATGCAAAATGGGCAAAAAGGTGATGTCACCAAAACCCAGCTTGTGACCCCTCTATCGATTCAGCTTGGAAAATGGAGTCGATCGCTCCCAAGGGTTTTCATTTCTTTTGAAACTGGTGCCGCTTCACTGGCAACTCGTGGCTATGCAAAATGGGCAAAAAGGTGATGTCACCAAAACCCAGCTTGTGACCCCTCTATCGATTCAGCTTGGAAAATGGAGTCGATCGCTCTCAAGGGTTTTCATATCTTTTGAAACTGGGGCCGCTTCACTGGCAACTCGTGGCTATGCAAACATGGGCAAAAATGTCGATGTCACCAAAACCCAGCTTGTGACCCCTCTATCGATTCAGCTTGGAAAATGGAGCCGATCGCTCTCAAGGGTTTTTATATCTTTGATTATGAGTAGCCTTTCCGTTTACAAACGAGCTTATGGGAAAATTACGCGGCGGAAAAAACTGGTAGAATTTCCCATCTGCATAGCTGATTTAGGAGTCTACTATCAAGCATGTTCCCTTGGAGGAGCCTTGCTTTGAGAACCATTTTGGAGAAGCTCCTAGTGCATGTTTCATATCAAGCAAGTCAGTGGCTTTTAATCGCTCCCCCGTAGACCCCACCCTTCCTTGTGGACTGTTGTGTGTATGCTTGAATTTCTTCTGCCAAGCAGTTGGCGCGAAAGTAGCTAGGTCTCTCTCTCTCTCCCTCCCTCTCTCCCCCTCTCTCTCTCTCTCTCTCTCTCTCTCTCTCTCTCTCTCTCCCCCCTACTCATTCACCCCCTCCTTCCAGTGCACCCCCTATCCCCCAGACCCCGCGAAGATTATTCATTTTTTCACACTCGTCAAGATGCTGACACGCGCGCACGCACGCGACAACAAGGCGGTCTCCGGAGGATAGGGCCCGCAAAAAAATAGGTGTGCTCTTCCGAGAAATCAGGTGTACGAATTGTATGATGGTTTCCCCGGAAGAGCGTGCCCCACGTTTCACGAGCCCTTCCTCCGGAGATCCCGTCTCAATTCGCTTTTAATTAAACGCGGGAATTCTTGGCACACGCGAGTCTAGTCAACTCGCCCTCCGGCGACGAGACGCGACGTATTTCTGTGAACGTTGCGCTTTAGAAGCGCGCACGGAGGAAAAGTGCAGCTGAGGATGCGAGGGTTTGTCAGGAAGGGGGGAGGGAGGGAGGGAGGGTCTAGTCGCGAGGATCCGGATTCGAGTCAGAACGAATCATAACTGCATTCAACCGACGGACTTACTTTTAAAGGATGTTCTCATTTTGTTCGCGAGTAACTTGTTCGAAGGCTGAAAATGAAAAAGTATTAGAGCGTCTTCAAGAGTGTTTTTAGAGGAAATTAATATACCTGTATGCCCCATGGTGTTGAAGCTCAATATGCAAGGGGCCCCCGGCCTCAATCTAAGTGCCATTATTGAGAAAATTGAGTTTAGCAAAACGTTGACTCAATTCTTTGTTGGGCCCGGGAATCCAGGCATAGATGTAATGACTATAGTGGAGACAGATGATATACGTGACGAGGGAATGCAATGCGCTACACATAAGGTACCACTCAACACATGGCTCGATGGCGTGGCCGTGCGTTGCGTATTGCATACCCTGGTCAGATATCTATGCCCTCGCCTCCGCTACTCCCCCTATAATAGTTCTTACATCTGTAGAAGAGTCCAGGTCCCGCCCAGATGCCCCCTCATTTGTGTAATATTGCTACATTGTTGCATGTAATGCTTAGCTGAAATTCGAGTGGAAACTGTCGATTGCTCCTAAATTCCTGATAGAACAGCGGAATTTTTCATTCACCGCCTCAGAAAGTCAGACGGAGGGGGAAAGAAAAAAAAAACTTTTTCTTAATAATTTTGAAGAATTTATATTAAAGCTCCACAGAGCGGGAATGAATTTTGATGACAAGTATGAAAGTGAAGAGAAAAGTGCTTTCAAAGAGAATAATGACTCGAAAAAAAAATTATTTTGACGCTTTTTTTTGTTTTAAAAATGTCTCGTCTTCATTTCATATTTGTCATATCAGTGGAAGCACTAAAAATTAAAAGCGAAAAGGGGGAAAAAGTGGCAGCTCCATCGTTTTTGTAATTTTAAATTTCAATATTTTCGTAATGAAATCAAACCTTTCGTCGATCGTATCGCCACTTGTCTCATCTTCGACTTTCAAAATCCGCGGATTTCGTTCATCCACCAAACTCAAAGACAAAGCAGTGGCGGTCCATCGGTTGAAAATTGGGGGGAGGGGGGGCTCAAAAAAAGTTGACGACTTTTTCTGTGTGCTTCTCAATTTTCTTGAGCCCTGATAAATTTGGTGGGGGGGGGCTTCAGGTGTTACAACCTTTGTTTTTCCCTTTCATGAGCCCAAAAAAGTGGGGGGTTTGAGCCTCCTCTCCCCTCCCCCACGGACCGCCACCGAGAGGCAGGTAGTGAGCAAAACTGACTCTTCCGTATGCACTTATACCAAACCGTAAATAATGGTTCAATAGATATTTTATTCCCGCATATGTCTAATTTGTCTGCATTGTTTTTTCGTCTTCTTTCTCTCTTACTCTTCTTTCTCTCTCTGTCTCTCTTTTCCTATTCCTCTACCCAATCACTTCACTCCCCCTCTCCTCTCCCTCTCACTCACTCTCTCACTCTTCGGCATCTCCACCTCCGCTTACTTACTCCCTTGTCTTCTGTGTGTATTTCTCTCCGTGTTTCTTGTTATGTTCTCCGCGTTATCGGCGCGTATAAATTTGCATTTTATCTCTCTTCCTCCGACAGATAGCACCACAACTGCTATTGATGCCCAAACTTGTACAAGTGAAGTCAGTTCGATATCGATGCATCGATGTTCCTGATTTACTCTGGCTCTGTAAGAGTTTCTTGTCTGCTTTTCCGTTTATACGATTTTGTAGGAGTAGGAGGTTGGGGGCCCCCTTTTTTTTACCTTTATACCATCCCCCCTTTCTTTTTCTTCTTTTTTTTTTGTCTGTCAGAGGGAGAATCTTTTCATGCCGACAGACAACTCGTTTTCATAGTAAAACAAACAGGTTATTTGCATCAACGGACAAACGGACGGACGGATGGTGCTGCTCACCGCTCGGTGGGCTGAATCGCGGATTTGTCTGGTTATGAAAAGTTGTTGGCTTTTTTGCTTAAAAATGTACCAAAGAGGGTATATTCTTTTGGAAAAGTACATGAAGTTTGCCTCGATTAAAGCTGTAGGATTGAAAATAAAACTGAAGTTTATATTTTAGTCTCATTATATCGGTCAGAAATTTGAGTTTTGTTCATGTCCCGTTTTAAACTCTTTGTGCGCCGTGGTAGACTGACCGGGTTGGTCGGTTGCAGTTCTGCCTTTTTTTTTAGTATCCTTCATCAGCGTTCAACAATCTATCGGTGGTTCTACCGGTTGAAGCAAAGATTACGTTTATCGGTCGAGAAGGCGATAACGGTTTATATAGAAATACTCGAGTCAGTAATCTTTTCTTCGAAAGGTTGAGTCACCGATGCATCGTAGAATGCCATCAGATCTATGCTAAATGACAGCGCTGCGCCTGGTCGGTTGATCGAAAACCTTTTCTTTCACCCCTTCCTCTCTTTCTGTAGTATTAAAGACGGCATAAGGATGATTGAAGTGACGTAAGGGAGAGGTTTCCTCCCCCCTCCCCCTCCCTTCCATGCTAGCACTGGTCAAGCAAGAGAGTTGTCTCGAAGCGAGCAAGACGCGGCAAAAAGCATCTATTTTACTCGATTCTCGATTTATGACCCCGGACGGAACCCAAAGTGCCGATCCCCCCCCCCCCTCCCACCCAACCAACCAAGAATCATCGCACTTCTCTCTGTTCTCTGATATTCCGACCGAAAGTTTATTCGAACATGTTCGGTTCGCGCGCGGTCTCGGCTTTTTTCTAGGCGCGGCGGAAAAAAATGAAAAGAGTCGCCTATACGAATAAAAGAAAAACTTATACCGCCTGTGAAATTTCGCTGCGACGATATGTTCTTGTTCTTCTTCTTTCTCGGCTGTTTTCAGCACTCGCGAGCGGCGCAAAATTGGTAATGTTTATTTCTGTAAGCTAGAGGAAATACAGTTGGATTGTGTGATCAAATACTACTTTCCCAGAAATGGGGTTCTTGCTAAATTTTGCTACACTTAAAAAAAAAAAAAAAATCGAAGGATTTCGTCCGCCTTAGAATTCGGCGGAGTGAGAATTACCGGAGTCCGAACAGAAGGGAGTAAAATTTGACGGAGTGGGAATGGACGGAGTGAGAATGAATGGGGTGAGAGGCACTCTGCATGGGATGAGAGAACTCCGCATGGGAATGAGAGACACTCCGTCAAATTTTACTCCCATCTCTCCTGACTCCGGTAATTCTCACTCCGCCGAATTCTGAGGCGGACGAAATGCGTAGATTATTTTGTCCTCACTCCGGTTTTTTTTTTTTTTTTTTAAACTGTAGGAGCGATTGAATAAGTTGATTTTTGAGTAACATTCAGCGGGAATTACGCAATGAGGACATTAAAAAATTACTAAATTCACTTACAGACTCACAATGCGATTTTATAGTTTAAGGAGTAATGGCGGAGACACGCAGGTACCATGAGAGATTCCTGTTTAATTTAAGGCTTTCCGCTGCGTGCTTCTGTTGAGATATTGACAAATTAGACAAGACTCTCTCATGACACCTGTGTAGCTTTGCCCAAAAATAACATATTTTCTTTTCAGGCATTATTTACTTTTTCACCTTGCCGTTTTTACTGCTTGCCTTACTCCCCCTGAATAAAATTGCCTAATTTGTTATTGTTTTCGTTTGTTACAGGTAAGTTTCAGCTGACGTACCAATTTATGCTTGAAAACTTGTATTTGTAAGTCTTTCTTATTGTTTCTCTTAAGATTATTTCAAACTCCTTTTCGGTGCGTCAGAAGTCGAAATAGACCGCGCTTCTTTTCTACTAAATGGTTTTAACGATAGGAGGGATGAACTCACATCGTAATGAGCTGTACTCGTCTAAATTTATCTTGGAAGATGATATCGCTCTTGCTCCTTTAAAGTCTACTTTGCTTCCAACTTCCCCCTTTTTTTTCGAGTCATCGCATCGATGCAACACGAAAAAGATCCTGTCAAATCAAAGCTAATTCTAACTGGTTCAATGATGGCAATGATGCGCACCGAAAAAAAATGAATAAAAAAATAAAAATAAAAAGGTGCCAGAGCCACGACGATTTGTGACATGAGGTTTTGGTTGGTACTGCGTTACCAGAATTCTAGTGTTTGTACATTCGGAGACAAAAAGAATGTTAGACGACTCCTTGAGGTAGGCCACCTGCAATGCTTAAATTCATTTAGATAAGTATTGCGGGTGGCCTACTTCTAGGAGACGCCTGCCATTCTTTTCGTCCCAGACTGTACCATAGGAATTGAAAATTTTGAGGAAGTTCTGGTACTTAAACCATATTTTGCAAGTAACACCAGAATTTTCTGGTGAAAGAAGTAGAATCTCCGCGGTTCACATATCGTCGAGTTCCTGGTAATTTTACTACATTTTTTTCTTCTTTTTTTTTCTTCAGTTTACTTAATGATGTTTTCCGTTTTTTTTTTTTTTTTTTTTATAGACAAGGTGATGGAAATGTCAGTTCTTATTTCCTGTGTAACTTCGCATCGATTGCGCATGAAAAAACTAAAGAAGAAAAAACTTGACTGAGAGTAGTAGAAAAATCAGTTAAATCTATTTGTGGGTCTAAATCAGTATTTCTTTTACACTGTTGACGATCTATAGTCCTCAAAATTAATGGTTTCTTACCCTTTTCAGCCCTCAATTTTTCTTTCTAAAAACGAGATAACCCTCTAATGACCGGGTGAGTTCAAAAGAACACCTCTCTCCCGCTCATAAATGTAAGGAAGGTAGTCAACTATTCGTGCTCAGGGAAGTTGGAATTGCCTATACGAAAAATTGAAGGCGCCAAGCGAAAGCTTATATTGTAAGTGTTTTCCAAGATAATCACGTTTATCCGAATATCAATGTGAATAAATATACTAGAGGAAATAAACGAGTATACTCGGGCTAGGCCCTTAAGGGGTTAAGGACAAGCCCCCATGCCCCACGGTTGTGTACCATTTCTGTCCGAAAAATGATCAAGAAAATATTTCAGGTAGTTCGAAAACGACTGTATTCGGACGGAATATTTGCAGTTCTATTCAAGCTTTTCTTTTTTAACTTTCCTTTTATTTCTTTTCGTACAATCAGTGGTAAATCAGTGACAAGAGGAAAAAGTGCTAACAATTGTGGTTTAAAATAAAGCCGTGGAAAACAGGGGGACGTTCAGAAATGAAAGTACAGCTCTGAAAGTTCATGGAACATGCTTGATTAGAAAGCGCAGAAATGAAGTCATTACTATGATTCCTGGAATTTCATTATCCAGCTTTTCTTGCGGCCGCGGCTCTCAGTAAGTCAAAACATGGACTTTTCCGGACAAAGCTGTAGCCAGAAATTCATCTTTCTTTTTCTTTCCTCATTCGATCACATGTGTTAGAAAAGAACAGATATGTGGGACAGAAGTATTTTGATAGCCCCGCTTTCCATCCTTATTTAACACTTGTGATCGAATTGACAGAGAGAGAGACAAGCGAATTACTGGATGCGCCACTCATCACTGGCGCAACCAGGATCTCTTCCATCTCTCTCATTTCCCATTTGAATGTATGAGTAGGAAAAGGACAGAAGGAGGGGGTTTTATCCCCTTGTCCATCCTTGTCTAACATACGTTTCTTAATGGAGAAAAGAGAGAGATGAAGAAACTCTCGATGCGCTACTGCCACTCATGGAATGGTGTTATTCTCTCTCTTTGCCCATTCGATCACATGCTCCTTAGAAAAGGGTGGATATATATGGGACAGATGTCTTTTGATAGCCCCGTCTTCCATCCTTTTCTAACACATGTGATCAAATGAGCGAAGAGGAAGAAAGACACAATCCTGGCTAGGACTCTGTTCTCATTGATGATGATTTCGTCCAATTAGAACAATATTTGACCTGATTAAGTCATAAAACTTTTGCAACATTTTTCTGTAGTTTGACAAATTGTTAAATTGCTGAATCAACTCATTGTTTTTTTGTTTTTGTTTTTTTATTGTTGTGGCGTTGTACGATTTTCCGAACGATTCGAGAATTCGTGTATCTAAAGAAAAACCTTGTTAGAGCTTTATTTGAAGTTTTTTACTTGATTCGTTGCCATCATGACATTTATCGTTTAAAATATAGTGACTTTCATTCCTGCTTCGCGAAGTCCTTAAAATTCTCCGTTTTGACCGCACTGTGCGTCAGAACCGTCTCCCGACGCTTCCTTCCAGCTCAGTTTAATAAGTTAGATGAAATTAATCACGAATCAAATTCTATCATCTTCGATCATTGACTCGCGAATCCCCAGCTTAAATTTTCTCCGGAGTTTCCTACGATTTAATCGAAAGCTCTTGCAAACTCAGTCGAACTCGAGTCAATCGTCTGCCCTGCTCCGTTGATTAAAATCCTTGACTTGCACTTGATCGAACAAAATAACAAGACCTGCGGACCTGCTTCCCCTCCCCGAAACTTTTAATTTTGACCTGCAATGCAATGCCAATGAACTCCCGAAATTCTTCAAAGCTGCTGAACTTCCCTACAGTTATTTATCTCCTGCATATTTATGTTTGATAGTAGAGGTTTTTTTAACTGTACTCTTTAGCAGTTACCCAGGGATAGGGGTGGAAACTGCCTCTTTTTCACCCCCCTGCCGGCGTAAATGATAGTAAAACGCATTGTAGCAAAATTTCGCAGTAGGCGTTTAGGTTTTCAAGTATCTTTACGGGAAAAAAATATTACAAGAAGCACAACGATATTTCAACCGAGGAAATCTAATGATGTTACCAAAATTCTGGTACAAGGGGTGTCCCATAAGTACTGCACACTTTTGTCTGGGGGGGGGGGCGGGGGTGAACGAAAGCAGGTATCAAAAAACGGGTTGTGAAAATTGATTGTCCTAGTAATTACCTACAAATTAAGACCAACTTCAGCTCTATAAGTTAAATATTCACTGAGTTTACAGCGTTTTGAAAATGACATGTCGAGCTGACCCCTCCAGGATTTTTAGCATGTTTTTCAAGAAACAAAAAAGAGTGTTAACAAATCGAAAATTCTCAAGAGAATGAAGGGAAGACGTGAAGAGAACAGATTGGCAGCTTAACAGTGTCAAAGGGCGGAAAAATGCAAGCATCATATTTTTGTCAGTCTTGGTAAGATTCTGCAAAATTTGTTTAAACAAATAAAACCACGTGATTTCTTAACTCTCTCTTTTCTTTCTTTAAAAACATGCTAAAAATCCTTGAGAGGTCAGTTAGACATGTCATTTTCAAAACGCTGTAACTCAGTGAATATTCAACTTACAGAGCTAAATGTGGTCTTGAAACCAATGTGGTCTTGATTTGTAGGTAACTACTACGGGAAATTGCAACTCAACTGTTTTTTGATATCTGCTTTCGTTCGCCCCCCAGACAAAAGTGTGAAGTACTTTTGAGACACCCCTTGTATATATACCATGGTCCTTGAAAATTTGGAAGAAATTTTATTTTTCTATGAAAAGATTCTGAAAGAAACACATGAACATTCTAGTGAAAGTACTAGAAATACCTCGGTTGTCATACCGCTGTGCTTCTGGTAATATTATCAGAGTTCAGAAATTATTTGTTTCAATCTTCTATTTTGAATATGCGTGTAAACAAATCAAGTCCTCTTACCGTAGAATATGACCCTCGCGCGAAGGATTCTCGAACCAAAATCTCAATTTTTTTTCTCTCCTTCTCCGCGAGTCTGCGCGTGATTTTCTTAAAAGTTATTTGAGTCAGCCGCGGTCGGGTCGCCCAACGCCCATGCCACGGATATTTTGCATCCCTCTCACTCTCTCACTCCTTCTCGAAAGCTCTCTCTCTCTCCCTCGCTCTTGGCTCTTGCTCCCAGACGTCCAATTTGTATTTATTTCTCATCTTTTTAATAAAACATTCATTTGATTTTAATTTAATGTTGCACTCGGATCATATATCACTTCTCCATTTGTTTCAACGGCCGCGGAAACGGAGCTTGGGCAATGGGGAGAGTGGGGGGGAGGGGGAGAGTGGTGAGTTAGAGGGGAGGAGGGAGTGTTAAATAAACTTCTTTCTCCGGCGGTAAATCATTGGATGACGCGTCGAGCGGACAGTGCCTATGTGCGACGTGCGTGTGTGTGTGAAATATAACAAGGCTCGAATGGATGTTCGCCACCAGCGAAGCCGCCTCTAAATTCGCGGCTCGCACACTCGCGCAGCTGAGCGAGTAAAAAGGCTCGCGATCCGCGGAGGGATATATGGTAAATCGTCAGCCGGTAAATTCCTCCGCATCCCGAACTGCTTTATTATTTTTACGATTCTCATTGTAGTTAATTAATGGGGCCCTCACCGCCTCTTCTCATTCTCTGCCTCTTAGCGGACCCTGGAAGCCTGAAAGCTGAAAGTTGAAGAGTGGAGAGAGAGAGAGAGACAGGACTGCAAGCGGATGAGACGGTAGGCGCGTGACCTGATCGCTGCAGCCCTGCAATCCAGGAATATGGCTCTGTACAATGCGACGTTGCCGGGTTTATCAGTAACGTATGGAAGTAAAGTTCCTGGAAGTTTCAAGAAATTCTCCGCTCTGGGTCTAATTTTATAATAATAGTTGTTTCAAGTGAAAATGGCAACGTCTAAAGTCGAGTAGGCCCCTTTAGTATAAAAGAGTCCAATCGTGACGCCCCGAGGGAAACGGGCCCTTATCTTCACCAGGACCAAAATTGAGATTTTGCTGCTGACACATAGAGGTTGTACCGGTCATTTTGATGCCCAAGAACACCCAAAAATATGAAATTTTGACCAAATCACACGTTAAATGTAGTTTACTTCACAATTCTAATTCATATTTTGCAAGGAATAGTTGTAATAAACATGGTTCTACTAACATTATAATTTGTAATTATTTTCTTATAATATCAAACCTGTCAAAGTTGTTAAATTGATTAATACATCTACAATAGCTTGAACTTGTATCATCTGGGAGTAAAATTGATTTGTTTTTATTTTTTGGGTGCGGGGCGGAGGCTGGGCGTCCGCTAGACATGTCATCACGGGGTGGTGTCCCTTAGACCTTCCTATTGAGGTACAAATATTTTGCCCCCCCCCCCCCGGCAATTTTTCTGCGGGCGCCTATGCTGACTACTTGCCTATTTCTCGCTAATATTGTACTCAAAGCCAGTTATTTGCTGATCATGAGTCTTAGTATCCATCCGGCAACATCCGATTCGTATTATGTAAAATTTGGCAAACGCGGACAGAGGGAGGCGAAGACTCCTCCATAAGAGTGAGTAACAGGCGGTCACGGCCATCGCAATACCCCGATGCGATGATAGACGGGATATTTATTACACCGAGAAAAGAGAACCGCGCCTACTTTTGCACTGAACTTTATGCGGAGTAGGCGAATTTTCCCCCCTCTGCGATTCCGCACAATCCCGCTTGCATCGGTCGCGCATCTTGCATCTTGCCAGAAGTTTGTGTGACAGAGGCTGTTGTGCCCGACGCGCGGCGCGGCGCAAGCTTTCACAATTAAAAGCGATACCGGAGAATGAAAGCGAGTTCATTATACGCGTGTAATTTCATACAAGCTCGAGGCATCACAGTGCACTGGGTTGACGGGTCCTGCGACGTGCGGCGCGGAGGGGGTGGGTAGAAGAGGAGGGGGATCGGTGGGTTGTCAAGAAGAGGTTCGGTTCGTCAGTCAGCAGCGGTGGTGGTTGGGGCCGGGTGGGGTCGCTCGCTCTGCGGTGGTAGGTTTTTTTGAGAGGAGTCGGAAAAGCGGGAAGGGGTCGGTGGAGGGAGGATTTGCGCGCGTTTCCGAATGACGTGTATGTCCATTGGGGTGTGGAGAGGGGGGGGATTACGACGTGCGACGTCACGAAACTGCCGTGGCCCAGAATACCAAGCGAGCACCCGGCGAATATGTATTTCACGGGTAGTTGAGAGGAACTAGAACTACACCATGATCCCGTCGCACAATTCATCTGAGCCACGGGTGGATACAGGAATTTGCCTCTGTCTCTGTCTCTCTGTCTGTCTGTTGTCTGCTGTCTCTCTCTCTCTCTCTCTCACTCTCTCTCCCTCTCTCTCTCCCTCCATCCCTCCCTTCCCCCCCCTCTCTCTCTCTCTCTCCTCTCCTCTCTCTCTCTCTCTCTCCTCCGCGTGTTAGAAAAGGACGGAGATAGGGACTAAAGTCAAGCGATGGCCCTCTTCTAACGTTTGTGTCCAAACGGCCGAAAAGAGAAAGACAAATTCTTGTACCTTTTCCGCCAATTAATGGTCTGATATTATTGCTCAGCCGATGGAAGCATAGGTGCATTGGTGTTCCAGTTGTAGAATTCACTGAGAGAATTCATCCGGAGAGAAAAGATCACCTATAGCTGTGTGTTGTAGTATATCTTTAAACACTACAAATACTGCAATCTTTAATCTATATCCCCCAGATAAATTCCTTCGGCGAGTGCTAGAACTTTACCAATATATTCGGGCAACGTTGTACTTTGTTCCAAACAGGGTGTCTGTCTAACATTAAAGAAAACCAGGAATCCAAGGAATTTGATTTCGACCTGGAAAAACCTGAAATTACAAGGGAATACAGATTGAAAGCTATTTTCATTATGGGATTTGAATAATAAGCACGAGAATTGGATCTCAGGCTAAATTTTCTCCAAAATGTCCCTCTCCAAGATGACGTTTGAGTCTTCGGATCACGTCAACATTTTTGCAAAGAGTCCATGGAACGAAAGGTACGCTCCTCCGATATAAGTCACCATTCAATCACAATACTGATTTCTCAGAAAGAGCACAACCGTTGATTCATGGGCCCTTTTCCGGAAAATGCATTAATGTCACTCGACACCATTGCAAAACAGTGTACCGATAAGGTGGGTCCATATTGTCGTCATTGCCTTGAAATAAAGCCTTCGTACACGCTCAAATGGATTTGATCAACACTTGTAGAATTGCCAACCTGATGCTTCTAAAATTCAAACAAAAACTTGACCAAAACATCTCAAAAACGGGTTTAATTGGTTTTGGTGACTGTAGATTGGTGAACAGATGACACACCCTCACATCCACCGATACCGTCTGTATACATATTACATATCCGGCTGCTTCTTTTGAAAAAGTGGGGTTAAGATTCGTTTTGGTATTTGTAAGCTTTTGTAATGTTTATGGTGTTATCGGGGATTTGGTTGGTTTTTTGAAGTTCAACTAAAATTTGAAAAGTACGTCAGTAATGAAAGTTTAGGATTCAGTTATTTCCCTAATGCAATAAAAGAGTTTAAAATCGTGTTTTGAGGAAATAAATCACGATTTTGCATTTCACCAATGCTTCGTTCTCCATAAACGTACGTATACCAGGAGGACCCTAACCTCAAAGAAGCAGCTTGGTATGTTTAGAGACGGGACTGCATCCACCGTCAAATAACTCTGCAGTTGTTTGACAACGTTTGATCAACGAAACATGCAATGGTTGGCTCATCTGCTGTTTGTGGTGGATTTCGGCTCATCGGTTGCTTTTTTGATTATCTTCATTTGGTCGTGTACGAAGCGCTGAAAAAAAAAAAAAAAAAAAAAAACTGTCCGTTGCTATTTACATCGGCGGATGTTTGTTTACCGTCTCAGTGTTACGTCTTTGTTTCGACCCGTGTTTACTGTTGAGTGTTCGGTCCACTGTGTTTCAGAGGCACCGGGCGAACATCGCGGCACCATGTGACCACGCGCAGTGAATGCTAATTAGATGCCGCCGAAATGTCGTAGCACTGCGCTGACCGTGCTATGCCCGGTGGCGGACGCAGTCTCTCTCTCGCTCGACAGCTACACGAGGCTGTGTCCAGTGACCACTGTCACCGGCCTTTGTCACTTTGGTCGGTCTCCGCCCGCCCGCATGTCTTTTCACCTCTTTCAGTCACGACTCACGACTTTTCGGACAAGGGTTCAGAACCACGGTTAAGATAACAGGATTCTGTCAGGCGTGGAGAAACATCTCTCTACATTTTGGGGGTTTCTCCTATTACATTCAGAAAAGAAATGTTAAAAATTACGAACTTTCTTTCGCGAATTAAGTTGCATTGACGTACGCTAGAGTTAGATATTTTTTGCGAACATTTTGAAAATTTAATCTCTACACGATGTACTATCGACGATTTAAAGATTGTCGCGAGGTTTCCACCAGCTAAGTTTTTCCTTCAAGGTTCTGGTTCGGCCACTCTCAATACTCCTCACACCTTACAGGTGAAAGGCCAGTGCGGGTGGGGTGGGAAAGCCGTTGCAGATCAGTCCCACACACACGCCCATTTCTGAAAATGTGTGAAAATTTCGCGACAATCTTTAATTGTCGATAGCACTTACTTACAGTCGATGAATTGAAAAATGTCAGACAAAGCCTTAGATTTTGTTCAGGTAGGCAATCTGAGATACTTATCATCACAATTAATTCGAGTTTTGAAAATGGCCTACCTGAGCCAAAATTTAAGAACAAACCTGGTTCTATTTCATTCGCCGACTGCGCACTTCGCCCGCAGCTCCGTTCTTTGGACCACTCTGATTATGAGTGAAAAATTTCCGAATATTCAACCAGGGCAGCCTCTTTGCGTATAATTTTGCGAATTTGTTTATTTAATTTAATGTAAAAATTTTCTGGCTAAATTTGACAAGACTGGATCCATCTAAGGATAATCCCATGATAATTGAGTGAAAGCGAAGAATTTGTCATGATCTGCGCCGCGATGGAAATTTTTCGGTAAAATCTTTCTCGCGCAAAATTCGGAATCGTTATTTTTTTTCTCGATTTGGGAGTGAAGTTATTTTGTTCGAGCTTCAGCTCCTCTTCCGTTCCAGTGATGCCAGATTTGGAGAAAAAAAAATACATGTTATCCTCATAAAACCCTTGTAAAGTTCGTTTTTTTTTTTTTTTTTTTTTTTTTGGTGGTGCCAAATCTGGCGGCAAATCTGAGCTCCTCAGTTCGCTCCAAAAGCACTTGTCTCGGGTCAGGATTCCTTGGCGGTTATTTTGGGCATATTAGTCACCTGTTTAGTGTTTACACCATCCGACGGACCAGGATTATAATTCTTAATAAGGGAACTTTCATCGGAAGTCAACTTCTTTCAATTCGTAGACTAGGCGGCGGCGCGGCGCGGCGGCTCTGACTTCAGAAACCTTGTTGACCCACTTACCAAAAATACGGAACCAACTTTGCACGAAGCAGAACCGAAGAGTCAGCCTCACTAGATTTATTTCTTCACACAGAAGAACACAGCCTAAAGGGTGGCAGTCGTCAATCGTGAAAATTGGTATCCATTTTTTTTGTTATACCACTTCACACCGTGCAAAAATATTGATTGCTTAGCGGCGGTTCGGTTGAGCTCTCTAGGAAACGATTCCTCCCCCCCCCCCCCCCTCTTTTGTGTTTTTGTGTGTTTTTGTTTTTTTTTTTTTTCCCGTGGATACTTTGCTAATTTACGAGTCGCCACTGGTTTTATCCCTACTTATAACGATCCGAAAGCTCGAAAAAAAAAAAAAAAAAAAAAAAAAACAATGAAGGGATCGACCTTACTTTTGCACTCAATGTGTGTCAGGTCCATCTCTTGTAGAAGGGCAGTGTTGCCATCCATGGTAAAAATTATCCGAATCTTTCATTGAGTTAAATGGGAAATTAGGATGATTTATGTCATGAATGGCAACACTGTACAAGCTATAACATGAGTTTTGTGGAAACGGCTCGACGCAACCTACTTTACATGTAACCTGATCCTCCTTCGATTTCCAGAAAATGAAAGGAAGGAAACAAGAGGAGAATGCGTTGTTTTAACGTGTTATGCAAGCGTTTTAGTGGCTGGCCACAAAAAGTCGATATAATTGTTTCTTTTGGAAGGATTTGCATGACAAAGAAACGAACTCACGACAGCATCAAGCCAAATTTTCTCACCGGGATAGTGGTATTGGAATTATGTTTCCAGATAGCCATTCTGAAACACTTGCACTTTAATGTAAAACCAAGATTCACTTAATTAATCACAATTTCTTGTTTAAGGTTTAGTGAAATGAGGCAAACAAACCAGAATCAGATAGTCCATGCTGTCCTTACTTTGGGATACGACTTAAAGCATAGCATAACTCCTCTGTTGGTATTTAGTTCAGGTAGGCAACCTGCAGTACGTATCACAATGAATTCAAGTATTGCTGGTGGCCTAATCTGAGCTAAAATGTACGGCGTCAATTGCTGACGTTATTTAATTCGCCGACCATACACCTGAGTATGAACTTCAATTCGAAAAGATCACCCTGCGATGAAGTTTATTTGATCTCTAAATAATTTTTTTCATAAGTTCTTCCATCATCTTCCCTTCTCATTAGATTTGTTTCAGGTGCAAGAGCAAGGGGCCTTACCGTTATATCCTCGTTTGCAGTGCGCAATCTCATTCTGAACATATGCGAGAATACTGCTCGATATGGCAGGCGCTCTGTGATATCAGAAATGTCAGAAGCGTCGCTTTTGTTGTTTGCAGTATATGTCGTGCGATTCATACATTCGATATAATATCCATATCCGCTCACCGCGAGCGCCCTCTTAATTGTCCGTGACGTCAGGCTCTAAAGCGATAGCGGCAGAAACGTTTCTGATGCGTGTATCAAAAGACTCTGCCGCGGCCTCCTCGTCGCACAGTAGGTAGACAAGGAATAAAAAATAAAAAATAAAAATAAAAAAATAAAAAAATAAAAATGAAATAAAAAATGAATAAATATCAAGTAACTAATAAAAAAGTAATTTGATTTCAAAGAATACAATTATAAATAAAAATAAAAAAATTAAATTAAAAAAAAAAAAAAAAACATTTAAATAAAATCTCAATTATTTTGTAAAATAAAATAATGTGGCGTAGTCGTTGGCACGCTGCGGGCTTGGCCCCGCACCCAGGTACATTTAATCGTCCAAAGTAAAAGGGAACAAGAAAGAAAAAAAACTTTCCATTTAGAGTCAGAAGAAAATTCAGTTCCGATGATGAAACGTGTTAAACTGCTCGAACGGGAGGAAAATCATGAAAACAGTTCTTTTGTCCAAACAATCAGGCAAATCGGCCTACTGGCATGGCATGGTTTCGCGCAGTACCATACCGATGCGGGCCGGAACCCTCCCCCGCCGCACCTTCCCCGTTTCTGTACCAATCACTACCACCCACCCTACTCACAGCACGCATACAATACGCGCGCCGTAAAGTTCGCGAAAGGAACGTAAAGGGAGACAAAACAAACCCAAGTCTTAATCCTTTAAGTCATGGAGATTGAAAGAGAATGAGAATTAGCGAGGGCGCGTTAGAGAGAGCAAGAGGGGGGGAGGAGAAGAGAGAGAGAGAGAGGAAGATGTACGCATAAAAATAAAGAAAGAGTGAATTGATTAATGCAGTTGGCGATACTGTAAATAAGTTCCGACGCGCGCTTGGTTCGGTGTGGCACAACGCAACGCGCGGCGTGGACCTTGCGTATGCACTACGCGATACGCAAAGGAAATAAATGCGCGTGTCGCATCTTGCGGCACACACACGCGCGCGTAAAAAAGACTCGGAGGAGTCGTGCGCAATAGGTATGCGGATTGCGGCCCGGTGAGCGCGCGGGTACGACTTGCCGCCGCATGGGAGCGCGCGGAGGCGTGGAACGACCACAAAGGACACCGACGCGACCTCCGGAAGAAAATGCATGTAAAACTTGAGGTGTGCTCTTCCGTAGTCATTTTAGTGTGGCCATTAAGGTGATTTTTTTTAAAGAGCTTACCTTTTGTTTTGCAGGCCATTCATCTGGCAATGTCCTCAATTACACAGTTACACGCTGCGACCAGACCCAGTTAATTAGAAAATAGTACAGCAAACAAAAAATAAACTGAAAGGAGGGAAAGAAAAAAAAAAAAAAACCGAAGCAAATGAATAAAGATATCCGTAATTAAATAACGATCAAGGTACCTACCCGAGCCGAGACCCAAGTTCCGAGTGTACGCAGCAGCGTTGACACATCTTACATAGCAAAAAAAAAAGGTCCTTGAACTTTGTATAAAAATTTATGGAATTACGGGTGGATGCAAACTTTTTCCTCGCTTGAATGGTCTCTAGGCTAGGTTAGGTTAGGTACAGATGAGTTAGGGCTCTAGCCCTAGGCAGTCATCTGTTTAATGCCTTAGTCTCAAATAGGTAAATCTCATTTTTCGCTCATGCTATCCATCCATTAATATCTACCAATTTACATTCCATTCCTTTATCCAGCTTTTTAGGACATACTAAGGGTCCCATCCCACGAGTTTCAGTTTCTTCAGAGAGGAAGAACGGATTGGAAGTGTCAATCATAATGCATATTGCATAACCGTCTTTATACGGGCGATCGACGGGCGTATATTCACTCATACATACGTGAATTGGAAGGAGGCCCCTATCATATCTATAGTTCTCAAGAAGCTTTCAATTCGGAATTGTGCCTGAGATTACATTTACTCTGTCACATTCTCCATTTTTGTCAACTTTACGAAACACCGAAAAGAACATTTTTTTTTTTTTTTTTTTTTTTTAAGACGAGCAATCCAACATTACCCACAAGATGTCCTCAGACGTTCAAAGGAGGCTCCAGCTCCAAGTAGTCCAAGTAGCCAATAAGTTTGGACATTTGGTGATCAGTTGCGCACCATCCACTGTCAAACATTAAAGCGGCCTATGTTAATCTTTAACGGTCATTGGTCGTGGGTCATCTGATTTAAATACGCAAGTTTGTCAAAGTTTAAACACCGAATTGATTTCCGATTATTCGTAAGCTTCTCATCTTCCACTGTCCTTAATATACCTTTCAGGCCCCGCCTCCGTATACGCTTAAAACAGTTTGATCAAACACAGCAACTATCGTTGAGCTGAAATTAACCGCAGATAACAGGTGACCAACTCTAGCGCTTTGATGCCGAAAATATGCCATCGGTGTTCGTCAACAAAGAATGTAGTTTGAAGACTTGTTTGACAGGCCCGTCGAACAAATTCTTCAAATGGTTTCACTAAACATCAGCAATAGTCCGAAATGAACGACATCCGTCGTATTTATTTTTAAGTCTGAAAGTGTCATGTTGCCTCACCTGTCTGTTTGATCAAACTGTTTGAGCGTTTACTGAAGCCTCTTTTGAGCATCTACTCCTACCGTCTGTCTGAGGAGGCCTAATCTCATTCAAACAAGTGACAATTACTCCGGGCTCGATATTCCGTTTCATCTGGCGACAATGCGCAATATTCCGCTCAGCGTTCTCCGCACGTTGCACAGTGCGAGCCCGTATCCCGTATTTGTACGGTCCCTGCTGCTTTCGGAGTATGGTATGGTGGGACGTATAGCGAATAGCGCAGTGCATACTACTGAATAAAGCGTGGCCGGGGCTGGGGCTGGGGACCGAGGGGCAGCAGAAACAGAACAGGCAGCCGAGAGGAGGCCAGATCGAAAACTCAATTGTTCGGCGAAAAACAAGAGCGCTTTGAACTTTTGCGTATAGCTTTGTTCATTAGCAAATAAATGGGCAAAAAACAAACATCGTCGAGTTCCACACATAATATGCCTGTGTCCCAGTCTCAACCGTGCAGCTTCCTCCTTGCCCCCCGCACCCCCACGCGCCCCCTCCGCCTCCATCCGCTTAATTACAATTCTATGTTTTCTTCCTACCTACTGTAACCTCTACTCTTTATCAAGTGGAGAGCACGAGTATGCATAGGCGGATACAGAAATGTGTCCATCTCTCTCCCTCTTCCCGTTTAAACACATGTGCTAGAAAAGGATAGCAGAGTGGGCCACCACGTGACTCTAGCCTCTGTCTCCGTCTTTTTCTAACGCATGCTTTCAAATGGGAAGGGAGAGAGAGACAGACAAATTCCTGTATACACCTATGCGAGTATGAGGATGGTTGCGCCTAAAGCCTCCGTAGCCAGGTGTTTTTCTCTCTCTTTGCCAATTTAAGCGCATGTGTTGAAAAAAGATGGAGAGAGGGTGTGTCACATGCCGCCAGTCCCTATTTTTGTCATTTTCTAAGGAACATGCCGTAGAATGAACAAAGAGAGAGAAAAAGGCGAATACTTTGCTACGGCTATTGGTTGTAGTTGTGCTCCGCAAATGAATTTAAAGCAGCAAGTGCATTGCACACCACGTGTTCATTGGACCCGCAGACTGCAGAACGGCTCCTTTAGGCTCTGTGGAAAGTTCGTGAGGAAAGTCCAGTTTAAAACCTCGCGAATTTAATGACCGTTGTTGCACGTAAAAGCACTGAGCAGTATGCAGTTTTCGTAACGGTTATTATAAGCATCGACTTTTTGTCGGTCTTTCAAATGCTTTTGTCTCCAAAGCAGAAGCGAGGCACGGCACTTAGTGCAAATTGCTTCCAACAAAAATTTCGAGAATCTCGGTCCGTTAATCGTTTTTAAGAGGCTGTCTGCTGGTTCGTATCTCAAGTTCCGTGTAACACCTGAAAACTGCTGATCCAAACGACGACGCCGGCAGGTCTCTGTGGTCTGGTGGTTAGCGCAACTGACCACTATCCCAGAAGTTCTAGGTTCTAATCCTGGTAGGTGTAACGAGATTTGATGTATTGGATTTTGTCTCTATACGGATTGAAACATTTGGTGAAGTTTTCACCTCTGCTTCCTTTCTTTCTTCACGGAGAAAATAAACTTGCATGTTTAATAACTCCACAAATTACCATTAAAACTAAACGTTGTGTAGAAAATAAACCCGTTGCGTCATCTACCGTCCAATCCATCAAACCAATTTAGTGAAGAGCTGGAGTTTTAAACGGACCAATCAAACTCTAACTCACAATTAGTAGTTTCTTATACTGTCACCTCAAAGACCATCTGCGTGAGGCGACGCCCGAATGACGCCTAACTCAAAATCGAGGCGTTTTCTGGAACAAAGGCCAAACGCGAGGTTTGCTCTTCCAGAGAGTTTGCAATCCGATCACAATACTCATCTCCAAAAAAGAACACATCTGGTGTTTCTAAAGGCTCTCTCAATGGAGACCGCGGCAAGATTTTGTCCGCGGACAAACGGAAGCGCTCATAAACCCATGTATGGCGTGCGCGAGTCGCAGCAGCTACCAGTTTACGCCTTCCCCCCTTTCCTGCTCACCCCTTTCCATTCATCACACACTCTCTCCCCCTTCTCTCTCTCTCTCTCTCTCTCTCTCTCTCTCTTCTCTCTCTCTCTCTTCCTCTCTCTCTCTCTCTTCCTCTCTCTCTCTCTCTCTCTCTCTGGAGACAAAGAGACAGACCCAAGACTGCTCATTAAAAAACGTTTATGAATGCGATTGCAGCCACAGTGCAAGCGGTCGGTCGGCCGGTCGCTCGCCGCTCGGCATCCGAACCGATCCGACCCGGAGGACCAAATTAAATTATGCGAGAGCATCTCTCGCCGGTAAATACTCCTTTGCTCCTCTCTGCACGGGTCCCTTTCATAGGAGTAGGTACGTATAACGTGGACATATACACCAAGGCATACACCGTACACGTATCTATTTAAAAACAAATGCTTTCATTAATTCGCAACAATGCTTGCAGTGGTCGTATTGTTCCAGGATTTCAGAGCTTAGCCGCTTTGAGGCTCTCGGGCTCCCGTCCTGTCATCGCCCGGGCGGAGAGATGGGTCGGTCCGAGTCCGAGCAACGGCCAGCGACCGTCCGACTGGCCGCGCAATGGGACTGAAACAAACATTTTTCTGAATATGAAAAGCCGTTGCTTTTTTTGTGAAATCATTTTTTTGTTTATTTGTTCTTAAATAAATTTAAAAAAAAAAATGCGTTTTGACTCATTTTAAGTTCTAAATGAATGTATACAACTTGCCGCACAAAGGATCTAAACATTCATTTTTTCGGATTTCTAAAGTAGTTTTTTAGAAAACATATTTATGTTGATGTTTTTTTGAGAAGAAAAAAAAAATACCCATGCGCTGTGATTCATTTTAAGCTCTTGAATGAACGATTTCACACGCATTTATAAGTTCTCTTGCCATTATTTTTATCGTCCATAATCTTAATTTTTATTACGTCCGAGAAATTTTATTTTTCGATCCACTGTGGGCCGGCTGGACCCAGATTCAGACCAGGCCTTGATGCGACGCGCGACCGTCCAGTTACATCTGCATGTAGGTATAATGTTACTGAGGATTTTGATAGGGGGAGGAGAGAGGGCGTTGTTGTCGAATTTGGGGTTGTGTAGAGGCGTGGACCATAAATTTCGATGTATTGATGTATCCTCCGTTTAAACTTGAGGAAAATAGTCGATTCGTAAAGGGGATTCATTTATGCCTTGAATGATCGATACTTTCGCCGGGTTGGAATGGAAGGTTGATTTGTAAGGTGTATCGTAAAATTCGCTTTATGGTTAAAAGTCTTCGTTCAAGAAACCGAATTATGGGGTTTTTTTTATGTTCTCAAATCTCAAAATATGTGTTATGACTGGACCTTTTCGAAAGATAAATTCCTCTAAATGAGTCAATGTTTCTGTTTTGAAGTAGCTCATCTAAAATGTGTCTCAAATGAAATAAACGAAAATCTCACAAAAAACGAGAAAAGTTATTCTTGATCAATTTGAAGCCATTTCCGGAAAAAAGATACCCCCAAACAATTAGAGTGTTCTTTCTAAGAAATCAGCATTCACTTGTTATTAAGTTGAGACTATTGTGAAGAGCGCAAATTTCGTTTTTATAGATCCTTTGTCTAAAAGCGACCTTGATTGAAAAAATTGTCGAATGAAAAAAATGTATTAAAAAAATGGAAGTACACTGTGCAAGCCTAGTTGTTAACAATTTCCTTGTAAGTATTTTATTAAAAAGTTTTAATTTGACACAACTCGTTATTAGAACTTTCCAATTACTTTCAAATTTTTTGAGGCAGATTTTTCTACAGTTTTTCTCTTTGTTAGGATCAAAAGAAATGGCATGAATAAAGGCACGTGGCCAATTATGAACACACATCGTTATTATATCAACAAAACATTATTGATTACCTAGTTCCTTTCGAGCTGGTTGAAACGGAACATTCGTTCGGAATTTATCAGCTATATTTTGGGCGCATCGTAAAATTCAGTGCATTATCTGGTGTTCAACAAGGCATCGTTGGACGTTGGGGTAGGTTAAGGAACGAACGGGAGGGATCAAGTAGAAGGGTGGGGGAGGAGGTATTGTGGGAAGAAGAAAGAGTGGAGAGGGGCAAAGGGAGGGCGTTATTGTTTTACCTGCAAAACTTAATGCGCGGGTTGTCTACGGGAGCCCCTCGGGGAAGTTAGTGGCAAGGCATGGGAAGGGAGGAAGGGGCAACTAACGCAACGCCACGTCACAAATTGGTCCAATTTTTGTAAATTTAAGGACTCAAATGACCCACCAATGATTTTAACTCGCAGAGAAGATAAATTATTAACTTATTGTTTTTGTTTTAAATGCCTGAATTTTCAACTTTTCGTCGGATTGTAGTTTTGATTGTTGTGAAGGTCGTATGCACACAAATAGTAAGAAGATTTCAATATTTATCAATTTATAGACATTTATTTTCAATCGACAATCGATAATCGTTTCCCTCCCGTTGGAATGTAAGTGTTACGGGCAGATCCTGACGGCTGAGCAAAACGCTTTTTTGCCCAGAAAGGGTGGGAAAATTGCGATCTGCCCGAGCAAAACGCGATATGCCCACTACTTTCTTTATAAATACCTTTCGCGGTATCGAGTCTACGGTCTAGAATCATCTTATTTTTTCTGCGCAGACCGAAATACTATTTCGGTCTGCCAAGAAACAGCGGGCACATCGCGCTTTCCTCGGGTAGATCTCGATTAGCCCGGGCAGATCGCAATTTGCCCAAAAGCTGGGTGAATCGCGATTTGCTAAGCCGTCTAGTTAGGCCCGTAACATATGCATCAGTATCGATTTCTCGAGAGTCCACGCCTGTGTGAATTGATTCTTTTCAATCTGTTTAAATGGAAAATACATGGATCGGATACGAATCCTTAAATCAATGTGCGCCATTCTCAGAAAGCGCTGTGTTTTGAAGCTGCCAAGTTCGATCTTTTGTATCAGCGAGGCTGTTTGGCGTATGGCTCATGGCTTGGTCTCTTTCCTTTGCGTTGGATCCAGTAAACGATTGGCTCAAAGCTGGATCGTTTACCGGTAACCATCACATTCCCGCCCGCCGCCCGGTAATTTTTGCGGTAATTAAGATGGAGGAGCAATCCGATTCCGAGCGACCAGAGGAGGTGGGTCTCTCTCTCTCTCCTTCTCTCTCGATCTCTCTCTCGTCTCTCTCTCTCTCTTCTCCTTTCTTCATCTCTCTTCTCCCTTCTTTCTCGTCCTCTACGTTCTCTCTCTCTCCCTCTTTTCTCTCTCTCTCTCGTTCCCGCCTCTCCCTCTTCTCTCTCTCTCTCTTCTCTCTCTCTCTCTCTCTCCCTCTCTCTCTCTCCTTCTCCTCTCTCTCTCTCTCTCTCTCTCTTTCTCTCTCTCTCTCCCCCTTTCTCTCTCTCTCTCGTTCTCTCTCTCTCCCTCTTTCTCTCTCTCTCTCGTTCTCTCTCTCTCCCTCTTTCTCTCTCTCTCTCGTTCTCTCTCTCTCCTTCTCCCTCTCTCTCTCTCTCCTTCTCCCTCTCTCTCTCCCTCTCTCTCTCCCTCTCACTCTATCTCTCTCTCTCCCCTCTCCCTCTCTCTCTCTCTCTCTTCTCCCCTCTCTCTCCCTCTCACTCTATCTCTCTCTCTCTCCCCTCTCCCTCTATCTCTCTATTCTTTTCTGACGCATAGTACCAAATGGGCGGAGAGAGAGATCATGCGATGCTACTCAGGCTACTCAACTCCTCCGCAAAGGAAAAAGTAGTGTCCGTGCGCTACGGACATATTATTCAAGCCTCGAGTCAAATGTTTTTGTGATTGGATCACTCGGTCCCTCGGTTGGTGAATTGCGGAGTATCTATTAAACCATCCGTATAAACTTACGGAAAAAAATCGAACCTCAGGCGATTCAATCAAATTTCCAAACCATCGATACTATAGTATGTGTTTATATGGGAGGGAAACGATATACTTAATCGATTGTTAACGAGCCGCTCTTGATTGCGGTTTTGTGGAATCGTCACTCACCAAGATTCGTTGGAGTTGTGCAGTTGCTAGAATTAACGCTGATTTATGGCTTCAGCGTTCTCGCCCCCCCCCCCTTCCCTTTTTACGAGAGTTTTTTCTCTTTCTTTCCTTTTTACGTGGGTATCATTTTGATTGTTTTTCTTTTACTCTAACGTGAATATACGAGTGTTAAATGCCAATGCTCTCACGGCGAATGATTGATATGAATCGGAAATATTGAAAGTAAATTCATTGATTTCTTTTGATTTTTTCTAAACATTAAGGATTGTCAATGCACCGAGACTGGTATCGGTGATAAATCGTGTCTCTTAAAAAAGCAAACTTCATTATCAGGTTCTGGTGAATTTTTCCACCCGAACCAACGGTTGTGCATTTTATTAATTCAACCGAACTGTTGGATCGGGTTCAGCAACGACGGACGACAGTGGCGTAGCGTGCAATTTGACAACATTGTATTGGGTCCATCGAAACCCATGTAAAAGGTCGAATGCAAAGGTGATCACTGAACACCCGATAGTTGCTAAATTGCACGCTACGCCACTGATGAATCACACCGACCGCGACGATGTACTTACTCGAACCTCGGTATTCGTATTCGACCCGCGAGATGGGGGCGAAAAGATGTAACTCAACGGTGATGGACAACAATGAACAACGCTCCTGATTGGCTAGAAGTGGTTATGTTGACTTTGGCGTTCGATGTCCTCCGAAAAGTTCCGAACCTCGGATCTTCGCTCGAACTATGATAATAAAATATGCTTAGTCACAAAAATGAGCCTATAATAAGAATGAGAATGAGGCTCTTGCAAACTTTTGCTAGAGGGAATTGAAGAGTTGATTCTTGCATAAAAACCTGTAAACATGACGATGAGTACACTAAATAAAATCACGAAATTCACTCTCAGAATCGGGCTTAATGGCGGAGAGACGCAGGTATCGTGGGAGATTCCTATCTATTTTGTCACTTTCTCTACAGAAACACAGAGACATGTCTCAATGTAGATAGGAATCTTCCAGGGCTTAATGGCGGAGAGACGCAGGTATCGTGGGAGATTCCTATCTATTATGTCACTTTCTCTACAGAAACACAGAGACATGTCTCAATGTAGATAGGCATCATCCATTATATCTGCGTCTCTCCACCATTAAGCTCGATTCTGAGATTGAATTGCGTGATTTTTTTTTTTTGTACTCATCGTCATTTTTACAGGTTTTCATGCAAGAATCAACTCTTTAATGCCCTATAGAAAAAGTTTGCAAGAGTTTCCGCTTTGCGGAAACATTACAGTTTTCAAATTTAACGGATGCTAAACTTTTACCCGGAATGACCCTTTGATACGTCAGGGGTGCAAAATGTTCCAAAATTTCGGAAGTTTCTCGCGATCCATCACTTATTTCCTCACAGGATTTTAAAAAATGTCCTCACAAAAATTTGAAAGTGATGACTGTTTTTGGTTATTTTTACATTTCAACACCGTAAGTTTGCTAAATAACCAATGTTTTCCCATTTTTTACACTATTTTCCGGGGATATCCTTACTGTCATTATTTATAAAAAAAAAAAAAAAAAAAAAAAAAAAAAAAAAAAAAAAAAAAAAAAAAAAAAAACGAATTTCCTCACTTTCACGCGATCCGCTGATCGCTAGATCTGGCACATTTTGCACCCCTGTATACGGTTTATTGACTTTTAGCCATAGATGTCAATATTTGAATGACCGTGATAATCCTTGATCGACACGTATATTTAGAAGCCAATTTCACTTATCTGCGAATCCGCCGCGTTACAAATGTTCAGCTCTGGCCCAGATAGATATACTCGAGGAAAATAATTATAGGGTTCGAGTCTGGAGGGTGATGATTAATTGAATGAAATGAGAACGGACGTATTCCGTTCCTCGTACACTCCTTTTCCTTTTTGGCTCGCAAAATGCGTGAATGAAAGTAATGTATTAAAATCAAGGAGGGGGGGCGGGAAGCGGAAGGAAGGGTGGAAGGTAAAGGTATAGGGTTGTGCGAGTCAGGGAAAAATTTTGGAGATGAGAAAAGAGTGAAATACGAGGGGACGCACTTAATTATATTCCTGAAGAGAGAGAGAAAGGGGGGGGAGGAGCTGAAAATTCTTCAGCCGAGAATGATGTGAACAAATCACGCAGAATTAATCCGATTCAGCTACCGTGTTCCATCCGTATGATACTCTAGAAGATTGCCAGCTTGTGCAATAGAATTGAAACACTGGCGATTCTCGTTTCATTCATCAAGTGTGTGTGTGATATTCAATTTATCCAACTATAATTCCTTTGTATTGCATACCCTATAGCCGCACGTGTATATTTGTCCACGCATGTACTATCGACGAATTAAAGATTGTCGCGAGATTTCCACACATTTAGTTATGGATGTGAGTGTTGGAATGATCAGCAACGGCTTCCCGGCCCCACCCGCACTGGCCTATAGCTCTCACCTGCAAGGTGTAAGGAGTATGAAGAGTGGCCGAGCTAGAACCTTAAAGGCGAAACTTAACTCGTGAAAATCTCGCGACAATCTTCAATTCGTCGATAGTACATCTCTAAAAGTTAAAGGACGCACTGATACTGATGATAGTAGCTTTAAAAGATGTATCGGAAGGAAACGTTGTCCTCGGTATATTGGGGGTGATCCAACCGATACAGCAACCCCCCCTCCTTCCCCCTTCTCCACCTTTTACCTCTAAAGAACTCTTTAGGAAGCCTTTCGAATGAAGTAGGGACAATAAAACAGAAAAAAACGGCAACAGCGTGTCATTGCTCCTCTCCTCCGTAAATACGATATGCCACATCGAGGAACATTATCCCCCCCACCCTCACGTAAAGGAGGGTGGGAGCTTTTTGTAGAAGGGAGGGGGTAGAAGGGAGCCAGGAAGTGCGTGCTTTATCAGCGCGACAGTGGGGCCACGCGGCACGGCGCGCCTCCCCCATCGCCGAAAAAAGGGGAAAGCTCAAAAAGTACACACAGGGTACCTGACAGTACGCCACTTTTTTTTACCTTCACTATTCGCTTTTGTGACTGTGACTTTTTTTTTTTTTTATCAACACGCCTCTAGAGCTAATAAATTGTCACCTTATTTATCTATTTTCCCTATCCGACTTCCTCGCGCAAATAAGGTGCTCCGTGCCCCCCCCCCAATCCCTTCCCTTGTGAATTCCGTACCGAAAGCGTCGTTGCCAAAGGTGAGAAAGCGTCTGATACATTTCAGCTCGAATGAAACTTTCAGAGATAGAATCGGGTCTCTTGGTGCTATTGGTAGTATTGGTGACTCGTGCAATGTGACAACTGTGAATTCTTTCCATTTAAACCTTCGTGAAATAATCGACTTCAGGAGATTCACTGATGTCCTGAGAAATCGATACTTTCCATAGGTTTAAACGTAAAAAAAAAATGGTTGCCAAATAGCAAGATCCGCCACTGGAAAAATAACGGATCTTGTTCAATAGAACCCTAACAAAGAAATTGATTCTTTTGCATAGGTCTAAATGGCAAAACAGTATAGTTGACTAAGTGCGTGAGCCACCATCTCTCGATGTCTTGGTTCATGCTGAGAAATGACAAAAGTTAAAGTAAAGGGTATGCGGTTCAATTAAATGATATATTGTCAGATAGTATGTCAGCTTCGCAAGTAGCTGTCCGAATTCAACTCAACGAATTCAACAACCTCAACGCAATCGATACTTCTGCATCGATTCAAATCGAACCAAAATGATAACCGGTGGAAATCCGAACGGTCCGCAACAACTGACGACTATCGATGGAGTTTACAACCCCTGATTTATATCACTCATGTCACTTGTGAGACGCGAGTATCGTTTCTGTAATAACCGATCGAATTGAAATACCATTGCCAGATGAGGAGAGGGAGTAGGTCCCATATAAAACATAAAAAACAACAGGTGTGCTCTACCGAAGGAATCCTCGATTTCCCGCGACGATAATTCTCGGAAACGAGCGCATCCAATATTTTATGGGACTCTCTTCCGCGGTAATCCGTTTTCAGCTGTTCGAGTGTTTTGATCGAGGGTTTCAATAAAGCACATTTACACTGCACAGTCTCCTTGTGCAGTGAGCGGTTGAGCACCCACGTCCATGTTCGACGATCGTCAAGATCCCTGCCTTCACCTGCCACCCATTCAACCCTCCTCCGCCCCTAACCTGCTTCCGATACTCATTGCAGCGCCGCCGCACCCTCTTCGGGCTTAAACCTCGGTCAAGAGCTCTAATCCGCCCCGATTAATGCGTGGATTAACTTCGAGAACGTGCGAGCTCAGTGAGAGAGCTTGAGAGCGAGGGTGGATGCAATCGGAATTTTCGGTTCGCATCCTACGGGAAAGGAGTCAGCCCTCCCCCCTCCCCCCGCCCCCCGCCCCTTACCGGTGGTGAACCACAGGGGCAAAGATGGTGGGTGTGATGAGGTGTGGGAGGGGGAGGGGGAGGGAGTGATCGAAATTCTGTCAAGTGCGAGTTATTCGGATTTAATGATTGGTGGGACTTGGCCAATGGATATCCGCGCGCGCCTTACACCCATGCCGTGTGCACTATGCCTGCACCGCTCAGTGCATAGATGTTTCGAATTTCCCGGACACAATGGGGCTCTTTCAATATTTTGCAGTGAGCAAATGAATTATTATTGGACTAATTATTGGACTCAATATGATGTAAAAACTATAGCAGAAATCACGAAAAAAGTAAGACTAAAATTCAGTAATTAACTCACATAACTGCTATAACGGTAAGATCGTAACGGAAACACAGAGATATGTTTCAATTTAGATAGGAGTCTCCCATGATACCTGCGTGTATCCATCATTAAGTCAGATCCTGAAAGTGAATTTCGTGATTTTTTAGTGTGCTCATCGTCATTTTTACAGGTTTTTATGCAACAGTAAACTCTTTAATCCCCTGTCGCAAAAGTTTGTAAGAGCCCCATTGATGGATAAAAAACATGAAGATTATGAACAGCAAATTCCAAATAATTTTAAAAATGTGCAAATAGGTCAATCTTTAGAGCTTAAAATGAGTCACGTTTCATGATTTCGGTTCGAAAATATCCATGCATAAATATTTTTAAGGCTATAAGTAAATAACAAGTTGTCTTGTCCGGAAAAATCTATGATTCGACTCATCGTGCGCCGTTCACCATGTAGTAGTAGTATACCATACGCTGGCTGATTAATTGAATGCTATAGCCTCGAGTTAAATCAATTTTCGAAACACGCATGATCGATTAATGTTTTGAATTCGGTCCTTTTTTTCTATACGAAGCAGTGTTGTCTTATATACTACCTATACTTGAAACCGTCCGTACAGTGGCGGATCCAGAAGCCTCAAATGTGGCCTTTTTTCAATAGAATATACAAATAGCCAGAAATTGCTTCCACCGACGGACGCTCCAAATTTCAAAATTTCACAGGCGTGAACTCTTCCCCCCCCTCCCAGAAAAATTTTCTGGATACGCCACTGCGTCCGTATACATTTTTATTTATTTATTTATTTATTTATTTATTTATTTATTTATTTATTTATTTATTTATTTATTTATTTCAAATTGGCTTATGAAAGCCTAGTATAGGTTTGGTACACGCGCAAAGATAAGAAATCAATCAATACCATGGACAAAAATTGTTGATTAAACTGACCATTTTATATGTTGTTGATTTTGGCCTCTGTACCCAACGGTATGGTAAACTTCAGTAGACATCCGATTATGACCTCATCAAACGACCGAGTAAATTTATTCTAACATTTGGGAAATTAGCAATACGCCTAGTAGAATTTACTATACGTTGTGTTCGGGGCAAAAAACTAACCACAACTCACAACTATGGTAAAGTGTATCAACCAATTCCCCCCCCCCCCCGTATTAGAATCAGAGACGTATTAATCGTTAAAATAAAAATAAAAAATCTGTCACGGCACAACAATCTAATTGCAAGGAATCCTTTGATATTGATATAATAGAATTAAAGCTTTTTGTATTAAGAGATATGTATCCGTTGGAGTAAAGAATCTCTCTACTTCTCCCTCTTTCAAGTGTCTTCTGATAGATAAAGAAATTCCCAGTGGCGTAAGGGCTATCTCTCTCATTTCCCCTTTGAACTTACAAGTAGAATACGGATTGAAAGATGGTGGAGGGGATCATCTCAGTGTCTATCGTTATCTAACATACACTTTTTAATAGAAAAAATAGAGAGATGGAGGATTTTGAATCTCGTATCTTGATGCGCTATACTGTATTTCCCATAAGAATGTATGTATTTACGTTAAATAAACCTGTCGACCGGTTTTACGAATATTCCCATTTAACCCTTTTACGCCCAAATTTAGAAAATACAAATCAATGTTTGCTCGCTCAAATTAAGTGAGTATAGTTAAATACTCCTACACCGCGGTGCTGAATTTGCATACACAATGGATGGAAGGCGCTCGAGGAAGTATTAATATAAAATGATCACAACTCATAGCCGCAATTTTTGTGAATGAAATTTTTTTGAATTTACCGCATGTTTTTTTTAATTTCCCGCCTGATTTGGCAACTATGCGCTTTAAGCTGAAATCCGGCAACGCTGTTCCGTCAAAATATTTTCATACTCTCGAATGCCCGGCATGGATGATTGATACGTGAAGCGGATTCAGAACGAAACGACGCTTATTAATTAATTACGTGTGGTTATTTGTATGTTAATTTAGTTGGCGACTGGTATTGGAAGGGGTGGGGGAGGGGAGGGGAAGGGGAAGGGGAGGGAAGGGGGATGAATGGAGATAGTAGAATGAATCAAGAGGTATGCTCTTCGCTCATCTACTTAATGGTTCAGAGGTGCACACCCTCAAAATAAGGAATTTTTGTTTTGGGCAATTTACGGATTTTCTACTCTGATTGGTTGAGACAGAACGGCGTGCATTCGGCAGACATTTCCAATTTGGCGGTCAAAAATCAGACTTTACAATTTACTCGTATAATATGAAAGTTCTTCGCCATTTAAACACATTCAAATGTATCGATTTTTCGAGGGTTCAATTCAACCATTTAAAACCATACAAAAAGTATCGATTAAATTGAAGCTCCGTCGTAACTAGATCGATTTTTTTCCATCGATTTATACGTGCAGAAAGAGATATTGATTCATCGCGATTTACGAGACGCCTCTAAAACGGGTCCTCTAGATGAACGGAACCCGAATGGATATCGAATGAGAACAATATGAACGATTATACTTTTGCTCAGCTCGCTTGGAAGGAAGTTTCAACTTCCGAGGCATATCGTTCCTAACTAAATTTTACTCACTTGAACTACGCAGATAAAACAGAAAAAAAAACCACTTTAATAGTGCTGACAAAGCCTTTGGTAAAAAAAAACGACCCAGCAAAAGACTCAAGTTGAGCCAACCAAATCTTTGGTTCGGCCAGCAAAGCCTCTTTTGATAGGCGTACAAAACCTTTGGTTGGCTCAATTAAATTATTTTGCAGGGTCATTTTTCTACCAATGGTTTGGTCAGCGCTACCAAGGCGTTTTTTTCTGTTTACTCCTATACTCTGTTCAGGATAAGAAGGCGGGTGAGAATTCAGGTAGTAATGCACTATTTAGCAACATTGCGGCTATACCGGCTACTCCAACCCCTCGCAGTGGCCGTTGTTCTTCCAACTTCTCTCTTGGCATGGAGGATTTCCGAGAACCGACAGACTCAACAATTTACACGCGTCCAGTAAAAATTGCGAGCGGTCAAAAACACGAAAAAACGGACGAAATTTTCGTCCCAAAGGACCAAAACTCGGCAAAAATAGTCGACTTTGAATATTGATGACTCTCATATATTCGATATTAGACGAAATATTCTGAATTTAATTCCGACTGAAAAATACGAATTTCTGAGAGTCATCAATATTCGAAGTCGACTATTTTTGCCGAGTTTTGGCCCTTTAGGGCGAAAATTTCGTCCGTTTTGTCGTATTTTTGACCGTTCGCAATTTTTACTGGACGTGTGTAAATTGTTGAGTCGGTCGGTTCTTGGAAATCCTCCGTGCCAAGAGAGAGATCGGGAGAACAACGGACACTGGAAAGGGTTGGAGTAGCCAGCATAGCCACACTGTTGCTAAATAGTGCATTACTACCTGAATTCTCACCCGCCTTCTTATCTTGAACAGAGTATAAATCAAAATTTTACTTGGAAAACGTATACACAGACAACCTAACAAAAGACAAACCTAACCTGCGAATTTAAAAGCACGAATTGACGGCTTGAGCCAATGGTCTTCTTTATTGTCGATTCATCGGACTCAACCTATCGACTTCAAGGCAGCTCTATTAGTTCAATAAGTTTATTCGCGCTTTTAAATTCGCAGATGGAGAGACCCCTTAAAATCAGTTCAGCTTTAAATGCAATTATTCAAGGTGATTTTAACTTGCTGATTTTTGGTAGCCAAATTACATAGGTTTGCCTACAGTGCAGCGTGCTCACACAACCCACGCATTGCGATTGTGGGGCCCAAAAGGGGACAGTAAATGGTTCATCTGATGCATCATCGCCAATTCTCTGAATCAAAACTGCCTTCATTTCTACAGTGCCGAATGCGCTGACGCTGAATGCGAGTGCGATTCCTCCGCGAGAGAAGCAGACGCAGCGATAAGACGCAAAAACGCGCAAACGCAGACGCCAGGTTCTGATCTCGATATCCGCGCAGATGACAGCAATCAGTAGGTGTAAATACGGTTAATTCCACGTTATTACCATTGAATGGGGGCTGCTCCGTCGCGTCGCGTCCCCGCTTGAATTCCCTTCCATTCAACGAAAGCGGCCGCCCGCCCATTCAAAAATCATCCTTTACTCGAATAATCCTCCTTTAATTTCTTTTTATTCTCAACAATGTTGGCAGACTCGCAAGTCGCAGCGCATGGACCGTTCACTGTTCAGCCTGGGATCGTGCTTGCCAAATTGCGCTCGGAATTCGTATAATTAGGCCTCTGCAAACTTTCACTTCCGATTCGTGAAATGTATAGGCGCTGATTAAAAAACCAAAAAAACAAAAAACAAAAAACAAATCTCGCGAAAATAAACGATTTTGACTCCATTAGTGGATCTAGCAATCGAGCAACAGGGTCATCTTCCCGTTTGATTGCATCAGAAATAATCGTAAGTCACGGGGCTATAGAGTGAAGCCCCTTCAAGAATCGATTGTTTTCCATACATTCAAATGGGAAGAATGCGCATAGTTGCTAGGTTGCCAAATGCTAGACTCACCGTTGGTTGACCGCAACTGCTGGCACACACTTTGTTAATTTTATATAATTTATCCTAATATTGGATTTCTCCAATCCAATAATTTTAACTATTGAATTATTAGTTTTTTAATTTTAGACATTTATAATACAGTTTTTAAATTTACTTAACCTGCTATAATTACTTCCGAAATCCACTTCTCAACTAGAAGAAAAAAAATAATATACAAAAATAAATGGAAGTTTAAAGTAATTGTATTGCCACCGGAACGCAGGTGTGCCGTGGACCGATTCATACACTGAAAGAGAGAATAAAAAAAAGGAGAAAAAAAAAAAATTACCTGAAGCCTCATTATCCTTGATTAAAATTATCTAATTTGTTATTCTTTTTGTTTGTTACAGGTAAGTTTCAGCCAACCTACCAATTTATCCTTGAAATTTCGTATCTGTAAGTATCTACCGTATGTATCTCTTGTTCCTCTTAAGATTATTTCAAACTCCTTTTCGGTGCGCCAGAAGTCGAAATAGGCCGCGCTTGTTTTCCATTTAATTGTTTTAACGAGGAGGGATAGACCCAGGCCTGCATTTCCGCTTTTAACTTAAAGCAAACTTTTTGAATTTCCCGCCACATTTGACAACAATGGTGAAATGCCATCATGCGCTCTCATTCGCGCCCCGTTGCGCATCGCATAGTGCAATGCTTCTACGCGCGATGAGCAATGCTGCACGCGTTTTTGACCAAAGCGAGCGAATGAATGTGAGCAATAAATGAGGGAGTACTTACTCCAAGATCGCTCCATTCAGCCTATGAATCGGTCATTTTTGAACGATTCATTTTTACAAGAAAGTGTACGTGACTCGTGAATCGCTATCTTTAGTTTTTTCTACCATTTGAATCCATGCAAAAGTGTGGATTACACACGCAGTTAAAGTTTTGTTTTTTTGAACTGATGTCAAAATATCGAATTTTAAAGGCTCAATGTGTTGCCACTTGAACCTTTGCAAAAGTATGGATTACATATGGAGGTTTAGTTTTGCCATTTAATTCCATGCAAAAGTATCGATGATATGCAGATGACATTTTGCCAATTTTAACCCATGCAAACGAATCGGTCCAATGGAGGTTCAATTTTATACGCTTTAAACATACGCAAATGTATCGATTTATCGAGGCGTTATCAAAATTCGATCGATTCTTTTCCATTACTTTATACATATGCAGCAGAGGATATCGATGCATCGCAATGGGGCCCCATTGCGAGCATATTATGAATAATCCAATCTGACGTAAAAACCAGCAAAAATCACGAAAATCACACGATAAAAGTCTATAATTTCGTAATAAACTCATATATACCTGCTACAACCTGCTATATACCTGCTGTAAGATGGTAATGGCGGTTAAACGCAAGTATCATGGGAGATTCCCGTCTAATTTGTCACTTTCTCTACGAAAACACAGAGGTAAGTCTCAATTTAGATAAGAAGCTCCCATGATACCTGCGTCCCTTCGCAACTAAGCCCGATTCTGAGAGTGAATTTTCTGACTTTTTAGTGTGCTCATTGTCATTTTACAGGTTTCTATGCAAGAATCAACTCTTCAATCCCCTGTAGCAAAAGTTTGCAAGAGCCTCATTTATGAGCCGCCTGTGTATAACGAATCCACTAGATAAACCGAATCCTTAAGGATCTAATAATAACTTTGAACGATTCTTTTTTCATCTCTTAGAAAGAATTACGAGTCAAAGGGCGTATAGGCACGAGGATAAGGGAGGGGGGTATATAAGTTCACTCAACGCATAACGTATCCAGGAGATGCGACCGCGCGCGACGGCGACGCGAGGAAACTGACTCGATCGTAGATTTCAATGACACTTGTAAACTTTTCAACGTCGTTGCCCCAGCTTCCCCTCCCCAAATCCATTCTTGGGGTGATGGGGGGAGGGGGAGGGGGTCAGAATGAAAAAAAAGTGCACGCGTCCATATAAGTTACCGGTATGCCACAGACGCGCAGAGCCACCGCGCATAAATTAATTTCAATGTGAGAAGACGAGGACCTGCGTGAGGATATACAACATGTCCCAGAAGACAAAAGCCCTTGCCTGATTCAAGCTGGATTTTACGTAACTCATTTTTATCATCAAGGGGGTCTGCTCGTTAGCTGTTGGTTTGCAGAATATCCTATGGAAATCAATATAGGCGATTCTGCTAATTTGAAACTAACGAGCAGACTTGTGGTTTATCGAAGTAAAACATGTGTTTTTCGATTTGGACCTGTTGGTGGATCTTTGAAATCATATTGGATAAAGAGTAAAGACTGTAATAGATTGTAGTGGCGGCTCGTGCAATTTGGTAACCATGCTTTTTTGCCATTTAAATCTATGCAAAAGTATCGGTGTCTTGGGGATGCAATTGCACCTCCCGAAGATCGATTGTTTTACATGGGTTTAAATGGAGGAATTACGTTGTTGCCACTTTGCACGAGCCGCCACTAGTAGATTGGCTAAATGAAGGGTTACCATTGGTTCCTCTAAAGTGTATTTTTAAAAGATTACCTCTACATCCAAGTTTTCCCTTCGCTACGTTTGATAAGCTAAACGCTATTATAATAGCGGAAGGATTCTTGGTTACAGAGTTATTCTTGTCGATATTAACACTTTAGAGGGTAGACCAAAGGTAAATCTGTGTTCATCCAGTCTACCACAGAGCCCGCATGTAGCGAGTTGAGACAAGAGGGTGATCAACCTCTGATTGGTCAACGAGTTTTGGGCTCTACGGGCGCCGCGCCGCCGCCACTGGATGCGTTTTTGCACATTTTGTTTTTACCCAAGCCGCTTGTTTGTTTACATCATCCACAGAGGTCCAAGGTGTTTTACGGCTTAAAGAGTTAATTACCGATGAAGCTGTCAATTTTAAACTAATTGATGCACTTCATAAAAATGTCAATTTTGCCCAAAAAAATCTTCAAAATCGTTAGTAAATGTCGATTAGCACGGGCAGTAAATGATTACACCGTTCGAAATTCTACGGCACTGAGATTTCTGTATCTCATTAAAACACAACAACGACCCTCAGAATGTAATGCAAGTTTGCGAAAACTTATCCAATGTCGGCGTCCATGGTTTTATTCGCGTCTAAACTCTGTACATACAGGGACTCTACACCCTATAAAGTGTATCAGTCTTATCCAGTGATTTCAAGGATGGTACCTCTGATAAGGTCTTCTTAGACATACTGTAGACTGTACCTACACGGAAAAAAAACTACGGTGAAATTAACCATACGATAGCTGATTTTGGCACCTGCTAGATGTTATGGCAATGTTAACCAAAAGTATACTATGTTTTAACTAGGTACTAGGTGATGTTACCTGATTGCATGTCGAATTTACTCAACGTATCGGTAAATGTACCATACTTCTGGTCAAGTTTACCATAACATCTAGCAGGTGCCAAAATCAGCTATCGTATGGTTAATTTCACTTATCTTTTTTTTCCGTGTAAGCAATGAGAGAGGGACGAAAGATATTCACGCCAGTTTAACTGCAAGATTGACCATGATTGGTCATAATATGAACAGGTTCCTGTCTTCTGTTCGGTTCGGTTCGGATAGAGGCCTCCTCCGTGCATTGAATAGTCTGTTGTAAACATCAAAGGAATTTAATGCGAGTCGGATGGACACTCTTTTTCTCCTTTGTCGATTGCGTGGTAGCGCTTTATCTGACGATTTTAACAGATTTTTTTCTTAACGCTCGTGGCACGAAGAGCTATTTGACATTCCTGAGGTTTAACGCAATTTGCTACTTGTTTGCAGTAGAGTAAGTACCCTTTTTTCTGTACTATTTCACATGGACTGGATCTTCTCTAACTCTTTCATCTTCCCTTCAAACGTATACGTTAAAAAAGGATAGAAAGACAGGGTTTCATGCGTTTGTCCATCTGTGTCTAACATACGTGTTCCAATGGAGAAGTGAGAGGGATCGATAATTTTTCTGAGTACCAAAGCAGTGCTGCCGATTCGCGTGTATTAGTTTTAATTGCAATCTGCGAATCATCGGTGCTTTGAATTGCTGTAGCAAAGATTACCGATCTGGATATTTGTATAAGCCACTTACAAATTTAACGATTATGTAATCTTTGAGTCAACTGGTAGAATCACCGATGGTAGTTCTAATGACATTTTTGTTTCAAACGGTTGAAGCAAATATTACTGATCAGCGGGTATTTTTATGGAACACTGTCTAATGATTGTGTAATCTTTTGCTTTAACCGGTGGAATCACCGATGGATTGAAGAGGACGATTTGAGAATACGCGAAACGGACGGCAGAACTGGAGAAAATCAGCGAGGGAGTGTTTAGAGGGAGGCTTTGTGAATCAATTTCTGATTGGTTTCGCTATTTCGCTGGTTTCTATTAAGTATTTTTTTTTTTTTTTTTTTTTTTTTTTTTTAAATTATATTATTTATATTTGAAACTACAAGGTGGAACTGGGGCACGACAGCTCCCCAGCCCGAAGAAAAAGTTTACAATACATGAACTCTTCAAAGAATTAATTCATATTACTATACCTATTAAGTATAGGACTTTGTTTGGAATACTTTTCCTATCGGACTTTAGGAACGGCAGAGTAACTGGCTGTTAAGTAACTAACCAGACTCTACAACAACAAGCTTTCATATGACTTTGACGGCAATAGTTGAAATGTCGCGATAGATGAGATGAAATTTTATCTTGTTTGCTTTTAAGATTGTTTACCAGACCTATCTACAATCTACATCAAATGGTTTGATTGCGCCTTCAAATTATCAGACCATTGCTTTGTTTCTAATGTGAGGAAAATTGTACTCGTTGGGGGGGGAGGGTGTTACTCCCCTCTACAATTTGGAAAGTGATGATTTTCAAGCCAATGTTTCTGAAATGGGCGAAAAACAATGCTTTTTTTTTTTTTTTTTAAAATGAATTAGCTTTACCCGCAAGAATTCGGTTTTGAGATTTCGACAACCCCCAATAGAAAATTTTCTACCAGCGACCATGCTCATGCAGTGTAAGACACGGCGTCTATATATCTCCAATTTAAACGTACAAGAAAAATCGAAGAAGTGAGGAGGTCGCGAGAGACTCTTGGATTTCGATTTTTTTCATGGTTTTAAATGGGGGGGGACATGCGATTTATCATCCAACTGCATGGCCTGCCTCTAATAGAATCTCGACTTCGCCTGATTCTGACCGATCATAAACGCGTATTGAACATTGCACATTACAGGCACGCAATCGTTCAGGCTTTAATGGGGGACGGTGTAATTATAATGCCAACGTATTATTAAAAGGTGTTACGGAAAGGGAATTCAAGCATTACCGTAAAAGATTACAACTATGCGGGCAAGACAAAAGAAAATTAAGAGTGAGTTCATTTGAGTAGACATGCATGCTTTAAAATCCATGTTGCCAGACATATTCTGTGAGATCATGAAAAACAATTTTTGCCCAAGAAACGATTTTCGACCGTCACACGGCGTCAAAGCTGAACAGGGCGTGTAAGTTTTTTTGTTGTTTTTTTTTCTTCTAAATTTAAATGTGTTGCGTTGTCATATTTTCCTAAGGATCTGTGATATTCAGCTGTACAGTGGTAGTTAGGTTAGTACAGCACTGCGGCACGGAAAAAAACTACGGTGAAAATAACCGTATGGATACCTGATTTTGGCACCTGCTAGATGTTATGGCAATGTTAACCAGAATTATACTATGTTTTGACTAGGTACGCGGTGATGTTACCTGATTGCATGTCGAATTTACTCAAAGCATCGGTAAATGTACCATACTTCTGGTCAAGTTTACCATAACATCTAGCAGGTGCCAAAATCAGGTATCCGTGTGGTTATTTTCACTAATCTTTTTTTTCCGTGGAGGACTAATGTGATACATGACCAGGTTAGGCAATACGGAACGCACAAGATATCACCCAGCATACATAAGTTTCATTGAATGTTTAAAACTACAAAGAATGAACGTTTCTGTTAAATATGATAACTGTAGCATACTGCCTGACTATAAAAACGAATTGTTGAAACTATACGCAGTCTTTGAAGAGTTGATTGATCTCACCTTAGTGACGGCGACGGCCTTTCCTTTTGCGGTTGTTTTTTATAAAGCGGCTTATCTCAATTAAACGTTTTATAATCTCTCATCACAGTTTTTTTCATCAGCGGTGAACCTGAACCTACTAGCCAATCTTCATGAATTTTTTTTTTCAGATTTTCCAGGTTGTACGCAAAATTAGGGGGAAAATCAAGAATATTTTACTTTTTCTCATCTCGTTTAGAAGTGAAACAGGGATGTGAGATTTTGGCACATTTTACAGAGCTACGCCTCTTTCTAAAAACAGCAACAATTTAACACTCCATTAAAAAAAATTTTTTAGAAGAAAAAAAAAAAAAAAAAAAAAAAAAAAAACTGAGGTAAAAACAGAACTGTAGCAGAAGTACTAGCTCGTTTGATAGATTTAAACGTTTCACGAGGCATTCTCTTGGCATTTTTTGGCATTATAGCCAAAAGTCCTGTTGCTGTGAAATCACCTCTAATCATGTAAACCTCAACCAACCCCATTCAGAACAATTACCTATTAAAAAAAAAAAAAAAAAAAAAAAAAAAAAAGGAGGAATACTGGGGGGAAAATCGAGTTATTCACTCCGGCAGCCGTGCAATTTGGGCGGTGACCCGTCAATCCCTTTTTGAGCTTTGCATGATGGTCAGTCAAAATCGGGTGAATTTTTTGACGCGTCAGATTGAAGGGGGTCAGTCTTCACTCCTCACTCTTCTATCCGATAATTATAGAGCGGGTTACATATCGCGCGAGATCCGATCACGGGTTGAGGCGCGGCTCGGTGTCCCGAGAAAATCCGATTCATCCGAGTTAAAGGTGCATTCATGGGCTGCGATCGTCGGCAACTGCATGCAATGCACCGCGCATCCAATTCGGTTCGGCCCCCGACCTCAACCATCATCCAGCACCTAATTAAACCGTCCACCGAAGTCCGAACATCGCACGCTCTTCGGGTGGAGGAGAATATATACGGAGGTCGGAGGAGTTTGCTCGCCGGAAAAATCTACCTAGTTAATATTCAGAACGTAGAAGGACACCGCCCCCACCCACACCCCCAACCCAACCCCACCTTCACCCCCACCCCTCCGACACCCTCCACCCCTCTGCCTACTTCTCGTAAAGTTTTTTCCGCCCTTTCCACCAATTGACTTCCTCACTGTCGTCACGTCTAAAAACAATGTCGATCCAATGCACTGGGTCAGTCGCAAACTTTTGCGAATTCGAGCGTCCATTCGAATGTAAAATAATGTATAAATAACGTATGTGACAACGTATTTCAGGGTAACAGGAATATTCTCCGACGTCCAAAAATGTCATAGTAAATTCATTATTATAACCTTTTAAGTTTTTATTTAAAAACTTTAAAAAAGTAGTAAGTAAAAACTTTTAAGCTACACGGAGAAAAATGGTCAGAATGTTTCAATAAGAAGTTCCCGAAAAAATTATGACCAGAGACGAAAACTCCAATTATTTGCTCTCATTGGCTACAGATATCACAACGATATGAAAACCGAAGTAAGGGATGTCACTGTTTCCAGAAGTCAAGTGCTTGTACCATATTTGGAAGAAATCCTGGTCTTGCAACCATATTCTAACAGTGACACCAGAATTTTCTTGTAAAAGTACTAAACTCTCTGCGGTTCACATATCGTTGTGCTTCTCGTTGTATGGCTAGAAATAAGGTCTTATTGTTAGCTCTGCAAAATGTTTGCTTAAAATCATCGTAGGTCCTATTATAGTCATAGTTTGTAATCGGCTGTTGTTTTGTTTTTGGTTTGTTACCCCCAAAAAAATACTCGTCACCCGATTCTAATGGGGCTATTGCACACTTTTGCTGTAAGCGATTTAATAGTCGATTATGGTGTAAAAACCTCAAAAAATAACGATGGCGGCACTAAAAACTTCCAAAATCCACTCCTAAACTCAATAAACGCAGTTATTTGCGGGAGCGTAATGGTGGCCGAAGGCACTAACAATGGGAGATTCCCATCTAACAATTCTGAAACTCCATCAAGAAGTGACCAATAAGAGACTACTTTCATTTGACACCGGTGTCACTTGGTGTTGCGGTACCATTCATCGGATGTGGATCATCACTCTGATGACTAATTACTCTGTGAATCATCCTTGTCAGCATAGAAAGAGTGACGAAATTAAGATAGGAATCTCCCATTGTTAGTACCTTCGGCCACCATTACGCTCGCGCAAATAACTTCGTTTATTGAGTTTAGGAGTGGATTTTGGAAGTTTTTAGTGCCGCCATCGTTATTTTTTGAGGTTTTTACGCCATAATCGACTATTAAATCGCTTATAGCAAAAGTGTGCAATAGCCCCATTTGAGGAAGATAGCTAAGCATAGCTCGTGGCCTTTTTGTAAAGTATTCTTGTCTCCGCTTACTTTTTAGTTCAGTGGAAGACATCTCAACTCGCACGAGTTGTAGGGGAGAAAAATATTGATGTCTCGTGAAAAAAAAAATTATTTTTTCCAAATTTGACTACAAATTTAGGTCGAAAATTCCTCTATGCGCCCCCGCCACCAATCGCGACCTCGCTTTCATCTATACAATATAACACCACGGTAAAAACAAATATCGATTCAATAACTTACAATTCGATGTATCGATCCTCCCGGCATGCACCCCGCCCCGGGGGGGGCACCGCATCAGCCGAGACCGGTACCCCTGTTTAGAATTCAACCGGCTGCATCGGTGAGTGTGTTCCTCCGGTGTATGGTGTATGGCATAGCCGTAGCCAGAATATTTTCCTTCTCTCTCTTAGTCCATTTGAACGCATGTGTTAGAAAAGGACAGAAACAGGGGCTGAAATCACGTGACAGCCCCTATAACCATCCTTTTCTAACACGTGCATTCAAATGGGCTAAGAGAGAGAAAGGCAATATCCTGGCTACGGCCATGGTGTATCGTATCGTGTATCGTTGTACATCGCATCACGTGCGATTGTTATCAGGGAGTCCTTGGGTTCGATCACCGGTTGCGCCGCCGCTCAAATAATGGTATCGTTACCGCGCATGTTCCTCTGGACAAGGGAGGTGTGGTTTTATGGGTCTTGCTACCATAATATCGGGTTCCCATTGGTTCGGATCTTTATCTTTTGTATTCTTCTTCTCCTTTTTTTTCTTTTTCTTGTTGTTTTTTTTTCCTTTCGCTTCCCGCGGGCTCTCAAATTTTCCTCCCGCTCTTTGACTTGTATCGGAAATTAAAATAGAAATTACACGATTGAAAAACAAGAACATCGGAGGGAGAAAAAAAAGAAAAAAGAAACACCAGTCAAATACACGAACAAGTAACGACGTGCATCGAATGAGTTCGGAGTGAAGAGGTGTAGGTCGTAAAATAGTCGCAAGTTCGCGACGTTGCCTGACTGGACACAATTTTGTCCATCGATTGATAGACTGATCTGGAAAAAAAAGAAAAAGAAGAAGAAGGAAAAAAATCTGAATTTAACTGAAAAAAGAATGGATCTGTTGCGTACTTTTGTTACATCAATATGACACACTGTTTCTAACGTAAAATTCGGCGAAAATAACGATGCGCACTCAGGGGCGTCATTTCAAGTTCGGCTTGGGGGGGGGGGCAAAAAGTCTGAATCTGATACGACCTTTTTTTTATTTTTTTTTTTGCTCATCAATATAATTTTAGAGCCATAGAGCCGGCTTGGGGGGGGGGAATCCGTTTTTGTGCGTTTTTGTGCGCAGCGCACATTAACAACTTTCAAAATCCACTCTTTAACTCAGAAAATACCTTCCATTTCAAACAATCCGCGCTACATTAGACACTATATCACCGGCTTATAACTATACATAGACGGAACCATCTAGTTTATGTAAACATAAACAGAACTTACAAACATTGGAATGTTTCGTTTTAGATGCGTACATTTCTAATATATTATTTTGTAATCTTTGATAAACCGAAAAGACCAGACAGCAAATGCAGCCAATAGTTCATGTATTTAGAACGGAGTTTCATCAGTTTGTAGTTACGATGTTGTTTACTTATGCACGGTGGTTCCGTCTGTAGTAGTATACCGGTGCAAATATAGTGTCTAGTGTAGCGCGGGCTGTTTGACATTGAAGTGATTTCCTGAGTTAATGAGTTGATTTTGAACGTTTTTAATGTGCGTATCGTTATTTTCGCCGGATTTTACATAAGAATCAAGGTTCTATTTTGTTGTCGTAAAAGTATGCAACAGACCCATTATGCTGAATGAAGAAGCCCTCTAATTTTAGTAGCCAGTGCTCGTGCATTGCATTTTGCATATCCTCAATGTAGTTATTGCGGTACAGGTATACATTCGAAAGTTCGTTATAATATGTATATTCACTATTCAGTGTTGGTAATCTTACCCCATATTTATAGTTTCATTTTTTGTAGGTGTGTCGTCCTCTGCAACGAAGAATAAATACTTCATCCCACAGTTTTATTTCTCTCTTCTAATAATCTCGCAACACTGCGTCCGCGTCCGAGTTTAAACTGTAGTTGGGCGTATTACGCATTTACTCAAGCCCCGGACGATGTCTGCTACTTAAGCCACTTTGAGACGAAATTATACACACTCGTGGCGGAGGTCTGTAATTTCGGGAGTTGGATAGTAATTATTAGCTATTGTATATGCGAGCTGCTTATGCGTTGTTGTGGGCTGGGCTCGCCGCCCGCCGCCGCCCGGCCGGATCAAATTGGTTCGGCGAAAACTCCTTTCCTGAGGAGAGATACCGTCTTCAAAGTGGATGGTTCATAAACGGTTCGTTGAAGAGATTCAGCTTATCTTGAACACGGATCCTGCGAATTGCTGTCCATGCAAAGTAAAGATGGGAATTAGAATAAATATCTGTGCTATTGTGTGCCATGGGAGAGGTTATATAGTTAGAAAACTGTTTCAATCTACCCTACAGGCTTTCAAGTGTTTTGATTTTAACCCCCCCCCCCCCCCCCCAATTATATGAAGTTGCAACTGATCTAAAAATTATTTTTTTCTTCTTCTTCTTCTTCTTCTTCTTTTTCGTGTCAGATCTCTAAAAAGATGAATCGATTCAAAATGAAATGGTCAGTTTGTGGATCCAAGACGATCGTCTGCAGAGGCCTTCGACCACCGTCAAACTGTCCGAGAAAGTTATTAAAATTGGTTCCTGAGAGTCCATTTAAACCAGAGACATATAGAGACGGAGCACTACGCTAAAATACATAGGGAAGATTTGAGGCACACTGAATTTTCGGGGACTTAACAAAATAACATGTAAAACAACAGTCACCACCTTTTGATGTCGCATGGTTTTGAACGGTGACATTCGGTGGACACAGGGGGGATAGACTGGGAAGTGTAGAGGAGGGTGCTCAACATTCAACACCATGCGACGTCAGAAGGTGTTGACTGTTGTTTCGTTGAGTCCGCGAGAATTCAGTGTGCCTCTGCTGCAGCCAGTTAGTTTTTAGCTAATTTTGCTTCAACTCGAACGCCATTGATCAAATGGAAAAAATACTTCTGTAAAAAATGAAAGCTCGTCAGGTTTACAACGAAAAAGTTTCCGAAAATTATTTCAATATGATCAAAACTGAATGCGCTACGAAGCGACGAAAAATGGTGAAATTAGTCCGTTGCAGCGCATAACTGCTTAACGGCCGCCTTACGCCGCGCGCCGCGGCCGCTTCACTAACAATTTATGGCTATGTAATGTATGTAACATGGGCAAAAAGGTGATGTCGTCAAACCCCAGCTTGTGACCCCTCTATCAATTCAGCTTAGAAAATAAAGTCGATCGCTCGCTCTCAAGGGTTTTCATATCTTTTGAAACTGGGGCCGCTTCACTGGCAACTCATGGCTATGTAACATGAGCAAAAGGGTGATGTCGCCAAAGCCCAGCTTGTTATCCCTCTATCTAATCAGTCTCTACCGTTTCAGTTTAGTCACGCTTTTTCACTCTTCTCCACGCTTTTTCACTTATCGTCACGCATCGTAACGCTTCTTCACGCTTCGTAACGCTTGGTCACGCTTCGTCACACTACGTCAATTTTGATCTTATTGAAATAATAATCTGATGCATTTTCGTCGTAAATTTGACGAACTTTAATTTTTACTAAAGCATTTTTTTGTTTGATCAATGGCGCTCAAGTTGTAGGCAAAATAAGCAAAAAAACTGATTTTTACCGTCATTTTGGAAACTTGCGAACTTTCCGCCCCTCTGCTTCGCACGCAAATTTCAGTTTCGGATTCAGCGGCCCAAAATACACGAGAATCGACTCCCTGACATAATTCCCCAACACTTGCAAACCAAAATCCCCGGTTGCCTGAACTAGATTATGAGAATGGTGAATTGTACGCAAACGGAGGCGTTTAGCTGACTAGCTCGCCCGTTATTTTATGGGCAATTCTTTCAGAAATGTTTTCAATCGCTTGCTTGCTCTGCGTATTCCCAACGTTTCTAATAATAAGTTTTAAATGTATATAGATTGAATTATTATAAATCAGCACCATGAGGGGTTAAATTTGTATCGCGGCAAGCATAAGCATTGAACGTATGCTAGCTCGGCTCGGTTTGTCTCTGGCGGCGCAATTCCATCGTGAAAAGTGGAAACCGCAGACAATCTTTTCCATTATGAGGTCGGCGGCGGAGGTCTTCCACTAAGCACTAACGGTCTAATCGATTTGCCAAAGAGACATGGAAAAACGACGGGGAGGGGGAGGGGGAGGATGAGCAGGGGGAGAGGGGAATGAGTAGAAAGGAGATAAGATGGAGGAGGCCGCCAAGCCGCTCTGGTTAATTCTCAGGCATGGCAAGCAAGAGTCCTAGGTCGGTTCAACTCTATTCCCGCGACTCCTTTACCCCGGCTCGCGAGAGCTCATTTCAGACTATTTCAGAGCTACTTAAGTTCACAATTCAAACCCGGAGTTGGCAACTCTTCGTCCTCGTCGTCGGGGTTTGTGTGTATATGAATGGCCTAATCTGTTACGTGTGCAAGATAAAAAGCGTTTAAGCTCCGCTTTTCTTTTTGAAGCTGGCGCGGTTCACCTCCGCTCCCCTCAATCCCCCCCCCCCCAATCCCCCCTTAGTTTCGCTTAAGTATCTTTCACTTCTCATCAACTCCTCCTTCCCTCCTTCGTAACTATTCTCCCTCTTTCATTGAGGTTTGAACTTGTATGTAAGGGTATTCACGCAATCTTCTTTACGTTCGTTTTGCGCGGATGGGATACGCTCATTCATTGCACCACTGCAAGGGATTATGGGGATTTTGCTAACTTTTGCTAACTTTTGCTTTCAGCGATGATGAATAGTTAGTTATTGAGTCAGATCCAGCGATATTATCGATGAGCACATTAAGGAATTACGAAATTCACTCGCAGACTCACAAAAAGACTGAAGTTCAAGGTGGAATGCGGTGGAGCTATGCATCAGGGATCATGGAAGATTCCAAGACTTTGCTCGGTGTGTTACTATTAGACAGAGTGACGGATTAGACAGAAATCTCCCATGACACCTGCGTTTCTCCGCCGTTTAAGAAAAGCGATGGAGGAGTTATTCAGGTATCATATGTCTGAAATGCACGAAAATGCTCGCATATGTAATCTTTATCCAGTCGGTGGAGTCGTCGATGACTTTGAAAAACTTGCGGATATTTTATTTAATAAACGGAGTTTTCCACCGATTGACAAAAGATCACAGATGTGAGTCTTTTCGTGCATTTCAGTCATACATTGAATCGAACTGTGTAATCTTTTCTCATCCGGTGGAATCATCGGTGAATTGAAAAAAATACGATTAATTATACGCAAAATGGCAGCTCTGGTCCTCTCTCGTCGTCTCCTGCCACCTCTCACTGCCCCTCCTCCCTCCCCAAAGAAAAAAGACAAGTCGATGGGATTTGGATTTATCCCAGCTCTCACCTGCATGTTTCTGTGGGCGATTGAGGGAGACCGTGGATTCTAGCCGCGTCATGCCAACCCGCGAAGACCTTCTGAAAATAAGCTTCTCCTTACGTATTCTTTTCCTCCTATGGATCTTTTTCATTCGACCATTTAAACTTTCTTTTAATTGTGATATCTCGTTCGGAGGCCCTCTCTTCGTCCCCCCACCTTGCCATCTCACTCCAGTCCTATTGTAGCACATACTGGCGCGACCAGAATCTCTTCCATCTCTCTCATTTCCCATTTGAATGTATAAGTAGGAAAAGGACAGAAAGAGGGGGTTTTATCATGTTGTCCATCCTTGTCTAACATACGTTTTTTTAATGGAGAAAAGAGAGAAAGATGAAGAAACTCTCGGTGCGCTACTGGTAGCACACACTTCGAAGCCACGATCAGCGATCGCGGGCGTATTAATTGCTATCACGTGACTTGGTCAGTTGTCCCTTACAAAGTTACACGATGCGCTGTGGAAGCTTCGAGCGAGTGAGGAGCGGATCACTAAAGGGGGCAGATGATGGGAGACGGAGGGGGGTCGTGGGGTAAACAAAGGGGGAGAGTCTCACGCTCGTCGTGTAACGATTTCGCCGGTGTGCGGACTTCGGGAGTGACGCACAGTAGTCCGATCCAGAAGACTTTCTGGACAACAGAGTGGTTTTCTGTTTTTTTTTGGTTTTTACCTTCAGTATATCAAGATATTCAAACGGATATGGCCGTTACCAGAAGAGCTGTAACCATAGAAGAGTACAGTGGAAGTTCGTTGTGTTGAACGTCCTCTAAGTAGAATATTTCGCCAAGTGGAATTTTTTTTTCAGCACTGTGAAACCTCCCTTATGCTGACCACAATTTCCTAAGAGAAACTTTTGCTAAGTGGAACTTTCGCGAAGTGGATCTTTCGCTAAGTGGATTTTTTTTTTTTGAAGGCAGAACCGATGTTCTATACAACGAACTATTGACTGTTTTTTTTTTTTTTTTTGTTTTTTGTTTTTTTTTTGTGATCTCGTATGGACATTTTACACGGACTCGATTTATTTGCCTCTTATTTCGTAACCTTCGTTTTCGTACAAGGTGTGAAAATCCGTTTGAATTGGTTCAACATTTGGTTTGAAATAAAGTTGCCAGCTAATATTTTTAATTGGCTATCTTGACCCGGAAATTGATGTTATACTATTTCTTTTGCGTGGAAGAATTTACGAGGGGGGGGGACGACGGGAACTATTTATATTAAAATTCCATGTCGAGATAATCATTGCAAAACATTTTCTCTTGCTTTCAAAATCAACCATTCACAATTTTACTAAATTAATTGCAATTTTTAATGTTAGGTTAAAAAGTAACAGGCAATCAGACTGGCCATGCTGCCACAATTTGGATAGGATTTACAAAGAAGGCGTCACCTACAAAATATAAAGTATAATTTTTTTTTGCATATTTTGATCAGATATGTCTTCCCTAATTAGTGCCATTAGGGCATTGAGGGAGGGGTGTACTACTATGATTTTAAGCATGAGTTCTTCGTAAAATGACCCAAAATTAAGTGGTATTTATATATGTGCCCCCCACGCAAAATTCACGATTTTAAATCAACGTAGCAAAATATTGCTACAAACTAATTCCTATATATATTTACCTCAATACTCAAAATTTCGCCCTCGGACAAAATAACATCCGGAGCAAGTCACGCTACGCAACCAGTGGCGTAGCGTTCAATTTGGCAACCTTGCATTGTGTCAACCCATGTAAAAAGTCGAATGAGAAGGTGTTCACCGAACACTCAATATTTCGATATTTTTCATGGGTTTCAATGGACGAACTGTACAACGTAGCCAAATTGCACGCAATACGCCACTGTACGCAACCATTGTGTGATGGCGACGCGCAAATGTACTTAGGTGTATATTCGAATGTGGGATTTAAAACCTACAACTCCCTTGGTGAGGAATCCGGTGCATTGTCTACTTTCCCAAGTGTTTTGACTCCCAAGCTTTTTTGCTCCACCTTTTAAACCTCCTCCCTTCACCCTCCCTTCACCCTCCCTCCGTATCCCTCTCGTCTAGCTCGTGATTATTCTTAATCCGCCGACGACGACAGAAAATCCTCTGAAACTCAGCCCGCCTACAAGTTTATGAGGTTTTGGAAGATTAGGCAAAGATTACAGTCAGACCATATATACATAGAAAGGAACGAAAGCAAGTTGGAATGGAGAGAGAGCGAGAGAGAGAGAGAGAGAGAGAGAGAGAGAGAGAGAGAGAGAGAGAGAGAGAGAGAGAGAGAGAGAGAGAGAGAGAGAGAGAGAGAGAGAGAGAGAGAGAGAGAGACGAGATGCATTCGGAAGAAGAAGGAAGTGCATGGAAGAAAAATAAGGATTGAGGGACATGCACTGTTGCCATCATGTAACTGTGGTTACAGCATACGCGGGGATGAAATCAATAAGGTTTTGTCTGATTTTAATAGTTAGTGGGTATGCAATGTGCAAAGCACAGAGCACAAAAGAGTACTTGCATATTCTGACCATTGAATCGGGTTTTTAGAAACCAAGTGTGAAATCACCAGAAACTATTTTGACCGTCCATTACCTTCTTTTTTGTGCAAAAACGTCCGCCAGAATTTCAAATAACAAGTTCTGGTGATTTCAAATAGAATTTCTAGTAAGTATCAAAATAAAAATAATTTCTTTTACGATCAGAATTTCCGTCCTGAAAAATCATAATGAGACTCCTGCAAACTTTTGATGTGAGCAAATGAATAGCCCAATCTGATGTAATATTCAGCGAAAATCACAATGAAAAAGTCTAAAATCCAGTAATAAACTCACATGACTGCCACAACTGCAAGTTCGAAATGGAGGTTCAATGCAGGTATCATGGGAGATTCCTGTCTATTATGTCACTTTCTCAACGGAAACATAGAGATTTGTCTCAATTTAGAAAGGAATCTCCCGCATGATACCTTTGTCTCTCCGCCATTAAACCCGATTTTGAGAGTGAATTTGGTGATTTTTTAGTGTACTCATTTTTCATATAGTGTCATATTTTTACAGGTTTTTATGCAAGAATCAACACTTCAATCCCCTGTAGCAAAAGTTTGCAAGAGCCCCATTGTAAGGCTATAGAAGGCCTCTAAGGGGCTATAAGGGGTTATTAGTAACAAGTTTTTGATTTTGATTAAAATTACTCAAAAGTTCTGGATTTTAGGAGTTTTTGGTTATTTCGCGCACTTTTTGAAAATTAACAACTACAGCCTAAAAGCTAGGTTCATACCATAAAATGTATTTTTTGATATTTGTTTAATGGGGCAGTTGCAAGGGTCTGAAATGTTACGTTTTTTGTAAAGAAAATGAAAGTATTTGATGAGCTCAGAACAAAGATGCTTTTGGTTTCTAATTAAGTCCCATTGTTCCGGAGATGAGATTTCGGCCCAAAATACATTGTTTTAAATGGGAATTCCGCGTAGTGACGTCACTACATACACGATTTTTTGCAACTTTACCCGAGTGTATCTCCAAAACCGGGACACTTAAGAAAAAACCAAAGGCACCATTGTTCTTAGCTCATCAAGTACTATCACTTTCTTCACAAAAAACACACAATTTCAAATCCTTGCAACTGCCCCATTATTCGCTTTGCCATGCCGTGGCTGTTTTCGCCAGAATTATTATTATTATTTTTTTTTCTCGGCGTGCGTCTTGCAACCCTGCAGGTATAGAATAAGCGATCCTGTACAGCTTAACTGGATCACACCACAATCCTATTAAATCTAAAACATAAGCATGACTCGTAGCAGAAGTAGATGCAAAGCAGCGGAATATATATAAAATAATAAAAACCGCATGCTCGACTCTAAAACAAAACAACGAAATAAAAATTCACGTAGGCATTAGGCAAAGCTATGAGCCAAGGACGCACGGAGGATCGGAGGTATATACAGAAAAATAAAATATCGACCGAACTGTCTAAAGGACGAAGGAGAGGAGAGGGGAGGAAAGGAAAGGGAGAGAGAAATATTAAAATAAATGAGGAGGAGCAAAAGGATGGGAATAGGAAATGGAGAGGAACGGCAGATTATTATTATTTTTCATTCCCCCCCCCCTCTCTCTCTCTCCCTCCCTCTTTTTCTCATCCTCTGCTTTTTTTCACTTTTCTGCGCATCGTAATCTGTCCCTTTCATGCAATTTACATATTTATCAGGTGTTCCATGATTCCCGTTCCTTCCGTTTTTGCAGTGTTGACAGATGAACGAAAGCTTCAGGCTCAAAGCTACGGTCGTTTTGTGTTTATTTTTAATGACATTATATTTTCCACTCACTACGGTGATTCCACCGGTTTAGCATACGATTTTAGACTTCAGTTCAGTGCATTACTGTAACACACGAAAATATTTGGATCTATGACATTATGGTAGGTACAGGAGGAACTAGGGGGGATAGGAAGGTAGATAAAAGGGGGTCCTCGGGGTCGAAAAGCCCAAGCCCCACCCGTTTGTCAGTGGCGTCATTTGGGGGGGGGGTGGGGGCAGGGGAGGAATTTACACCCCCCTCCAAGGATTTAAAGTCAGGCTCAAAAACGGGAACAAAGTATATGAACGAGCCAAAAAAAAAGTCATCAGATTTTGCCCCCCCCCCATAAGCCGGCTCTATGGCTCTAAAATTATGCTTATGAGCAAAAAAAAAAAAAAAGTCATCAGAGTTTTGCCCCCCCTAAACCGAACTCGAAATGACGCCCTGCCGTTTGTGAGAGCTGGCCTGTTGGATCTGCCAATGATCCATAATCTTTCCTCAACCGGTGGATTTTCCGTCTCTGACTTAAAAATAAAAAGTTTGTGGATATTATTTTTGATAATTTAAAATTCCAGCTGATAGTATTTTCTCGTATTACACCGTCATGAGCTGAATTGAACTGTGTAATATATTGATCAACCGGTGGAAACATAGGTCACCTAAAAAATGACAATAAATATACCATAGAGTGGCAGAATCGCAGCTCTGCTCCAGGGCATTTGAATCAATGTAAAGCAGAGCCGTAGCCACACTGAAAAAAAAAAAAATATTGCTGAAATGCCCACCTGCATTGCTATTTTAGCAATTAAGTTTTCCTAAAGTAAACGCTTCGCTGTAATTGCAATATTTATAAACGCCAAAAACGAATCTGCAGTTGCTGAAACAGCCGTGTGAATTTTGCGTCGAGACTCGCAAAATTTTTGCTATACCAGCAATTTAATTTGCAAAAATCACAATTTTTTTGTGTGGAACCAGCAGTCCAACTTACGAAAACAGCATAATTTTTGCTAATTCAGCAAAAATTTCGCTAAGGTAGAAATATTTATCACTAAAGTTGCAAACTTTATTGCAGTTGCTATGGTAGCAAACACTTAAAAAAAAAAGTAATGATTTCAGCAATTAATTTGGCAACTTTGCCGTTTTGTGTCTTGACACTTTCGATTTCAATTAAAGTTTTTCTCTTTTCACCGAATGAAGCTATACTAACCACAAGCCACGCCGCCGATGTTGTCAAATTTATTGAAATTGGTGGCGTCTCTAAAATTTCGATTTATTGGTTTTCTTTTCCTGGTTAACCTACGGAAAAGAATCGATAACAAGGAGAATCAATTGAACCTCAACTGTGATTAGTGATTTTGAAACGTTGGATTGACTTATGACAATGCGCCTTTCTTTGCAAAAACATTGACGTTCTTTCCTAATTTTCACCTCAAAAATGATCTAATTCGTGACGTTTTGTGTTTGGTCTTTGTTTTAATAGTCGAATCTTTTTTAACTTTTGTTCCAGGCAAATGTCGTGAAAATTTGCTGAAAGCTGTCGACACGACGAAATGGGAGTAGACGTTTTATGGATTTTGACCGCGATCTTGTGGAAAGCGGTCGAGTGCGTGGATCTATGTAAGTTTCATTTTTACTCTAATTCATCTTATGGTCCAGAATTCTCGATTTCTTTTCTTCTTCTTTTTTTTTTTTTTTTTTTGGTATCTATTTGCTCTATTCCCTGTGCACAGATCGCCTTTAATCTCATCGTTTTAAACTTTTTAAATACCACCGTGGTATTCTTCCTCTAAGTACGCTCACGAATATCTCTCAAGTGCCACGTACAGAGTGATATAGACGCGAAGCACACATTGTCAACTACCTCTGCAGAAAAAAAACCAAAAAAAAAAAAACTCTTACTTACATTCTGTTTTCTTTTCAATGTCGAGCAAAATTTATTTGCGCTGTGTTTTTAGATGTACTTTGTAATTGCTGTCGTTTAAAAGCCATTTAAAGTTCCTCTTGGCTCGTAAAAAATTTAATTTCCTTTTTCCATATTTTTATCGCCCTACTCACCCCTCCGCGAATCTCCCACGACTGATCTTCATTTTGATTATCGGGAGGAGGCGTTTATAGAGAGAGATAGAGAGAGATAGAAAGAGAGTCCTGCGATTCGAATGAGATGTCAGAATAACATCATCCTAAGGTACTTCCATTTATTCGCAAGAGAAAGGCATATTTAAGAAGAGGAGAGGGAGAGGGAGAGGGAGAGGGAGAGAGAGAGAGAGAGAGAGAGAGAGAGAGAGAGAGAGGGAGGAGAGAGAGAGAGAGAGAGAGAGAGAGAGAGAGAGAGAGAGAGAGAGAGAGAGATGGAGATGGAGAGGGAGAGAGCGGGAGGGAAGGAGGGGTGGAAATGCACTACTTACTTGATGACTGCGAAAAGAGAGAGAGAAAAAAAAAATCATTCTCTGATTGATCTTGATAGTCCAGATTATGATATCATACGCGTTGGCTAAAGGTCGTCCTTTTATTATTATTACCTTTCTTTATTCTCGTCTCCATCGTCTCACGCCGGGACATTAAAGTAATTGAGAAATATTTGATGATCAATTCAACATCCTCCTTTTCCGGAAACACAAAAGACGGGTTTTATCGGTCGCAAAACGGCGGCTGGAGATTGAGGAAGCTAGTTGCCATGTTTGTCGCAGTACCGGGGCAGCAAAATAAAATAGAATATGAATAACAAGTTGGCATCTCCAGCACTTTTATGTTCGAAAACATTGCATTTGTTAATAGCAAAAGAATTTTCAATACTCAGACGAGATCAGTGGCGAATCTAGAAATCTGTCAATGGGTGAGCGGGGATGGGGGGTGGGTGGGTTAAAATGTACTTTTTCAACGAAAAGCCCAAACTTTCCCCCAAAAATTTCTTCATAGATGGTGTTCATCAGAGATCCAAAACGTCAAAAAATTGAAACGTCTAGATTCGCTCTAGCAAATCTAAGAATTTGTCCTCTTCTCTCTCCATTCATTTTGAACGCGTGTGTCAGCACAAGACGGACTAGGACAGTCACATCAGTAGCGGCCCGTGAGATTTGGCAACCATGCATTTTTCCCACTTAAACTTAGGTAAAAAATCGATTCAAGCGGAGGCTGGCAGCCTCCTCGAGTTTCGATTGTTTTCCATGTATTTAAATGGGATAAAAACACTGTTGCCAAATCGCACGAGCCGCCACTGAGTCACATGATATTCGCCCCTCTTCTGTCTTTATCTGACACGTGCTTTCAAATGGACGGAGATAGAGAGAAGGATACATTATACTAGATCCGCGCTTGAAATGATCCTTGTACTTCAGCCAAATCAAGGTAGATTTTAATACATGCGGGATGCATCAGCCTATTTGGAGCAATATGCTAGTTATAGGAGTTATACTTCTCGCACAGAAAAAAATGTTCGTGCTTCAGACACAAACTTTCCGTGTTCTAGACACGAATGTACACACCAGTACGGGAACGCGTACTGAGCGCTATCTATTTAGGTTGAGTTTGCGTCTGAAACGCATCCCCTCGTGTCCTGAACCTGAAATGTTTGTGCTCTGAGCACGTTCCGTACTGGTGTGTACATAGATCGTGTCTGGAGCACATCCTTTTTTTTGCGCGGAAGCTCATTGGTTGATTACGCCAGTTTGTCGGTTCACCAGAGCTGGTTCACCCAATCAGCGATTGTGAACAACAAACGGAGTTATACATTAAATGGAATCCCTGCCGTCATTATATCTATGTACTTTATAAATTCACCAATGACAGCTCGCTTCGTGATTTTTCATCCATCACATCCTGATGCATCTATACCCACAATCACAGGAAGTAATTGTCAATTGGTCGGATTTACCACCGTGACCGATTTTGGCACCTGCTTAAAAAATTGGTAAAATTGACCAAATATTGGGTTTATTGCCTCAGTCAAACGGTTAAACACGTCATGCCTGAAATTAAAATTAAATTACATAATGCCTATTTCACACTGAAAAAACAAAGTTAATGTACAGCCGAAGCAGCTTTTTAAAATAGCTTCGCAGAGCCAAAGTTTAAGCTGTACCGGAGAAAGTTACAGGCGTACCAAAGCACTACTTCTTTAGAGTAATGGCCTATTTTCTTGCTTTGGCTCTACCGAAGTAGTGCTTCAAGACAACGGCAACTTGCTCCGGTAGAGGAGAGGACTTTTGCTTTGCGAAGCTATTCTAAAAAGCTGCTTCGGTTCTGCTTAAACTTTGTTTTTTCAGTGCGTGCAACCCAGCTTGTGGTCAAGTTTACCATCTTGTTTTGCAGGTGCCAAAATCAGCCATATCACGATGGTAAATCTTATCAGTTATTTTATTCCGTTTCAATCAACCTTGTAAAGTTACAATTTAAGTCGGTGTGAGTGTGTCGTGAATTCTGGAAAAATAAAATAAAAAAATAATAATACCGGGCATTTTTTTTTTTTTTTTTTTTTTTTTTTTTAGAGATAATTTTTGGCATTACGTGGCAACTTCCACCTCCTCCTTTATAGGTTGCGCGAAACAGAAAAATTGCGGTCTCAAAGCAGCGAAGACGATTTAATCGTCGTATAAACTTCGCCTTTATCCTACTCACGCGAGAGGTTCATTTCAGCTGCACTTAAAACTTTAATGGCAACTCGCGTAAAAGAAGAAATGGGGGGGGGCGAGAAGGGAGAGGGGTATAGATGTTTTTTTCACATGATCGCAAGGTGGTGGCAGGGGGGGGGGGGGGGTCGATGAGCGTCGCGGCTTGACGCGTGGTCCAAGTATATACACTTGAATAGTTTGAGGGGTGAAAAAGATCCGGCCAAGTTCATAAAAATGAGTCGAATCGACATTATAACTGCTACCTGTCACTTATAGGTCGTTCAAAATCCCCCCTTTACCCCTCCGTTTTACCACAAATTTGTCCCTACGCTGCGCGAAACGAGTTGACTTTTCATGAGTATCCTATATTTAAACGTTTTTGAGGTTAATTTGTTGATGTTGATCAACGTTGTTTTGATGTTGAGCTATACCTACCTGTAGAGGGGCTAATACTTGTCGTAAGTCCTATCTCAAAGTTTGACAGCTTGGGCAATTTGATTCTGGTTTGTTAGCCTCATTTTTTTTTTGTTTCAACGTTTAATCAAAAATTGTAATTAATTCAGTGGAAATTGGTTTTAAATGAAAGTGCAAGTGATGTTTTAAATTGTCTATATGGACACAGCATTCCAATACAACTATCCAGTAGAGAAAATTTTGCTTGTTCCTGTCAAGTGTCAAGTTTCTTTATCGTGCAAATCCTTCAGAAAGAAACAGTTACATCGGTTTCTGTGTCCAGGCCACTCCAAAACATTTGCAATTTTGTCTAAAATCAATTTCAAATGTATTAGTCTCAACTTTTTTTTTTTTAATAAAAAATTCAAGGTTAAAAAAAAAAGAAAGTGAGGTAAACAAATCCGAGCCCGCGTGAAATTGTCCATAAGAGATTTCCACCATGGCTGCCTTGTTTGCAGTGGCGGCTCTTACAATGTGGCAACAGAGTAATCCCTCCATTTAAACCTATGTAAAACAATCGATCTTCAGGAGGTGCAATGCACCCCTATGATATCGATGCTTTTGCATGGTTTTAAATGGTAAAAAAAGCATGGTTGCCAAATCGCACGAGCCGCCGCACTGCTTCTTTGTGTCTCAAAATCATGTCACTTAAATCCTCTCTATTGGTATAGAGGTAGTTTCAGAAGTGTAGGCGCATCTACATGCAGAGGGGACGTTTTGATGAGCCCTGCGTCTTGTCAACGGTTAAAAGCCCACCAAAACGACAGGTCTGCTCGTAAGTCTGTATTCCCATTTAAAATAACATTGGCGGTGCCCGGGAAGAGCAGAGGGGACGTTTTGATGAGCCCTGCACTTTGTCAACGGTTAAAAGCCCACCAAAACGACAGGTCCGCTCGTAAGACTGTTTTCCCATTGAAAATAAAATTGGCGGTGCCCCGGAAGAGCAGAGGGGACGTATTCATGAGCCCTGCGCCTTGTCAACGGTTGAAAGCCCACCAAAACGGCAGGTCTGCTCGGAAGTCTGTTTTCCCATTTAAAATAACATTGGCGGTGCCCGGGAAGAGCAGAGGGGACGTTTTGATGAGCCCTGCGCCTTGTCAACGGTTAAAAGCCCACCAAAATGACAGGTCTGCTCCTAAGTCTGTTTTCCCATTTAAAATAACATTGGCGGTGCCCGGGAAGAGCAGATGGGAAGTTTTGATGAGCCCTGCGCCTTGTCAACGGTTAAAAGCCCACCAAAACGACAGGTCTGCTCGTAAGTCTGTACTCCCATTTAAAATAACATTGGCGGTGCCCGGGAAGAGCAGAGGGGACGTTTTGATGAGCCCTGCGCCTTGTCAACGGTTAAAAGCCCACCAAAACGACAGGTCCGCTCGTAAGACTGTTTTCCCATTGAAAATAAAATTGGCGGTGCCCCGGAAGAGCAGAGGGGACGTATTCATGAGCCCTGCGCCTTGTCAACGGTTGAAAGCCCACCAAAACGGCAGGTCTGCTCGTAAGTCTGTTTCCCATTTAAAATAACATTGGCGGTCCCCGGGGAAGAGCAGAGGGGACGTTTTGATGAGCCCTGCGCCTTGTAAACGGTTAAAAGCCCACCAAAACGACAGGTCTGCTCGTAAGTCTGTTTTCCCATTTAAAATAACATTGGCGGTGTCCGGGAAGAGCAGAGGGGACGTTTTGATGAGCCCTGCGCCTTGTCAACGGTTAAAAGCCCACCAAAATGACAGGTCTGCTCCTAAGTCTGTTTTCCCATTTAAAATAACATTGGCGGTGCCCGGGAAGAGCAGATGGGAAGTTTTGATGAGCCCTGCGCCTTGTCAACGGTTAAAAGCCCACCAAAACGACAGGTCTGCTCGTAAGTCTGTATTCCCATTTAAAATAACATTGGCGGTGCCCGGGAAGAGCAGAGGGGACGTTTTGATGAGCCCTGCGCCTTGTCAACGGTTAAAAGCCCACCAAAACGACAGGTCTGCTCCTAAGTCTGTTTTCCCATTTAAAATAACATTGGCGGTGCCCGGGAAGAGCAGAGGGGACGTTTTGATGAGCCCTGCGCCTTGTCAACGGTTAAAAGCCCACCAAAACGACAGGTCTGCTCGTAAGTCTGTATTCCCATTTAAAATAACATTGGCGGTGCCCGGGAAGAGCTGAGGGGACGTTTTGATGAGCCCTGCGCCTTGTCAACGGTTAAAAGCCCACCAAAACGACAGGTCCGCTCGTAAGACTGTTTTCCCATTGAAAATAAAATTGGCGGTGCCCCGGAAGAGCAGAGGGGACCTATTGATGAGCCCTGCGCCTTGTCAACGGTTGAAAGCCCACCAAAACGGCAGGTCTGCTCGTAAGTCTGTTTTCGCATTTAAAATAACATTGGCGGTGCCCGGGAAGAGCAGAGGGGACGTTTTGATGAGCCCTAAGCCCTGTTAACAATTAAAAGCCCACCAAAATGACAGGTCTGCTCGTAAGTCTGTTTTCGCATGTAAAATAACATTGGCGGTGACCGGGAAGAGCAGAGGGGACGTTTTGATGAGCCCTGCGTCTTGTCAACGGTTAAAAGCCCACCAAAACGACAGGTCTTCTCGTAAGTCTGTTTTCCCATTTAAAATAACATTGGCGGTGCCCGGGAAGAGCAGAGGGGACGTTTTGATGAGCCCTGCGCCTTGTCAACGGTTAAAAGCCCACCAAAACGACAGGTCTGATCGTAAGTCTGTTTTCGCATTTAAAATAACATTGGCGGTGACCGGGAAGAGCACAGGGGATAATGTTTGGAGGTTGTCAACATTATTTTTGATATTACTCGATAAAAATGAATGAAAATGAAATCGAGCGTTCACTTTTCAATGAGGAACATTTTAAAAGGAAAAGAATAAAGTCAGAGGCAAGTTCGGTATTGATTTGAAGGAATTAAAGTTGAAAATTCGCCAAAGATTATGGTTTAGGTGCGCCTACACTTCTGCTCGTTGACATTGATGTCCTGGTTGAAAATCATGTAAGTACATGGAGAGATTTGTTCAGTGACTACGTCACGGAAACTTTGTTCACATGATGTTTTCACTTAAGTGTATACGTTCAGAGCTCTGGTGAACCGACTTGAGTCACTAACCTGTAAGCTCCTGAGAGAAGTGTATATTTTGCACAATAACTATCCAAATCAGAGCTCCCGATTTTTCGTGGATTTAATGACATTTTTGAATTCACCGATGATTCCACCGGTTGAGAAAATATTACATTGTTCAATTCAGTGTATGACTGTAATGCACGAAAATACTTTGATGTGTAATCTCTTCTCAGTCAGTGGAAACGCCGTTAATTAATCAAAATATCCGCAAGTTTTCAAAGGTATCGACGACTCTACCAGTTGAGAAAAGATTACGGATGCGAGTATATTTTCGTGCATTACAGTCATGCACTGAACTGAACTATGTGTAATCTTTTCTCAACCGGTGGAATCTTCGGTGAATTTCAAAATGGCAATAAATCTACGGAAATCGCCAGCTCTGCTCCAAATAAGCTAATGCATCCACCTGTATTAATTAAGCTTGTAATTTCTTAACTTGTTCTTTCTTGTTGAGGACATTCCTGCTGAAAATATTTCAAAATCTCCGCATTTTATACTATGATGAATTTTTTTGATATTTGCGCTTGCGTAAGCGACTAAGCGTATCCGACTATACAGTGATTCCCTTTTCAAACTCGGACTCCATAACAAAGTACTCGCTTTGTAGATATATATAATCCGAATGGAAAATGGTAAAATACCGTAGTTGGTTTATTCTATTCGCGTGATTGCATTCCTTCCAAGCCGCATAAATAATTGTATATATATATAGATATATTTACGCACGTCGAAATACCTTAAAAAGGATGACGATGACGCGGGTTTGAGATTCCTGGCCGATGTTGAAACTCCGCAGTGCTACTGCATTAATCAGGTCATCGCATCGTATGCACGCAGTGTTGTCAAGTTTAAAGTTGGGAAAACTATTCTGTGGAACCCAGTGGCGTAACTAGAAATTACCTTTCTCTCACTTTGTCCATTAAAATGTGTAAGTCAGAAAAGGATAGGAAAATGGGATCAATCCCCTCTTCCTATCCTTTTTCTACCTGTACTATCGACGAATTAAATATTGTCGCGACATTTTTACACATTTTCAGTTATGATTGTGAGTGTGGGACTAATCTGCAACGGTTCTCCCACCCCACCCGCACTGGCCCCTCGCCTGCTAGGTGTGAGGAGTATGACGAGTGGCCGAACCGGAACCGTGAAGGCCAAACTTAGTTCCTGAAAATCTCGCGACAAACTTTAATTCGTCGATAGCACTATACTCAAGGAGCCAAAAGGATTCTTCCACGGCAACAGAACTTGGTCGCAGGTCACAGAAGAAGGTCATAGAAATTGCATCTGATAGGTACTATCGACGAATTAAAGATTGTCGCGAGAGTTTCAGGAGCTAAGTTTCGCCTTCCAGGTGAGAGGCCAGTGCGGGTGCGGGGTGGGAAAGCCGTTGCAGATCAGTCCTCGAATCACACCCATAGCTGATATGTGTGAAAATCTTGCGACAATCTTTAATTCGCCGATAGTACATTCGGATGAGTATAAAGAGAGATAGAATGATTTCTAGATACGCTACTGATGCAATCCGTTTGCTGCAGAGTTTAAAATTATTCCTAAATGGGGCTCTTGCAAACTTTTGCTATAAGCAAAACAAAAGTACAATATGATGTGGAGATCAGAGTAAAATCGCGAAAATCACTCTGAGAAAGTCTAAAATTCAGCAATAAACTTACACGGAGAAAAATTTATATTAGGGGCTACCAGAATGTTCAAAATCTTTGAATAGTTTTGTAGTCAGCTGTATGTTATTTTTTTAATTTTATTTTTGTCAAAAAAATAACGATCAAATTTAGCCAAAGATTACGGTTTTAATCGGGCCATCTTTTCTAGAGCGAGCTTTAAATCAAAGTATTATTGGTCTTACACTACTACCTTGGCAACCCTGGTAGGGTATCACCAACCACGCACAATGGATTGAATCAGGGATTTTTTCTGGGGATCGAATATTTGCTTCCAGTGGTTGGCTTGTGCAACGTAGCAACAACCGATTCTCTTACTTTAAACTTGTTTCAAATAAATCGATTCCAGAGGAAACAAACTGTCTCTCCCGGAGTCCATTTCTTACACGGGTTTAAATCGCAAAAAAAAGTTTAGTTTTCAAATTTTTCTACCAAATGTTTTGTTACCGCTACCAAGTGTTTTGTTTTCTTTCTCCCCCCCTTTATTTATTTATTTATTTATTTATTTATTTATTTATTTATTTATTTATTGTATTGTTTTATTTATTTATTTATTCTAATAAATGAGAGCCACAGGCTATAGTTTGGGTCAAGGTAATGTAAGTTCTAATACATAAATAACCAGGAGAAAAAAAAAAACAAAAAACAAAGACAAAAAAAAAAAAAAAAAAACCAAAAAAATAATAAAAATATTATTGGATTAATCAATTAATAGTTATTTTAGAAGAAATTCTGCCAGGTTGTAGAATGCTCTATCTATTAGGTACAATTTAAGATTACCATTTTTCCTGTTTAGTTACGCCTGTTAGAAACACCGACGATTTATGGTATGGGTATTTTAGATTGTCGTCTTATCCAAAAAAGTCTTTCTTTTAGGCATACTGTGCTACGAAGTATGCCAAGAGTTTTGCTCAAAAAGGCACGTATTTATATATGTATATAAAAAAAGAAAAAAAAAGAAGTGAGTTCCACTGACTCCTCCATTCGGAGGATTTGCTCTCGCAAGCATGTGCGGTATTTCCGTGCCATATTTTACATTTTGCAATTAGGTTTGTGCAACCGTGGTAATTAGCTTTAAACAGGATGAATAAGTGCGCCGTTCGCATAGATCGCTCCAACAGCCGCATGTCTTCTCTCCTATAGGTCAAAGGCTCAGCGAGAAAGAGAGGAAGGGAGGGGGGGGGGGGTTGAGAGTGAGAGAGGATCGATTCGTCGGTTACAAAAGTTACGTATCCCTTATTGTCACGAAAAAAAAATAAAAAATAAAAACAAAACTGAAACAAACTTTTGTCTTCAGTTAAAAGGTTTGTCGTGTTCGGTGAAATTTCCGAAACGAAAGCAAAGCGCTCTTCGGCGAACTTCGGCATTCCTCTGCCCCTTGTTTATAGTCTTTGAGTATTTACTTGCCTAATCCAGAATCCTCTCTCGTGGTGGTAGGAGAATGGTATTTGTCTCTCAAGGTGTGCGATTAAAACAATGGAGCTCTATCTTGCAAACTTTTGCTGCGAGCAGATGAATAGTCCAATCTGCTGTAAAAACCAGCGAAAATCTCGAAAAGCACAATTAGAAAGTCTAAAATTCAGTATTAAACTCGCGTAACTTCTTTAACAAAAAGATCGTAATGGTGGTTCAACGCAGGTATCATGGGAGATTCCTGTCTAATTTGTCACTTTCTTTACGGAATCACAGAGATATGTCTCAATTTAGATAGGAATCGCCTATATGATATGTGAGTCTCTCCGCCATTAAGCTCAATTTTAAGAATTAATTTTGTGATTTGTGTACTCATCGTCATTTTCACATATTTTTAAGCAAGTATAAACTTTTCAATCCCCTTTAGCAAAAGTTTGCAAGAGCCCCATCGAGGCAAGTGAGGAAATTGAACGGAAAGTGTAGAGTATGCTCGTTTTTACAATCTTCATTGACCATTTTGCAAATTTTTGACTGTACAGAGTATATATCCCCATGGACCCCCGTGCATTTGAACCCCCAAAAAACCGATGAGCACATTAAGGGTGCATCGGGTCTGTTGCAAATGTTTGCTACAGCGTATTTGAGCGACAATGATTAATGTAAAACCGCGTAAAAATCTCAGTGAAAGTATCGAAAAGTCTCAAAATCCATTCGCACGAACTCAGTAAATGCATTTAACAAAATTTAAAGATGGCTGTCGTATGAGTGGGTCATAATAAGGGAGTCCCATCCAATCGCAATTTTCTATGCTGAGAGAAGGGACTCATCGCAGAGAAAGCTGAAATTAGATAGGGACCCCCCCCCCCCCAAATGTCGCCCGTCCATTCGACCACCATCTTTAAATTTTGCTAAACGCATTTCATGAGGTTTTGAGTGGATTTTGAAACTTTACAGCTTCCAATGCTTTCAATGTGATTTTTCCGCGATTTTACGTAGGAACCGACGTTCCATAACGCTGTAGCAAGAGTTTGCAACAGACTCATTTTCATCAGACGGTCTTCTTAAGATAACTGTTATACATATGTATACTACCCGTTTTGGTTTCTTCTAAACAATTTAATATTTTGGTAATTAAATTTTAATAATTTTTTTTTCTTTTTTTTTCTGTTGGGCGACAATGGCACCAAACACCTGAGACCTTGCAAAAAACTTTCACAAAACCTATTTAGAGAAAAACCATTTTCAGGGAACTGCACTGAAAAAAGTGGGTTGTGTCGTAGGTACGAATTTGGGTTGACCGGCCACAATTTGGATCAGTTTTTTTTTTTTGCATAGGACACAATTAGATTGTGGCAAGGACAATTTCTGATTGTGTCCTATGCAAAAAACTGATCCAAATTGTGGCCGGTCAACCCAAATTCGTGCCTACGACACAACCCACTTTTTCCGTGTGCGGATGAAAGTTCAGAGCTTAGGGTATGAATTTTCTGATTCGCGGGAGGGCGCATCTTTAGCACGCTCCTTCATTGGATGCACATTCATCCCTTTGAATCCCTTTCGAGAGTATCCAAACATAGCGAGTGCATGCACGACCGCGCAACCCAGATGATGGCTGCCGTTGGGTAAACAAAATCAGTCGCTTTCTTTATACAGGAAAGGTATACTGATGATAAAACGCGAGAAGCGTATTTCACGACGCTCACAAGTTAAACGGTATCTATAGGCAGGGACAAACACAAGAGATAGGGATTGCTGGGAGAAGCTAGCTATACGTATGCATAGTAGCGGGAGGGATTTGTTGACACCATTACATTTTAATAGCCTAATATAAAATTATATTATAATGAGAGCGGGGTGTGATAGCGATAGGATATAATGTAAACAAAAATTGCGGCGGGTCATAAAAAACGATTATTCGAAAAAGGACTCTCTTCCCCGTTGCCCCACTCCCATTTCCCTTTCCCACCCCCCGCCGACTCCTCCGTTCCTGTTATCGGGGACATCCAGGAGGCCTCCTCCACCTCCGCGAGTCCGCGGATCCCCTGCAGGAGTAGAGAGTCCTCTGTCATTTTATGTACTACGTGTTTATGCATTTATATCCGTTTTATGTATACAAGTGTTATTTCGCTTACTTGAGCCCCGTGCAGCCCGGCGACTCAGCCGCAGTACTCTCTCTCTCTCTCTCTCTCTCTCTCTCTCTCTCTCTCTCTCTCTCTCTCTCTCTCTCTCTCTCTCTCTCTCTCTCTCTCTCTCTCTCTCTCTCCTCTCTCTCCTCTCCTTCCTCTCTTGTGCAATGGGAAGCGTGCGAAAGAGGGAAAAGGGGCGGAAGAGACGGATGCTCCAGTCCGGACAAAAACTGATAACGTCGCAGTTCAAAGGATATTAAAATCCTTCGTCCTTGTTGTCGGATTTTGAAGGGATATGCGTTCATAATCGCTCTCAAGATGGCGCCGTAATATGCCGAGCCCTTAAGGTGATTCCAGGCGAAACTTTTCCAAATTTCAATCCGATGGATAGCGACACTAGTCGCTTTTCGGAAAAATTGTGTTTTTGGTGTTTTAGATTAAAACCATGGATAAAACGCAAAATCCAAAAACGTCAGTACCTGCGAAATTTTTTTTATCAATTTTTTGAGCCCAATGTGAGCATACTTGGATAACAATTAAATCCGTAAATTATGAAATTCATTTAGCCGTAAGCTTAGTGAGTGAGAGTGGGTGCAGTGATAATAAGTCTATCTGCCTCACTCGCACTCATTGAGGCTTATAGGAATTTCCGTATATTTCATAATTTTCGGCTTTACTTTCGAGTGTTTCAGCTTGACACTTTCAGGGTGTATCTTCCTGAAGTATGCTCGCAGGTGCTAACATTTCTTAAATTTGTGTTTACGGCGTGAATTCGTCAATTTCAGCCAAACACTGTTGACTGTTAGAGCAGCGCGACGTACGATGTCCACTGTTTGAACCAATCGACCCTGGAATCATCTTAAGGTGATTCATCTCGAATGTTTGGGTTGGGGATCTTTTTCAATCCGCCGAATGGCTCAACTTGTCATTTTACGAAATTTCGTTTGTTTTGGGTGATTTAAATGCGGAAAAATAGATGCGTACATGCTTATTAATTATTGGAACACCACATTATTCTTTAAGTTTTACGGAAACATTCAGGAATTCGTATTTCTCTCTCTTTGACTATTTTTTGAACGCGTGTGTTAGAAAATGGGCGGCGAAAAGCACGAGACTTCGCACGATCTATCCTTTCCAAACACAAACATTCAAATGAGTAAAGAGAGAGAGGTACTTATTCCAGAGTCATCTGCGATTACAAACGCTTGTAAGTCTTTGATTAACTCACGAGCCTACTATTTTTTTATCAACCCATCATGGAAACTGGCGCCCAATTTGGCAACTACCGTGAGCCCAGTGAGAGTTCAGCTCCAGAAGTGAGGCGGCCAAGATAAAACAAATAGTTCCATGAAGCGTTTATTTTTCATTAAGTGTTTATTTGCTTCAACCATCCCCCTCCATTCGGTCTCCTGGCCTCTCTCGCCCCTCCCGTCCCCCTCTTTCACCGCTCCTTCCTGATGTTCTTTGCCTTATCAGCAGTCAGCTCTATCTTTCGTGCGTGAACATCTTTTCCTGGAATTTTCGTCTGTGTCTCTATCCAGACTCTCTACGGCCAATTCTTAAGATCTGGTCCTCAACGGTTCAAAAAAAGAAGAAGGAGACGAAGAACAAGAAAAAGAAAAAGAAAGAAAAGTGTTTCATAATTTTATTAAAATTCCTTGCTGTTGGAGTGTCTGTACAACAGCCTTTAACCCCCATCCCCCTTTTCTGCAATCACATTGAGTCACGTTCCTTGCTTTTCTTTTTTCTGCAGAAAATGCGGAAGTTCCGTCGAGTTTTTCTCCACTTCTTCTTCCTGCTTGTTTTATCTTATCTTCTTCCCTGGTATTGGTATATCCTTTGCTCAGCTTTTCTTGTTTCTTTTCTGTTAATGGTTGCAGAGGCGGACGAGGGCACACTGAGAAAAATATCCTGTTGCCGTAACCGGACGTCTGTTTAATACTTGCTTAACCGGAAGTCCTGTTATTTCAACAAGGAAAGCCTGTCACTTTATCAGGATTTTCAGGTCAAGTCTTAGTAATTCCTGTTGAAATAACAAGATGATTATAGATGTGTCTACTGCGCACATAGACACTGAGAACTGTTAGACACAGACTAATTTCAATCGATTCGATTCCTCCATATGACGTCATACTAACCTCGACTCCATCATTCGTAATCAGCATCCAACCCCAAGAGTCACTAAAGTGCTCTCACCACTGGCGCAACCAGGATCTCTTCCATCTCTCTCATTTTCCATTTGAATGTACCTATACGTAAGAAAAGGACAGGAAGAAGGGGTTTTATCCCTTTGTCCATCCTTGCCTAACATACGTTTTTTTATGGAGAAAAGAGAGAGATGAAGAAACTCTCGGTGCGCTACTGGCGCTCACTACGCACGGGGCGCGGCGGCTGTGAGAAACTTCGTGTAGACAAAATTATACTCGTAGGCTGTTTCCTATTGTATTATTCCGAAAACATTAGAACACGTGTTCCTGAGTTTGTTTAGGATCTCAATCAATTTCAAAATATTGCGGGCCGGGCTCCTCTTTTTACGACACTTCGTTATATCGAACGTATGGACGGGGAGGTTAGTTCATTCGAGAAAGAGAAGGGCCTTTCACGAACACGGTTGTAAGGGCGCGGAGGTGGGATACTAGGGAGGTTAGGAGGGGTCGAGTGCTCGAGGGGGGGGGGGTGTGAACATCGGCATCGAACAAGTCATAGAACTGTAGTTTCAGGGGTTGATCCTCACAGCCTCTCTCGGAGGCAATTATCTGGGGGGTTGTGCCCAGTAAGAGGCCGCGCCGCCGACCGCGGTGGTCGGCCGGTTAGTTTTGAACACTGCCGGTCGCAGCCTAAGCGAGCAGCCGGGCCTAGATAATATACGAATGGGGGCAATGGGCATATCGTTCTGTGGACTGTTGGAGTGCTTTGAGTGCTTAATCGCTAGCACATAGATATTCAATTATAACGCGACAACTGCGTTGGTCTCGCGGGTAAAGGAGGCACAGGAAGGAGGATCGGAGGGTATACAGGGGGTGAAGGAGGTGAAGGGGGTACTGGGGCGTTAGGATGTTATGGTCAGACTAGAGGGCTCAACGGGGGCTTGGTATTGTACAATGGTGCCAACCCGATTTCAGTGTTGCCAGAAGGATGAGCTAGGGAGGGATCCCTCGTTTGAATCCACAGAGAGAATAATGGGGCTGTCACACACTTTGGTTCCAAACGATTTTAGAGTCGATTCAGATGTATAAAAATCTCCAAAAATAACGATGGTAGCATTATTATCTAATGAACAAAATTCACTCCTTAACTCAGATACACAGAGTAACTATATCCACCATAGAAGTGATTAACAGCCGATTAATGGTACCGTGGCACCTGATGAAAACGGTGCCAAAGGAAAGTCGTCTCCTATTGGCCCCTACTTGATTTAGTGACAGTATTTTTAGATGGGATTCTCTCATTATTAGTGCCAAAAACCGCCATACCGGTAGCATGTTTAATGGCATTTCAAGAATTTAGTAAATTTTGTGTGCTGCCATTATTATTTTTGGAGGTTTTTACATCCGGTGTGACCCTTAAATCGTCTTTAGTCAAAGTGTGCAGCAGTCCCTGTTTCCTAAAATTGGCCAGAACTGATCCAAAAATGGAGTATGCTAAGTTGACTGGAGTTATGGAAAGTATGACTAAAAATGCCGGCTTTTTGAGCCCGAAATCCTGGCATTTTCCACCAAATTACTCTGGTTAAACGTTTCAGATTATTCTATTTAAAAGAGACAGGATTTTTTTTTTTTTTTTCTCACTATACGCACTACAATTTCTGTTCATAACTTTTTATTCGAATTCTGGCGATTTCTTAGTCTTTAAACATATCAGGAGTTGAATATTCGCACCCAATCCAAGCGAAGGACGTGTATTTCCTGCAATTCACCCGCGGTTATATATTATATCGCAACTGCGATTCCTCGATCCAATATATCGACCATCAGTGGCATTAAAATCTAGTGATTTTCACTTCCCGAAAAGGCAATGCTGCACCGCTTTTCTCCCCCCGCCCCCCACAAATCACTAAAGTCCGTACACAGTTCGACAATAATTGAATAGCAAGTGGGGCAGCTTGGGGTGGAGAGTGGGAGCAAGTTCCACCAAGCTTGTTATAAAGTTTTGTTATGCGAAGCGACGCCGCACAGTGTTCTTGGATCAATGGCACAATAAAAAAATACGGTATCTCTCTCCTTTTTCCATCAAAACATGTATGTTAGAAAAGGAAAGATACGGGAAGAAAATCCCTCCTCGTATCCTTCGTCACTTTGTGCATTCAAAAGGGGAATTGAGAGAGATGGAAGACACCTGTGCGTGTCACTGATTATCTATCTTACCTTGTCCTCCATTAAGATACGCACGTTCACAGAAAAATAAGTTTAGGTACAACGATTGTAGCCTTTTTAGACCTTCACTAATGAATCGAACGAATTTTTTTCTCATAATTTCATGTATATGTCAATTTATTCGAATTTTTATAAGAATCCATGTTAACAAACGTAAAGGACTATGTAGCGAAGGGGTTAAAAAAGCTTCGAACAGCAAAATTTCTGGCTCTGCTGGTGCAAGGTGCGGCCGTACCGAAGCACTAGATTCACACGGGAAAAAAAGACTGGTATACCAGTCTTTTTTTCCCATCTTTTTTCTATAGAATTTACCATCTGCATATCTGATTTTGGAGTCTGCTATCAAGTACGGTAAATGTTACCATCATATAGTATATGCAACGTACCTTGTGGTGAAATGTACCAACAGGTTATCTTAATTTACCATAAGGTGCGTTGCATTTACTATACTGATAGCATACTCCAAAATTAGCTGCGCCGATGGTAAATTCTACCAGTATTTTTTAAAAGGCTGGCTACGGTTGTACCTAAACTTTATTTTCTTTTTCATTGAGTTAGACAAGAATAGGTACAGGAAAGAACCCCTTCGAATTATTAATTCAAACGTTAAATGATAGGTACAAGAGAGATGCTGTAATAGAATTGGGATTGTAGTTCAGTTTTTATTATAATTCAACAACACCATAAAAAATCGCCGACACAAAACACTGTGCGCCGGGGACACAGGCACGAAAAGGTTCTGATCAGATAAAGGTATGCACCTGAATTGCCATTTCGTTTTCGAGCTCCCCGAATCCCTGCGCTTCATACCGACAATTCACTTTTTGACTTCGTGCGACGCATTTCTATCATCATGTTTGTACTCCTCCTTTGTTTTTTTTTTTTTTTTTTATTGTACAATTTCACAATTAACAGATTCGTACATACAAATTTCAGACTTACTTACTAGTCTATACAATTTTGATTTTATCGTATCGGTGATACATAGTAACATCCACTTTTATCTATGATAAATAAATAAAATAAAAATAAAAATAAAAATAAAAACAAAATAAATAAAAATGAAAATAAATAAAATAAAATTCTATACAATGGATAGGTATAAAAATAAAAATAAAAAGAAGTTAAATCTAAAAAATAAACAAATAATTAAATAAATAGACAAAAATAAAATGAACTAAATATAAAAATGATTCAGTAAAAAGTGGGAAAAACTTAACAAGTATAGCTATTTACATTCATGCTGTTTGTTTTCTCATGAATTCTCACTTATCTAAGAGATGGTCTCTGGCGGTAAAAACAGGCCAAGGCGCGCTCTACACTTTTATAAAACACGGGGTGGAGAGCTCGTGTGGCTTCCTTCTTTTTAGCCTTCTTACATCTCCACACCAATCCAGGAGCATAACCGCTTCCGGGTTTGGGTGGGCATGTAGTCTAGTTTCATAATTGTTGTACATCCTAGAGATGTACGTTTCAATGCTTTCTATTCCGAGTTCAGCCCTAATATCACTGTTACTCTCATACCACCGGGCATTGGATATTTGCCTCAAAATTAGATTTTGCGTAATTTCTATCTGACGAATGTTGCTTTTAGCAGCGCACGCCCATAGTTGGCAACCGTAGGCCCATATTGGCCTTATCATGGATTTGTATAGTAAGAGTTTATTGTCGAGTTTTAATTTTGATTGGCGTCCGATTAGCCATAGCATTTGACGATTTTTGAGCTGGATTTGCTTTCTCTTTTTTAATATGTGCTCTTTCCATCTTAGTTTCGAATCCATGATAAGGCCAAGGTATTTGGCCCTCATGGTGTGGGGAATGAGTTCACGATTGAGAACCAAGGGGGTGTGAACATAGGACTTATTGGTAAAAACAACATTCTCAGATTTACTTGCATTTAATTTGCTGCGGTCGGATGAAGTCCATTCCTGAACTTCTTCCAGACTTTCTTGTAACAGCGCGACTGTTTGGTCATATTTGGGAGCAGTGGCAAGATACACTGTATCGTCCGCGAAGACTCCCAGTTTGCACCCTCTCCGCGCTTTTGGGATATCTGAGGTGAATAAGCTATATAACAAAGGTGAAAGCACTGAGCCTTGAGGTACCCCTGCGTTAATTGGCAAAAAATCCGAAATGGAGTCCTCAAACCTAACCCTGAAAAATCTATCGGATACATATGATTTTATTAACTCCACGTGGTTGCCCGGGAGCATTTTGGAGAGCTTAAATATCAATCTCTGGTGCCACACTCTATCGAACGCCTGGGCGACGTCTAGGAAAACAGCATTACAGAAACTTCCCTCTTCTAGGGCCTTTTCAATGGTAGAGGATACACGATGAAGTTGCTCGAGCGTCCCATGTTTGGATCTAAATCCAAACTGTTCATTTATGAGTAATTTTTTTCCGTTTACTACTTTTAACAGTCTTTTGATATACAGTTTCTCGAACAATTTTGCAATTGTAGGAAGCAATGATATCGGCCTATATGAACTCGGTTCGGCAGGGGGCTTCCCCGGTTTCAGTAGGACGATAATCTCTGCTTTCTTCCATTGGTTTGGGATACTTTTTAACTCCAAAGCTGCGTTGAAAATTTGAGCTAGTTTTCTAATGGCTATTTGAGGAAGTTGTTTAATTAAGATTCCATTTATTAAGTCGAAACCTGGAGCTTTTTTTAATTTAGTTTTATATTTAATCTCATTAAACACTTCGTCATATGAAATTTTTTCCATTTTAACATTTGGCAACAGTGTGATGTTTTCATTTTCTATTTCCAAAAGGCGTAATCTATTTGGATTTTCACAGGGATTAGGCTGAAAAGTATTTTCGAGATGCTTGGCTATAACATCTGCTTTTTCTTGGCTGTTGGACGCCCACCCCCCCTCGCTATTCCTAATGGGAAAGCTTAACTGGGCGGGACGTTTCAAATATTTTGTTGCTTTCCAGAGACTATAATCATCTATTTCTCTAGCCCCCAAACTAGTAATGAATTTTTCAAATTTTTCGTTCCTGAATTTATCTAACCTTTTTTTAACAATTTTATTAATACGATTAAATTCTTTTTTATCTGTTTCAAATTTCGTTGTTTGCATTTTTCTACGCGCCTTTCTCTTACTTTTAATGAGCTGAATTAATTCAAGAGGGAGGCTGGCAGGACGTATCCCATTGGATGCTACTGGAGTGCTGGCTTTGGCTGCTTCCTGTATTAGTTTAACCAGCGAGTCCGTCTCTTTTTCAAGAAGTTCAATGGAGTGAATTCTTACATCGATATTTATTCGATTGGTTAGAATATTTTTGAATTTATTCCAGTCTGTTCTGTGAGAAACTAAAGTGGGAGGCTTTTTTAGAATAGTTGGACTGATAAATAGCGTTAAAGTGACTGGAGCATGATCTACTTTTATATCAAGTACATCGCAAGCAACACGGTTTTGCAGCTGGATGTTATTGTACACGAAAAAATCTAAAATATCCGGTTGTTTATTAGTAGCGCCAGGAGGCGGAAAATAAGTGGGTTTACCTGGAGTGATAAAATTACCTCCCAAGTCGTTAATCACGCTCTCTAGATTAGCGCCTTTGTTGTTAGTTAAACGGGATGCCCATCTCACATTTTTGCAATTCCAATCGCCTCCGATGAGAAAACGCCTGCCTAAATTTTGAAACAGTTCCTCGTACTCAATTTTTGTTATTAAATGTCTCGGTGGAGAGTAAATAGAGGCCAAGTTGAACCTGCCAAGCTCGGTTTCTATCTCAATTACAACGACTTGAAACTTTTCTGACTCGATAATTTTAATCAGCGAGTGTTTAATATTTTGTCGCACAACTACAGAAGCCCCCCCTCTTGCATTGTTGGACGGATGACGTGCGTTATACATTTTGTAGCCTTCAAAAAATCTCTTCTCTTCTCTCGTGAAGTGAGTTTCTGAGATGAGAGCTGCGTCTATTTGGAGATTACTCAAGGTATCTCCTAATTCTAAAGCCTTGGAAGCAGAAAGGCCTCCTGCGTTCCAGGCTATTAAGTTGAGCATTGAGAGGTTAAAATTATTCATCATCGGAGTTATCTATCGTTTTGAAGAAAAGAGATTCAAAACGCGCCATGCGCTTGCTCATTTCTTCTATCTGTTTTCTCTGTGACTCGATTGTTTTTAAAAGTTGCTTAATAACTTCGTTATCAGGCTCTTTATTCCCACCTGAGACTTTTTCCGCGTATGACACGTTTTTCTGAGGCTGAGCCATTTGGCCCGTGTGAAACCCTGCAAAATTTTCGGTTCTCTTAGCGATTGTTTTGTTTTTGCCTTTTCCTTTCATCGGAAGGGGGGGAAATTTTTCACTGTTTATAACGGTATCCCCTTTTTTCTTTTTAATTAATAAGTTATTTCTATCAGCTTGCATCTCTTTAGCAAACGGACATCCTCTGTAGCTGGCAGGATGGCCTATAACACCACAATTGGCACACTTAGGATTAATGATACGTTTAGCAAAAATACAATCAGCTGTCCAGTGTTTGCCCGCGCATTTTACGCACCTGGCCTGTTTTCCGCACTGATTAGCTGAATGGTTAAATGACTGACATCTCCGACACTGGATGATTTTATCTGTTCTTACTTTGATGGGTTCAATTTTAACGGCAATACTTAAGATCCCTTTAATTTTATAAATTTTTTCAATATCTTCCTGGTAGTCAAAATCGAGTTGGTGAACAGGAATTTTTATAAGCTTAGTTTTGGCCTTGTAATCTTTGTCTTCAACAAATTGGGTTTGGGTTTGAATGCCATTATCACTATGGGAACTAGCTGCGTTCAGATTAGTTTCCATGGGAGATGTTTCTAAAATGGGGTCAGCAGTTTTATTTGAATCAACCAGGACTTCTTCTAAAGTAGATTGACCCGGTTTTTTAGCTAACTTTTTACCTTTTTCCTCCTCAATTGGAACTCTTTTCATCAGACAGGTAGCTTTCTTTACATTAAAACCCTTTTCTTTGAGGTCTTCTACTATGTCCTCCTCAGGGACAGAGGGGTGTAACCCTTTGCAAATAACTTTTATATCACGCAGATTCTTATCAACGTGAGTATAATACTGCACTTTTTCATTTAAAGCATTTTCTTCTTTAAGGGTTTCAATGATTAGCTTAGCAACCGCGTCTGTTTTTGGATTCACTTTCCATACATCAGTGCTAATAAATCTAACCATGAAATCATCTTTTTTGATTTCTTTTCTTAACAAAAGGTTATTAAGTTTAATATAGTCGTCTACACCTAAAACCTTAATTGGGGGAGGGGGTAGAAGTTTTTTGGCTGGTTTGGAAGTATAAGATGAGTTCTCACCAAGGGCTCCTTCCTTGCTTGTAACTCTGCTTACCGACTCCTTTGGTTGGTTGTTCACTTTAGCGTTTTCTGGCGTCGAGTCTGAATTGGATTGCTCCCTCTTCCTTTTGAAGATCCTGGCTGTTTTGTGAGCTTGTTTCCTCTTAGACTGGAACTCAGGGTCAGAGTTATAAGAGTCCTCGTCGTCCTCAGAGGAGATATCTCCGTCCTTATCTGTTTCCACCTCATCTTGAAGCTGTTGAAACTTGTTTCCACCAACTTTATGTCTCAACTGAGTGTTGGATGGGTTAAGTTGGCCTTTCTTTGCCGGTTGAAAGTTAAGTTTAGATTGTATCGCCTTCTTTGGTACCCCAGTATTGAATTGGGTTCCATTTTTATCTTTTACAGATGTATTCCGTTTATTTAACTCATCTATTTGACTTTGCAGTCCAGAGACAACTTGGGCATTTTTCTCCTGGATGAGGTTAAATTTCTCTTCAAAAGAGAGTTTCTCACTTACGTGCTTTTTATTATTTTCCGCTAAAATTTTTACCGCGGTTTGAGCATTTTGCATAAATTCTTTGACACTTTCGTGTATCGAAGGATCGCTGATTACTCCACTTAAGTTTGATCTAATCACTTTATTAATAAGATTTTCCTGAGCTTTTAGCTCAGCGTCGCCGTCACTCATCGCGAGTTCCGACGATCCACTTGGCAACGTTGGAGAATGATTTTTCTTTACATTTCTACTCAGATTAGTGAGTTTTCCTTTAGCTAGGCACTTCTGACAACCGAAAAATGAATTGTTTATATAGTAGCAAGTGAGCTCATGTTTACAAACTTGAGTTTGAACCGACATACGGTCACAGCCGATTGTTTTTACGCGGCGGCGGCCGCGGCCGCTCTGATGACGCGCACTTACGCTGAGCACAAAGTTCGATCACTTCAAAACCGAGCTTGTTTTTTCTTTTTCACGACAGAATTTTCGCGGTGAGCGCACTGAGACAAACATCCGCACTGGTCGAGAAATCAAACTGAACTGACTCCTCCTTTGTACGAAATAAATAACTGCGAAGTCTAAAAAGTTTCCTCAACCTTTTCGATTATCGATGTTCGATCAGTGGAATTGAAATTCGATACTTGTGGAAAGCGGAAGCTTGTACTTTAAATACGTCGTATATTTCAAATTCATAATGGATAATTCCACGGTACACGAAATTTTTATGCAGACGCCGAATAATGCCATAGAAATTGTATCGTTAAAACCTTTACAGCAAATCAATGGAATGAGAGACGCTGATTTCGAAAATGACACCAAATTTTACTTAACTTTCCACGATTTTACCCATATTCTCCTTTAATGTTTTTTGTTTTACTTTTTTTTTTTTAAATTTGAATTGCTACCAAACGAATATTCCTATTAGATACCTTGCTTTCAGCAATTTTTAAGGATTTTCCAAGAAATCACGGTACCAACCTCGCTTCCAACGAAAAATGTCATGCAACAAGATTACAGCTAAAGAAACTAAATGAATGAATATTTTTGTAACAAATGTTGCTTCAAGCAATGTTCAAGGGTAACTCTACGGTACCCTACAGAAAAAAAACACATTGGTAGCGCTGACCAAACTTTCGATAGAAAAATGCCCCAGCAAAAGGATTTAGTTGAGCCAACCAAACATCTGATGCGACCAGCAAAACTTCTGTAGTTAGGCGTACAAAACATTTGGTTGCATAGCTTTACTTAAATTGTTTGCTGGGTCATTTTTCTACTAAGGGTTTTGTCACCAATACCAAGCGTTATTAACTGAGCAGAACTTTTCGCTGACGACGAAAAATGTCACTGAAATGCATCATAAAAACTTTCAAAACTACCAAACGAATTAAAATTTCTTTTAAAGGTGTATCTTTTGGCAAATTATCCGATAGTGGACCATAAATTAAATGAAATCATTGAAATTAGAAACCTTTTTAAGAGTCAAAACATACAATTTTGTAATCAGGACTTTTGAGGACCAGTGCATACTTTGTTTGATCCGCCGCCTTTCACCGAAGTACTCTTCAATTATTATGCATTTTAGAGCACGAAAAAGAGGATACAAAACAAATTAAATGGATAACCCACAGAATTTTTTTTTCACATCCGCAATAACAATTAACCACTGCAAAAAGCTCGTCTGAACCTTTTTTTTTTTTTTTTTTTTTTTTTTTTTTTTTTTTTTAACGGAATCATTCGTATGGAGACCGAGGAAAAGTTATCGCACACGGCTAATGAATGTTCTCGCTGTAGACTCAGAAGGAGATAACTTGACGATGCGACGGGACAGAAAATTAGAAGGATGATGAAAAAAGGTGTGATAACAAGGACAACAAAAAGACGAGAGAGCACGAATGCTTCACCTAGGCGGAGAAGGAGGAGAAAGGGAACTAATTTGAATTTGAAATTAATTTAGCCACGGCCACGCGAAAGCAAAGGGCCGAAATAAATTCCCTCACCTAAGAGAAAGACAGAGAGCAAACCGCGACCGCGGAGACGAAAAGATACGATTTTCGAAATAATTGGATTTGGCCACCGCATAAATTTAAGAGACGATTTTTTTTTTTTTTTTTTTTTTTTTTAAGAGCTAGGTGGCTAAGGTTGTGATGAAGAGCTCCACCATTATGATTCGCTCGGAAAATAAAATATCGCAGCTCTCTATAGCTTCCTTCAAAACAATCACGCGAGTCGTAAATCGGATTAACTCCGGCGATTCTGCTTCCTTCGAGAGAGAACGCGATTTTCATTGTCAGGAAAAAAAAAAAAAAAATCAGGCGAGACGCGGCGATTTTCGAATAATATTTTAGTCTGCAAATTTTAAATTAGCAACCGTCGCGGCCGAGATGGATTCAAGGATTTACCAAATTACCCCCCCCCCCCTCTTTCTCCTTCCCTCTCCCCCTTTTTCCATCTCTCCCTTTCTCTCACAATTTCTTCTCGGGTCTATCTAATTTAGTAATTGCGCTGTCATTTCTACTAAACATTTTTTCTTAGTAATGAATCGTATACTTTAAAATGAGTCTGGAGTCTCCTATAGACTTTTTGACCGTACAAAGTAAATAAAACATTCATAATATCAATAAAATGTATTTAAAAAAAAAAGTCCAACTCGAAGCCAGTGACTTTTCGAGAGCCAGAGTTGGGTGGATAAGAATGCAATCGTCAAACCTTTGAATGGTAATTAAATGTATTCTTCACAGATTTAAAATAAACTTTAGGGTCACTTCGATTAGATCTAATTTTTCGGCTTCTAAATGATGGGTGGCTCGGAAAAAACCTGCCCTGATTACCGTAAAATCGCCCTCCGAAGAAACGACAGTTACGATTACACGTGAAATTGATTACCACCCCCATTTGCCCAACTCTGTCGTGAGGATCACTTTCATGCGTCGTCACAGATCCACCTATAGCTTGCATACATGACTCGCCTGTTTACATTATGTCGCCCCGACTTGCATTAAATTCCCCGAAAGATCGATTATCTCAAACATCCTACTTGTTGAACGCAAATCTTATTGGTCAACTAAAATTGCCGCACTCTTCACTTAAATAGTCCGGTTACTCATCACACGGTTTCGATGCTCTGCAGATATTAATGCGCTTCTGAACTCGAAAGTCTATCGAGGATAAGTGGTGCTTAAAAAGTAATGCCTCGATGGTGCATGACTGGCATTTGTTTTGCAGGTTCAGCACCACCATTACACCATGGTGCTATATTAAACGTGCTTTTAGTCACTAGCTTGCCACATTTCTCACGGTTATTTACTGGCAGGTTATCGTGAGAATTTGGACTTTGAAAAGGGGTCAATGCGAACTTTTTCTACAGCAAATTTGAGCATCGATTTCGGTAAAAAAATATATGCATCGAAATAAATATGCGCATTCTTGAAATAACAGAACTATACTCTTATCAATTTCGACCAAGGATAAAATTAAGTCAAATATCGCATGATGAACTTTTTTTTACTTAAAGGTTCAGGATTTAGACTCCGTGGTGTTTATTTTGCCTATCCCGGTGATTGAAGGCGCCCGCGAACCATATTTTGCAACTGTTCACGATTTGAAGTAGGTTTTGCTAAGAGATACGAAATCAATGACTCAGGCGAGTATTGAAAGAGTTACAACCAGGGCTGCCGTTTGGCGTATAATTAATCGCATTTTTCAATTCACCGATGATTCCACCGGTTGAGAAAAGATTACGCAGTTCAATTCAATGTATGACTGCACGAAAATACGCTGATCTGTAATCTCTTCTCAATCGGTGGAAACTCAGTTAATTAATTAAAATATCCGCAAGTTTTTTTTAAAGTCATCGACGGCTCCACCGGTTGAGAAAAGATTACAGATGCGATCATTTTCGTGCACTACAGTCATACATTGAATTGAACTGTGTAATCTTTTCTCAACCGGCGGAATCATCGGTGAATTGAAAAATGCGATTAACTATACGCAAAACGGCAGCCTTGGTTACAACATGCTTTTCGCTTTTCAGAAGTAAATGGTGGTTTCAGGGAACCACAAAAAGAGGAAGCTCTTCCATTTTTGGAAAGAAAATGCAGGTCCTTTGAGACCTCTTGAGACCCTCAAAACGGAAGCCCTAAACCGATGATTCGCTCCTTAAAGTCGGGCAACTCCGCCGGGCTCTCCGTAACATTTGCTCCATCCACGATCGGAAATTGCTAACTTCTTAAAGCGCATGTGAGATTTGAGGAACGATCAATTTTCTAACACGGCACCGAAAGGTCAGCTAAGCTGAACATTACCCGGTGTACTTGGCGCGCGGGGGAATAACTCCGGACGGCTGAGCATTCAACGGCGGAATGGGAGAGTGCGTGGAAAACACGGAGAGGCAATCACGAAAACGATATTAAGATAATGCACGGCCGAGTTAATTTCGCTGCCGCGTCTCATAAAATTACAGACATATTATATACATATACGATATACATAGCCTGCCGCCGCCACACAATAGTTTGAGATCGTCCGAAAAGTGGCCGAAAAGCAGAAAGTAAATTTACTATCAATTTATCCTTTGGAAATTTTCATAAACCAATGTTTAGTCATAGAGGACACGTTTAACAAGGTAGATATTTATTTCTAGAGATGTCACTAAAAAGTTTCAAGTTAAGGTGATTCTTCAGCGTTCAGTGCCGATTTCTGCCACCAGAGCGCTACCGTTCGATTAAAGTCGAATTACAGGCCGAAAGTAATTCATTTTTAAGAAAACGGAGTGTCAGTTACTAGATCATCATCTGAAGAGTGTCTCCATAAAAAATCTCGTCAATAACTTCAAAAATAAGGCTGAAAGAACCGAAAAATGAAATATCGCAAATCGATTCTTGTTTCGAAATGCGATATTTCATTTTTTTGGTACTTTCCGCCTTATTTTTGAAGTTATTGGCGACATTTTTTGCAGAGACACTCGCTTCAGATGATTATCTAGTAACCGACTCTTCGTTTTCTTAAAAATAAATTACTTTCAGCCTGTAATTCGACTTTAATCGAACTGTAGCGCTCTGGTGGCAGGAATTGGCACTAAACGCTGAAGAATCACCTTAAGCTTTAAAGGTCAAAAACTATTATTTTTAATGTTTTTTTTTTCACTGATTTTTTACCAGTTTTTTCTTCTATGTCAGACCATTGTGTGGCAGACGCCATATTGTGCATACACCGGAGTAAAAAAAAACGGCAAAATGATACATTGTAAGTGTAGAACAATATCAGTGTTGCCATTTTTTGGATAATCATCAGATCCCTTCTCCCCCCCCATTTTACTTAATGTAAAAGTTGGTAATTTATAAAGGAAAGTCTGGCAACATTGATATTCATATAATACATGCAGTAGGCGAGTTTCAGTAACTGCGCGCGCTCTTCCTCTAAGCAAGCAACGTCCAGGCAAAGGAGAGATGACTAGATGATCAACCGGGAGGGGGGGGAGGTTCTCCCTGTAAGAAAAAGCTTAGGGGTAGCTTGTTTGCGCTGCCATGCTGCACCGAGAGGGAAAAAAAGACCTAGATACGATACGGGCAGCGCTAGTCTACTATTAGTCACATTATATGACCCGTGTCGGACAAATAAAGTAATTTGTTAGGGACAGGTGCGCTGTGAGTGTGGCTGTGCTATACGGATCAAGGTATACGTGTTGCATGTTGCATGGTTCACTAAGGAGCTCGATTTTCTGTGTAAGTGTAAGTATACATATACTTTGTTGTTTATAAGCATCGCCCAACGGCCAACGGGTTGTATATTGTAACTTCTTTCGAATTACCATAAACGGTCCAAGTGCTTTGAAAGTGAATTTTCGTGCTTGGGTCTTGGACAATGGACATGTCGTGTGGTTTTCGGAGCAGGTGAAGACTGTTGCACAACGTTTTGATGCATCATAATGTCATACCAAACCGTCAAACGCGAAAGCTCTTGATGATCGAACTGCTCTCGTCATCCAATAGAATCTTATTCACATAGAAAAAGCTACTCCAACGTGTAGCGTACATTCATATGAGCGAGTGTCTAATATTAATATGTGATAACGACTCCCGCTATCGACGAACTGTCGAATTCTACTTTTGTAACAGATTGGTGAGAATTTGATGACCAAAATTGAAATGTTTTCGATTTTTTAGTCTCTTGAACCCACTTTTTTGATCCACGCGCCGCCCATGTGATTTGAAACGATATTTAGTCGATTATACTGAAAAGCACAGTAGCTTAGTGTGCATTCTGACGTCACATTGTATCCATTTAAACCCATGCAAAAGGACTCAGTGATTAAACTTAAAGGTGTTCTCTGTGCATCCAATACATCGATATTTTTCATTGGTTCAAATGGACAAAACATAACTTTGCTGGAGCGCACGCTACGCTGTTGTAGAAGAGTAACACTTAAAAGATAACGTACTGCAGGCACGCTAAAATATGAAGAATAAAGAAGGCGGTAAACTACCTGACAGTGCCAAAAAATAGGCAGAAATCCAACTTTAGCCCCCACCCAATTATTGGAATTTTTTCTGGATACGCTCGCACTGTTTATTTTAACATTATTTTAACAAAGTCGGAAAACGAACGAGAGATTTTTTAAAAGTAAATGAAGTCTTTGGATCTGAAATTCGATTCGGATTGTAATTAATGAGGGAGGAGGGGTGAAAAAAACGGAAATCCACTAAAGGAAACGGGAATGATTTTCAAAGAAAAGTAATTTAAAACAGAGATTAGATTACTTAATGCATGGAAGATTTCAACCTATTTCATTCCGAATCAAAATCAAAGCGGGACCGAGAATCGAGTCAACTGCGACAAAGCTGGTATACCTACACACACCTACACTCTACACTCTACAGGGGTTACTTATTGGAAATACTTACTCTATCCTCAGAATCCCTTAAGTGGCGTGACTCACTTCCAAGGGGTCATTAACTCGAACCTATAAATTTGATTTGAACGGTAGCTTTGGTCTTTTGATCCCTATGTTGTCAGATTTGCTTTTGAGATCCGTCCCCAAAAAACAAGAAGTGCGCTCGTCAGACGAAAGTCTCTACTCAATCACAATGCTGAGTTCTCAGAAAGACCGTACTCGTTTTGTGGGTCCTGTTCCCGGATAATGCGTCAATAGCAGACATTTTCCCCCTCTATTTGAACCTATACAGTAGCGTCATTTGGGGGGGGGGCAGGGAAAAAATAAATAAAAAAAAAAAAAAAAAAAAAAAAAAAAACAACAACAACAAAAACAAAGCTATCAACTTTAGTGATCGTATAGGTTATAAAGCTTCAAATTTCTTGAAAAATTAGGAACAAGATGTATTTTTTCCCAAAATTTGTCGATAGTAAGTGATCGCGCGAAGTCTTGTCAAAGACCTCGAAGGTTTAAAAGAAAAAAAAAAATTATCTGATTTTTTTGTCCCCCCCCCCCGCAAGGCCTGAAATGACACCACTGCACCTATAATAATACACCATTGTAGTGTGACGTCTCAGAAAAAAGTTGGATCTAAACAAATGTTCCTTTCCACTCGCTCCCAAAGGGAAGTTTCCCGTAAGAAACTTGATCCTTTTCAAATACAAATGCATGCTGCTGAACAAGCTGTTTCTGCAGATTTTGTTGCATTAGTAGGTTCCACGTACCTTAAAATTTGTTCACGCTTCAGCAAAATTTTGACTGTTTTGACAAAAAAAAATATACAAAATTAACTGTGAATAAGACAAGGAAAAAACATGAATTTTCATTCGGTATATAAAAGTGATTATAAAATCTCGTGTGACCTTTCAAGAGTTTAATTAGACCGCCATTTAAGTTGTTTTTTGTTCATATGTTTATTAATCGTGATTTGTTGGAAAATCTGGCTACGTTGTGAATACACGCTCTCAACATATTTCAATATCTCTCCAAGAGTTGTGTACTCTATACGGTGTTTTTGAAAGCTTATATCGGTACAGTAGAGGTTTCTCCTGTTATAGTGACCCAATAAAATTCGTTTCGGGAACCTGGTTCTGAAGACCCTTCTTAAATATGTCTCTTTTCGGGTCGTACTTTTTATCGACTCTAAAAACCACGCCATGATACCTGATAAGTGCTGTCCATCTCTTAAAATCACAACCCTAAGTCTAACCTTTAATGAATTTCATCAAGTTATTAGAGATCAAGCGTTTTACTGTAATTAAATTCGGAAAGGGAGCTCAGAGGAACCGGATGCGGGCATACGTGGACACAGGACTTCGTTTTTCTCTCTCTCCTTCCATTTGATCATGTGTGTTAGAAAAAGAAAGAGATAGGAGCTAAAGTCACGTGATGATCCTCATCTGCTATCATTTTCTAACACGTGTGTTCAAATGGTCAAAGAGAGAGGAAGACACATTCCTGTATCCGCCCATGGGTGCTGGTGGGTCAATGCTCGAATGTCATTTGGTTTTTAAATGGTGACAAACTAACTCATCCCTCCCGAGGCCAAACGTTATCTCAAACTGTTGAGAACTCAAGGAGTAATCACTCTAATCTGATCGACTCTGTCCACTAGTCTTTGAGCAAACAGATTAGAAATGAAACCATGTTTAAATCTAAGCTGTTCAAACCACTCCCGTACCTAGATACTGTAAGTATACGTAACGCAAGAATGTTTCTGTATAGCGATCGAAACGCCCGTATTCTCGGAGTGCAGTCAACAGTCATCGACTTCCTGCCTTGGCCAAGGGTTGATTGTTGTCGATCGGTAAATGTAACGATTTCATCCAGAGAAAAATAGAGACGGAGCACAATAGCGACTGCAGCAGAGACATGTTACATTCTTGTGGATTCAAAGAAACAACAGTCAACGTCGCAGGGTGTTGAATGTTGAGCACCCTCCTCTACACTACTTCCCAGCCTATATCCCCCCTAGAGTCCCTGTATATCAAAGAGTCTCGCCATACGAGGTATAGATTCTGGTTGGTTGCTAGATTTTAGGCTGCCACGGAGCTCGAGGAGGCGTTCTGTGTTATTCTCCATAAGAAGACCGTTGGAACGCACCTACCGAGGAAGCGTACACGCCCCCTCAGCGAACCCAACCAATCAGAGTGGACGCCTCCTTCGAAATTCTTCTTCTTCATGCTTCACGTGGCGAGACTCTTTGATATACAGGGACTCTAATCCCCCCCTGTGTCCACCGAATGTCACCGTGCATTGTGCAACCCCATGCGTCATCAAAATGTGTTGACTGTTGTTTTTACATGTTATTTTGTTGAATCCCGAAAAATTAAAAGTGCCTCAAATCTTCCCAGATTCCATATGTATTTTAGCGTATTGCTCAGTCTCCATTTGTCTCTGATTTCATCGGCCTCTTGATGTAGTCTGGTGGTCAGCGCAACTCTGGCCACCAACCCAGAGGTCCTGGGTTGAAATCCTGGCCGAGGCAGCAAGATTTGTCGATTCCAGACTTGATCATCCCGGAAAGACATCAATGTATCTCCTCTTTCATCTTTCCTCCTTCCTTTCTCTTCCATTTTGTCTGTCGACTCTAATTGGCGAAAGAGGACCCTTAAATTTAAAAAAAGAAAAAAAATAATGTAACGACAGGAGAAACTTTTGAATGGCTAAACCCTTTAAGGACCAATCCTGAGTATACTCGTTTTTCTTCTCTAGTCTATTTCACATTGTTTCTGTCTTCATTCCAGATAAACGCGACTATCGATAAAAGCACTTACAAGATAAGGTGTCTTCGTGCGTCTTCGATTCATTGTATAGGCAATTCCAACTCCCCTGAGTACGAACCGTTAACTAACTTCCCTGTGTAATCGGAAGAGTGGAGTTCTTTTGAACTAACCTGCACCTTAGAAGGATAATGCAACATTGCCATTGTTTATGTGTTGCTTTGGTTATTTGTAAGGTGGCGAAGATAGAGCTCGTAGAACGCCTAAAGCGAACAAAAGAGTGAATAAAAGAAGTTAACGTTAAGACAGCTGAAAATTTCGAGACTACCGTAAAATCTAGAAGTGAAAACGTGCACAGTTCAAATTAACAGTCGGCCAAACGAGTGCGTCGAAACTTGGAAGGCGAGTTGACAAACTTAATAACAAAAAGGGGCACACGGCAATCATTTTGATTGAATACGAGTCACGTGGATACGGCCGCGCGCCATCGCTTTTCTTTTTTACGTTCCCCGAGCGTTGCCAGATTTCGAATAAAAACTCGTATGTTTTTAGATTGTTCCGTTTGAGAAATCTATATATCTGGCTGCATTGTACGTGCCCGACATTTTCGGACGCTTACGGGGCGCAGGGTTTTCAACCCCTTCCTCCCCTCTCCATGTTTCGGGAGCAATAAAATTTGCCGTGCGCCAATAAAACATCCTTCTCCCGCTAAAATTGCCTAGCATAAACGTTTATCGCTCAAATTTAGGCTCCGGGAGCTTGCATTTTATTCCAGCATAAAATCCTTGAAGATTAGTTCCAGCCTTGTTCATTCTTCGAAGAGCTTACACCGGCGCGGTGCGGTGCTGTGCTGTAAACAGGGTCTTTCTTTTATTTGTGAGGGGGAGGGGGGAGCAGATGTACGTATGTCGACAGACCCTACCTGAAAAGCTCTCCTTTTCCCGTTTTCCTGATACGAGTAGTTATAAGTTTTTGTTATTCTCGGCGAACGCGAAGGCGTTATGTCCATATGTTTGTTTGAATAAATATCTTGACTCTCCCCGAAGATTGAACTTTGGCAGCGATGCAGTTTATCCATGTTACCCTTTATAAACAAATGCTTTGGAGTTGGGCAAACTCATCAGCTGAGGTAAAAAAGCCAATTAAAAAGAAAATAAAAATCATATTAAAAATATGAAAGTAATAGTAAGTAGTTTGAAAGCTCCAAAGTATTTGTTTATACCGTGTAGCCAATGTATTTTGTTTCGCTTGTTACCTTTTATGTTAAAAATTAATTCACATTTTTCGGTGTCCCCCCCCCCTTAAACACCATTCTAGTGCTACAAAAACTAAATGTGAAAAAACCGGCAATTTTTAGGTTCAGCAAAATAACGGATGCTTAAGAAAGTTCCATTTTTGGTTTTTGAATAAAATTGGCCCAAATTGACTGAAATTTGACCCTAAAATAAAACACACACAAAAATGGATTGACCCACTGGGCATTTATGGGTTGACTGATTGAAATGTCGATTTTGGAGCAGTTTACTGTGAAGCTCAGAAGTTCGATCTTATTCGTGGGTTTAAAGGGACTAAATGGATAGTAGTCGAACTTTCGAGTGACTCCATCGCTCTCTACTCAATCTTAATGGCGAATTCATAAGTAGGAATTAAAAGACACCGAGAAAGAGGAAGTCACAAAGCTCATTCCAGATCCAAACGACAGGGAAGCGCAAACTCTTGAACCAACTCCAAAGTTTAATTAGTATAAATTGTTGCGGTGCGATACGGTTAGTGGGAAGAAGGAGGGTATTTAGGGACACCATAGATCCTCTAAGGGGGTTGCTCGAATAAGGGGGGGGTATCAAGGAGGCTGAGGGGCAGCGGGGGGGGGGAGATGAGGTAGAGGAACCGGTGTAATTGAGCGGAGAGTACTTACGGAGGAGTTAGCGTACATCAAAATCATAATACTTCACCCGTTGCGTTGTATGACGGGTAATTTGATTATTTCGCCGAAATAACGACTTCCGCTATCTCTCTCATTATACGCACTCTCAGAAGTAACTGCGCGTGCAAAATTCAGGCACGGATCCGAATAACGTTCACCTGCTCCTTTTATCCGCTGTTCCCATAGGATCGGCGTTGCGTAGCGTCCCCGCCTGGTTGCCGAATTTAACCGGAGCTCGTAAATCCCTGATTTTTAACCCTTTCACGACCCGAGTTACTGGGAAAAATTAATGCTTGATCATTTAATTTAAATGGGGCTGTTGCAATTTTTTTTATAAGCGATTTAATAGTCGATTCTGGTGTAAAAACCTCCGAAAATACCAAAGGCAGCACTGACAACTTCCAAAATCTACTCCCTAAACTCAATAAACGCTTTGATTTGCGCGAGCGTAAAGGTGGCTGAGTGCAGTATAATAATGGAAGATTCCCATCTAACAATACTGTGACTTCCTCAAGAAGTGACCAATAAGAGACGACTTTCATTTGACACCGGTGTCACTAGGTGTCGCGGTACCATTCATCGGATGTGGATCACTTCTCTGATGACCAATTACTCTGTGAATAATCCTTGTCAGCATAGAGAGAGTAACGAAATTAAGATAGGAATCTCCCATTATTACCGCCCTCATCCACCATTTCGTCCTCACTCTTAAAAGCGTTCATTGAATTTAGGAGTGGATTTCGGAAGCTTTTAGTGCGCTGCCATCATTACTTTTGAAGGTTTTTACACCAGGATCGACTATTAAATCGCTTTTAGCAAAAGAGTATAACCAACAGCTCCATCCTATGCATGCTCGACAATCGACATGCCTCATACCTTATAGCCTCTGAATATTGTATCTATACCTAATATGACGTCCCCCACCCCCGGATTATTTTTATGGGAAACTTTTTACTGGAATGTTTGATCATGAATTCTTAGTATTGTCTAAAATTTTGAACCTTTGTGAACATTCTTTCATTTTCTTTCCTGATGGAGTGATGGACCCTCGGCAACTCTGCATGTCTTTTTTTTCTTCCTCGCTCTCTTCTTTTACTTCTACCGGGAGCACTGCACGAGTGCATCTCCCATCCCCCTCCCATCCGCCCCAACCTCTCCCCTTCTTATTGCCACGCATTTCTCCTCGCGCACCCCCCTCCCGCCACCCTCACTTTCTCTTTAAATTTACGGCTCACCGGATTTGATTTTATTTGAATTTTTTGCTCTTTTTTCCCCTTTTTTCCCCTATTCTCTCTTTTTTATCTCTCGAGTGTTTTTGCTCGAATCAATTTTAACTCGTATATACGCGGGCTTACCCCCAACCATGGCCGACGAAGAGAAAGGGATTTTTCCGTAGAAATTTTGTCCCCCCCCTTTTTTTTCTCTCCGTGATTTGATTGAATGACTCAAGGAAAATCTGAGTCTTACCTACCTCTTACGTACTGTAAGGTTGACCGGTTGACCTCAAGAATCGGAGCGTCGCATGTCGCATACGGCGCATAGACTTCCAACATTGGCGGATCCAGGAAATCGTCCTTCTCCTTCTTCTCCCATAAGAACGCATGTGTTAGAAAAGGACAGATCAGGCGTAGTCAAGTGATTTTCGCCCCTTTTTCTATCCTTTTCTAACGCATTCGATCTTACGGGGATAGAGAGAGAAGGACAAATTCCTGGATCCGCTAGTGACTTCCAACTCTCATAAAATCGTGTTCATCGCGTGTTCGAACTTATTAGTTATAGGTAATTTTTCCCCGTCATTTGTTTATCGCTGAACTGAATTTAAAATCTAAGACTCGAGCCCCCCGCGCTCCTGGCATCTCAGGGCACCCCCCCCCCCCATTCCTACAATAATCTGCGTCCTGTGGGAGTGGCTTAAAATTGTTTCTTTACCCTTATATGAAAAGCAAGAAATCGTGCGAATACCTCTTCTTCCGCACTTCTGAAATGAATACCGATTTTAAAATAAGCGCACGCGGAAGTCGTATGCATCATAAAGCCCCCAGAAAACTAAAATCGAAAAAATAAGTAATAAAAACTTAGAGTTTTGACAAAAAAAATGAAGAAAAAAAAAAAAATAAGTCATAATTTTTCAGCCCAAAACTTGGACGCTCAAAAGCCATTTTTTTGTAAATCTTGCACTAAAACAAATTGATAAGCAAATCACGGATACTAAACTACTTAGATCAGCAAAACCATAGTGTTTTATAATGAAGACTTTTGTAAAACTTTCGGTTATTCTCACTTAAGAGTCTTTCTTTGAACTTGTATAGTTTACTTTGCAGTGAACTGATTTTCGGAATCATTGGGTAAGACTGGTAGACTGGACAAATGAAGAGTTACAATTGGTTCTTCTAAAGAGTCTAAAGTGTTTATCGAAAAAGAGAACTCTGTAACCGAGTAGCCCTTCGATACACTTGATAAGCAAAATGCTGTTTAGAACAAGGATAGTTTATCGAATGTACCGAAGGGATATTTTGTCTTAGAGCTCTAATTTCCGATAAAAAATTTAGAGGGACCGATGACAGTCCTTCATTCAAGCTCTCTGCCTTATCCAATAATTTCAAAGATACGACTTCTGGTCTCTGAACCCAACATTTTGTTTTTTATTTTCAGAGATCTCTCATTCTCTCAACCCCTGAACGTAACTGTATATGGTCATGATATAAGTAATCTTTCTCATGATATAAGCTTATGTTAGTACGCGACGCACAAGATACCATTTAACACATGCATCTATTAGGTGCGTTGCGTAATGCGTGTTGCATATCCTGGCCATGTATTATCTCTCGAGCTCTCGAGCTCTTGAATTTTGTTGTTGTTTTGTTTTTTAAAAGTAACTAAACTCTTCATAAATTTTTCTCCTTTACTCAGTATGCTCACTCTGAGGCTCTCTTTTTCTCGATAAAGGCTTAACCCTAGATCCTGCACTCCTGATACTCACAAGTTTATCTTGTAGTATTCACTGACACAGTTGAACACACACTCGAAGCCCAGTGGAGATTGAGAGCTGGGCGCTACGCTTATAAGCCTCTGTGTCGTGCGTATAAAAGGAGCTAGTCGTAAAGTAAGTACCGGCCGTATCTTTAACACAGTCTCTGTTTACGGTGTTCATAATAAAATCATTCGGATTTTTATAGGAACTGACACCTACAGGGTGGGACAAAAATATCACCAACAGCGGACGAAATCCTTGTGCACAGAAAAAAAAAATGTTTTGAATTTTAAAAAAAAAAAAAAAAAATTGAATTATATGACAATAAGACGTACTTTTAAACTAAAATGAGTTTTTTTTTAAAAAAAAATTATATTAACGGTGTTTAAAGTGAAAATAAGTGTATTCAAATTGATAATTCGGTATATTTATGTAATGAAGTTTTTTTTTTTTTTTTTAATTTAACAGAACTTAGCGTCAATTTTAAAACACACTTTTTTGTCATGGAATTCAAAAACATTTCTTTTCAAATCTAAAACACATTTTCTTTGTGTGTTTTGCAAGGGCCGAGACAAGAAAATCAGCGGGAGTCGCCTAGGGTGTGGCTTATTTTCCAAAATTGAGAAATTTCAGCTGGCAGTCAGTTCACTATAGATGCTCTTTGCCACGTGCGTCTTTCATAACACCAGCTTTTTGGATTCTAAAAAAATTGAATTAGCATATCAAAAATGTCAAAACTTCAAATTAAATGTTAGGCCTCTACGCCCTTTGATGAGCGACCTCAGAAAATCAACATTTTTCAAAATCCAAAAATCGGCTGTTTCTTAAGACTTAAGGTCGCAAAGAACATGTACAGCAAAATGACTCGTTAAATTTCTCGAAAGAAAAGCGATCGATTTTTACCCTATACTTACGGTTGGGCTGATATTCATTAGTGTTGTAACAACAAATGATAAGGAAATGATTCAACGTTGGGTAAAGCAGATCCAAAGGTTGAGAATTATATTCTACAAACTTTGGAAATGTTCCATGTTTTGAGTGTATAACTTAACTTTTAGTTTTGATTTTCTACAAATTGAGGCAATTTTCCCCAACATTTGTCGGTGAGATGTCAGTCCAATCCTTTGGGTTCATACACACACTGAAACACGCGTTCAATCGGGCAAAGATAGGGAAAATCCTTATCAGAAATGTTCACTCTGACTCGACCGGATCCATAAAATCCTTAATATCTCCTGATATACAGTTTTTGGTGTAAGATTTTTTTGAAGTAAAAATGGTGTCAAAAAGGGAGAAGATAGTCAAATTTTACGCACTGAGAGAATTATTTTTTTAATCCAAGGTCTATTTCGTTCGTGTTAAAGAAACTGCACAGTGAAATATTGACCAAGGTGCAATTCCTTTAACCCAAGGCTAGTGTCCGCTGCTACAAGTGAAAGATTCCTTGTTGTGACAGTGCATCTACTTCATGCATAATCAGAACTTTCACTTTTCGCAAGGAAAACAAACTGTCGGAAGTAAACGTGTTTCCTTGTTTTTAACCCTTTAATGACCCGGTTAGTTCAAGAGAACACCACTCCTACGTGAATACAGGGAAGGTAGTTAACTGTTCGTACTCGGCGGAGTTGGAATTGCCTATCCTACGAATTGAAGGCTAATGATATTACACTCCACCAGGGAGGCATATACATTATTTTCGAAAGTATTTTCTACCTTTTACTTCCGGTACACCAGAGATTACTAAGCCTAAGAGATATAGCATAACGATTCAAAAGTGTTGTTCGACTCCTACGAAGTATGCAATGTGGCGTACGCTGGTGACCGTAAACATTGTTACTACTGTTGTTGTTTGAAATGTCGTTTGACAGCAACGCCACTAACTAAATTAATAAGATTATTAAAGTGTTAGGGAAGTTTAATGAGCTCTAAGTGTATTTCGAACGTGAACCTGCAAATCTATAAGACACTTTAATCTTCCCATCGGCCATTAAATGACAAACATTTAGATGCTACAGAGAAGAGAGAAGAGATTTCCAACAACATGAATAATAACAATGTTTACGGTCACCAGCGTACTGCACGTTGCATCACGGTCATTCTGCAGGCGTTTTTTTACGGAGCCCGGCCAACAGTTTTTCAACACGGCGGAGATAGGAAGAACCATATCTCTTAGGCTTAGTAATCTCTGCGGTACACCCTATTTTTACTATTTATGCGAAGTGGATGTACCCTCACTCTTAAAACTCTCTCCTATTTTCACCCCGGAGTTTAAGGTCGATTTTTAACAAGGGAAAGATGAATAAAATTCCTGAATACTTTTAGACTCTACCCGTCTTGATCCCTTCCTTTTAAATTCTTTTGTTACTTTTTAGTCACCCTGTGGTACCAAACTGACCCGTTGCTTGCTGTGCGCCGGTCAAGTTTCTGTCTGGACGAACGAAGAGCTCCGGCTCTGACCTTCTCTTACGTAGAGCGTGAGTTTCGCACTCGGCCACCACACGCCTCGCACGGGGACCCCGGACCCAGGACTCAGGACTCGCAATGCAGTTGTAAAAGACATGCAAAAAGTAACGTGTCAGAAAGGTCGTAAAACGGACAGGTTATTTTGAAGTGTAGTTTATGCAGTCGCAAGTTGAGCTCGTCAAAATAATATGTGCCGTGCCGTGTGCCTGCATAACATCTGACATGCCGCGAAGCCAGCCATCACAAGTGAGCCTGATCCCGCCCGCCCAGTCTTTTATGGCTTCATTCTGAGTCCGCATAGCTTTTGAGACCCAATGGCCCCGGCCGCCGCGCCGTCGGTGCTCAATGACCCACCCATTTTTGTTCTTATTTCCGCGTTTCTTTTGAATCAAAGCACGGAGAACCAATTGCACGAGCCGACAAGAATTGCAATAGAATAATAGAAACTAGATCTATTCAGTCGGGGACAGTGGCGCGGCGTCGCGTGTTGTTTGAAAATTCTGAATTTTTTTCCATTCAATCGCACGAAAATGGTAGAAATATTTACAGGTATGCAGGTGCACAATGCAGTGCGGAAGCCCTCAAATCGATTTATTGTGTGTGTTTAAAAAAAAAAAAAAAAATGTAGCGTTGCCAAATTACACGAGACGCCAATGGTCCGGCGCGACGCCACAAAAAAAGTATGTCAGACGACTCTTTACGATAGGCTTCACGCAATTCGCAATATCTCAATTTTAAAGATTGCTGGTGGCCTACAAAAGCCAAAATCTAAAGGCTCAGCTCAAATTCTTTTTGTCATTAAATTTGCGTAAATGTTTGGTGCGTACACGATTGAAAGCCTTATTTGATCTCTCTTACTCTCCTGTGACCCCTCGTTTGCATCGTTCCTAAAACTTAAAAATTCGGGTTTAAGACTGTTAAAAGCAGAATTTTCTCCGATTCTTCGATGGAATTGAGCAATTGCAAGACCCTCTGAAAAATTCCTTTCTGACCCAAAATTTACCTGAGAACGTACAATTTTCCAAAATTTAAACTTGGAGAAAGATAGTTCTAGCGAGGGTCACGTGAGAGCGAGAGAGATAGAAGTAGACGGTTTGGAACCAAACAATCAAACCCGTACACGTTCTTTCCTAAATCACGTAAAATATTTTTTATTCCCTTCATAAGTGCAAAAAAAAAAAAAAAAAAAAAAAAAAAAAAAAAATTGCAATGAAAATGTTCATCTACGAGTGTGGTTTCGGAAACTTATTCACGTTATCTTATCAATTATTTATTGAATACTGCGAGTTGAATTGTTTCTTTCCGGCCGAAATTTAAAATTTTCATTATTGAGGTGTGATCGTGAAGTTTCCTAGCGTAGGTTAGAGCGAGAGGTACAAGGGATATGCCGTTTGTTCAAACCTCAACTCAACAGTTCATTTTAAGTTTAAACTCTCATTTTTCATTGTACCTCGGAAACGAGATAGGATTTGGGGGGGGGAGAGGGGAACATAAACAATGGAAGCAAAAAATAAAATCTTTACGTGACTCTGTACAACCGATTCAAGCACGTTTACAATTCCAAGTTCACGGGTTTTATTTTTACAGTCGTTTCTCCCCCCGCCTCCCACTCGTTTTTCTCTACTAAATTTATTATATATTTTCTCAACTCTTCGTTGCATTTTTTCGCAGCTTTTAAATCCGCTCTCAGCCGAGACAGAGCGAGCGTCCATAATTTTGTATTTGCTTTTGCTCTGCGCAAGCAAGTGAGTGTGTGTGAGTGAGTGAATGTGGATGTGTGTGCTTCTTTACGGGTGTAGCAACGTGTGCTCGAGTGCGTTATAGCACATCACAATGCTCGCTCTTCTATTTACACAAGAACTTGCAGTTTATTCAAGCTGACGATTTCACGTGTAAGTCTCGTGCTCGCGCGGGGCCGCGCGAGGTGCGTCCGTTGTGGAGCGCATTGCGTGCGTGCGTTCTTATTGGTCGGGGAGGGGCGGTTAAGGGTGGTTAGGTGGGGGGGGGCGACCGTTTGAAATACGCCGTTATGCTTTTGTACTCTGTGCCCGCGTTATAGAGCTACTTAGTGACAAGCAAATAACGAATAATTTTCTTCCCCCCTCCCTCCTCGTCCTCCACCACCCCTCCCTACGCAACAATAGACTTCGGAAATTCCCCCTTGCTCCCCCCTCACTTTCTCTGGGTTCGTCGCGTAACCGACTATACTCGCAACTCGTTGTGCGCCGCTGTGCGGCAGGGAAGCCTATACCATCGAGATCGGGCGCACACACAAGCATCTCTTCGAAATTTCCACTTCACTGGCGCTCCCAGATTTATTGACTCGTTCATCTCTACCGTGCTTACGCTCTCTAACCCCCACCCCCTTCTTCTTCTCTGACTTTCAGCTTCAGGGCACCGTGGGACTATCTTTCTGATTTTTCGGGTCATAGTTAATTATTATTTCGCGAGGAAATGGTTTCTTCTACTGTGTCGAATTTTCATCTTTTAAAGCCACGTAGCCACATTTTCCACGAGGCCTCCTCACACGCCCGAAGGGTTTAGCGCTTCGTACATGATCAAACATGTTTGATCCATCAAGCAATCGATTTGCCGAAATCCACCACAAACGGCAGATGAGCCAACCGTTGCATGTTCAGTTGATGCTCCGTTCGAGTGAAATAACTCTGCTGTTTGACTCGCCGTTATGGATGGTGCGTCATTTCGTCCACCAACTTCAGTCAATACGACCAAGATTATTTTTGAATTTGGAAACGGCAATTTTCCAACGACTTCCAACAGCAGATGCAATGTTTTTTTTTTTTGGCGAAGCCCTTCAATCGTTATCTGTAATCGTTTCTTCACCGATGCGATCATCCGAACGATTCAAAAAAAAAAAAAAAAAAAAAAAAAAAAAACGCGACCATAACTGCGATCCTTTCCTCACCAAGATTGCCGAGTTACTTTGCATTTTGCACCACTGTGTCGCGTAGACCCGAGAACACGGCCAACGCGACGGCCTAATCAGTGATTTCAGCACGGTATAGTTTTCTAACGTATTCTGACTTATTTTTCCCTACCGCTTCTCCCCTGCCCCCTCCCCTCCCCACCCACCGGTCATACCCCCTTCTCAACCTTACGAATCCCATCATCTTTGCGTGTCCGTCGTTTCTCCCATTTTTATCCCTCCCCCCTCCTCCTCCAATATTTTCCCCCACTTCAATCTCCTCTTCTATTCCATTGGTTTTCAGACACCCCCCCCCCCATCACCACTCTCTTCTCTGTTTCACTCTTTCCTATCCATTCCCGCGTTCCCACTCTCTCGACTCGTAGCTAGAAATTCTCTCTCTCTCTCTCTCTCTCTCTCTCTCTCTCTCTCTCTCTCTCTCTCTCTCTCTCTCTCTCTCTCTCTCCCCTCTCTCTCTCTCTCTCTCTCTCTCTCTCTTTTTCTTTTTCTCTTTGCGCATTCAAACGCATTTTCGCGAAAAAATGACGGAGGTACAAAAGCCAAAGTCACGTGATACTCGTCCTTCCTTTACCATTTTCTCCATCTTTTTTCAATTCATCCAAATAATGTGTGTAAGAGAGAGAAACCCGACTTCTGGATCTTCCTCTGGCGCTCGTAATCATATTTTACTTGTTTCATAACAAGCGTAGAACCGATTTTGACCAACGTTTTCTCTGTACGATCGTCGCGTCGATCGGGAGCCAAAATAATCGGGATTTTTCACCGCCGGCGGTTTGCTCCCTTGACCCCCCCCCCCCCACCGCGAGCTTTTACCGCTTCGTGTCGGTCTCCCTCGCACTTTTTCACAAAATCTTGGAATCCCTCTTTTCCCTCCCTTCCGCGCCCTTCCCTTCGGTGACTTCAACTAGTTAATATTTCCGCAGCGCTCTGTCTGAAAGCGTGTTGTCAGGCGTTGTTTGCGAGTCTTCGACGCCTGCGGAGGAATTGCAGCGTTGCCAGACTTCATTACGGATTGGTTGTATATAGCAGCCAGCTATAGTTATAGAGGGGCGGCGCCGTGTTATGAGTCTTATCCCAAAGTGAGGCAGCGTGGACGAAAGTCCAACACCGAGAAAAATTTCCTGTTGTTAACAAGATTTCTGTTTAATTCGTACCTTTACCGGAATTCCCATCACAACTTTCGGAATTCTGGTTAGGTAAATACTAAACAGAATTCTTGTTACGGCAACAGACACTTTCTATTATACATTGTTTGCCTCGTGATAAATTTGTCATTTTTAAATCACAAATTGTAATTAATTAATCGGAATCTGTCTGCAAGCTTTCTGTGGCGTCTGTCTGTCGGTCTGTCCGTATAGCCATAAAGCGTGAAACCCAGCGTAACTTTTTAGCTATTGATTCATATGCATCCAAATTTTGCAGAGATGTTGCTTTTAACATTCCCCAGAGGGATTTTTTTATTTTTTTGAAATTTTAATTTTTAGGTTAGTTATGGATGGAAGATGGTTTCCATTAAAATGAATGAGGAAAATTGGTCAAAAAAGGAAAAAATTTAAATATTTCAAAAATCGATTTTTGGATGTGGACAGTAATAACGAAGGGGGGTTTGGGATTTTCCCCTTAGATATTGAAGGAGGGGTCTGGGGGTCTCCCCCAGATTAAATTTGATGTAAGAAAATGTTCGGAGGGTGTTCCCTACAGTTTATTTCTGTACAGTAAAGAGCGGGCTTTTCAAGTAGACTTGTCAGAAGGCGCGCGGCAAAAATGCCATTTGGCAACATTTACTTTCAGCGGATCGGAAAATTCGGTGAGCAAACAAGTTCCTCGTCCGAAAAACGAAAATACGGGCCAGGGACGCGGACGCGGACGAAGGAAAGGAACGTTCCAGAGAAAAGTCCATTCGTAGAGCGAGGGAGGGTGTAGGGATAGTTTCCCTCGTTGAAGACGAGTGAAAGTCGGAAATACGTGACGGAAAAATCAGTATATCATTGTTAATGTGATTTATGAATTAACCCCCCTTCCCTCCCCCCCGTTCGCATTGGTGGCCCCCTCTTTGGTCTTGCATGCCACGTATTTGTATACAATATTTATTCGGAAGTAGAAATTAATCGTATAAAATATACTGTTTTCAGTCAGCTCCTTTCAGTCCGTAGGCTGCGTGAATAAAAATGACCAAACTTTGCTCCTGCAATATCCAGAGGCGGCTTGCAAACGATTCACGACGATTTTTCTCCCGTTTAAACCTATGCAAGTGTATCGATTACTTGGGGTTTCAATTGCACCCTCTGATGAGGATCGATTCTTTTCCATTGGATCAAATGGAGGAGACATTGATACATCGCAATTCACGACACTCTACTGATTGTGAGTGTGAGACATGAATGAACAGCGGATTCTTGATTTTCTTTCATTTCAACTTATGAAAAGGTATCGATTATTCGGAAGTTCAATTAAACCGCTGAAAAATCGATTCTTCTATATAGATTTATATGAAGAAGACGTTGATACATCGCAGGTGACGTGCCTCAGCTCAATGTGCTCGTTCTAAAAATGTCACTCCATCTGTCTTGATTGAAATGAAATGAGACAGTGGAAAAAGCTACGTAAAAGAAAAAGTCAAAGGTTTTCATATCTTTTGAAATTATGTGACCGATTCACTAGGAACTCATGGCTGTATGCAACATGGTCGAAAAGTTGATGTCGTCAAAACCCTGCTTGTGACCCCTCTGTCGATTCAGCTTGGCAAATAGAGTCGATCGCTCTCAAGCGTTTTCATATCTTTATATCTTGAAATTGGGGCCGCTTCACTAGCAACTCATGGCTATGCAACATGGGCAAAAAGTCGATGTCACCAAAACCAAGCTTGTGACCCCTCTGTCGATTCAGCTTGGCAAATAGAGTCGATCGCTCTCAAGCGTTTTCATATCTTTATATCTTGAAATTGGGGCCGCTTCACTAGCAACTCATGGCTATGCAACATGGGCAAAAAGTCGATGTCACCAAAACCAAGCTTGTGACCCCTCTGTCGATTCAGCTTGGCAAATAGAGTCGATCGCTCTCAAGCGTTTTCATATCTTTATATCTTGAAATTGGGGCCGCTTCACTAGCAACTCATGGCTATGCAACATGGGCAAAAAGTCGATGTCACCAAAACCAAGCTTGTGACCCCTCTGTCGATTCAGCTTGGCAAATAGAGTCGATCGCTCTCAAGCGTTTTCATATCTTTATATCTTGAAATTGGGGCCGCTTCACTAGCAACTCATGGCTATGCAACATGGGCAAAAAGTCGATGTCACCAAAACCAAGCTTGTGACCCCTCTGTCGATTCAGCTTGGCAAATAGAGTCGATCGCTCTCAAGCGTTTTCATATCTTTATATCTTGAAATTGGGCCGCTTCACTAGCAACTCATGGCTATGCAACATGGGCAAAAAGTCGATGTCACCAAAACCAAGCTTGTGACCCCTCTGTCGATTCAGCTTGGCAAATAGAGTCGATCGCTCGCAAGCGTTTTCATATCTTATCTTGAAATTGGGCGCTTCACTAGCAACTCTGGCTATGCAACATGGGCAAAAAGTCGATGTCACCAAAACCAGCTTGTGACCCCTCTGTCGATTCAGCTTGGCAAATAGAGTCGATCGCTCTCAAGCGTTTTCATATCTTATATCTTGAAATTGGGGCCGCTTCACTAGCAACTCATGGCTATGCAACATGGGCAAAAAGTCGATGTCACCAAAACCAAGCTTGTGACCCCTCTGTCGATTCAGCTTGGCAAATAGAGTCGATCGCTCTCAAGGGTTTTCATATCTTTTGAAAAAGGGGCCACTTCACTGGCAACTCATAACTATGCAACATGAGCAAAAAGGTGATGTCGCCAAAACCCAGGTTGTTTGGCGAACGACGACTCCACCGACTGAGAAAAGATTACCAGGTGCGAGTATTTTCGTACATTACAGTCATGCACTGAACTGACCTGTGTAATCTTTTTTCAACCGATGGAATCATCGGTGAATTGAAAAATGTGAACGATTATGCGCAAGATGGCAGAGCTCTATGTTATTGATAGCTCCGAGTGAGGAATAGAAGCTGAAAGGGCGAGTGGGGACGGTGAACGGTTATTCATATCAATGCAATTTTCTGGTTGTGTGTGTGTGTGTTTGTGTGTGCACTTGCATCGGAGTATTGCATGTATTATTATTCTCTCAGTGTTTTAATTTCACCCTCTTTTGTTTTGTGTGTTTGTACAGCTCAATGCACTGCGCCGTTGGGGATGGAGTCAGGTGTCATCCGGGACGATGACATCTCGGCCAGCTCGTCCTTCGACAGTAACAACGTCGGACCTCACCACGGAAGGTAAGACTTTAAAATTTATTCATTCATTAGTCCTGTAATGTACATTATAATGCTTTTAGATACATCAGGATTTGACGGATTAATACTTGGGGGAAAATAAACCAAATTGCGGAACGAAGTGAGGTTCTACCACAGAATAATACAAATCAGAGTGAAAACTTTGGATCAATTTGAAGAATTATTTTGGGGAAGCTCCGAACTATCTTCATTCAATAAGCAATGCGAAAGAAAAAGACAGAGATCTGTCCGCCATTTTAAAAAAAAAAATATATACCGAAAAATGTTTTCATTGGTTCGTGTGGGAGTTTTCATTCTGATTGTTGTATTCTGGTGCTACTACTACTAATCCATTTACGGAAATGATATGCCAGTATTGCCAGATCGAGGGTAAAAAGCCGTATCGTCCTCATTTAAATCAATGTGCAACATACGGCTTTTTCACCCCAATCTGGCAACACTGTGATATGCAAGGATTCCCATCGCCGAAACGGTCACTCAAACTTACCACTTTACGCAAAGAGAAAAATTGTTCTAAAAATGGCTGAAATTTTAATGAAAAGTCCCAAAAAATAATTCTGGCATTTTTAACGGTATGTATTTATATTCTGGTATTTTTGATCCAATTAAATAATGTATTAACTATTACCGTAGGGTTTCTGTCAAAAAAGCTCAAATTTTGATTACAACTACTACAGCTATCGTCCAAATTGGCAGAATTTCTGTTTGCAAATGTTTTATTAGAATTCTTGTGATTTTTAATAGAATTGCACTCTCTGTGTAGAAACATTGTTATCAAAGACTGATGAAATACTTTTCATCGACTGTTATACTGACGCAATATTGAGACTTACCGGAAAAAAGGTTTTGAATAACAACTTACTCATCTGATAGTTGTTTCCGGTTTTAACTGTATTACCAAGACAATGTCATTTAGTATGTAACTGCGTGCAGTTTTTACCTAAAACTACCTTGAAAAGATGATAAATCACCATGCACAGTGAAGTAATTGCGCGTTGAGCATCCCTGGTAAAAGTGTTCTATGAATTTCCGTGACCAAAATTCCGTAGGCAATTCTTATTTTTCCATGAAATTACATGGAAAATCTTATGGAATCCCATGATCGGCGCACGGAATTCCATGAAATGTTATGGAAAAGTAATATTTTGCTCACGGGATTCCATGAAATTTTATGGAAAGATAATAATGGGTCTGTTGCAAACTTTTGCTACAACAATTAAGAGCGTTTAATATAATGTAATATCGCTTGAAAAGTCCATGGGTGGCATCAGAAAGTCATAAAATGCAATGATAAACTCACAAGAGGCGTTTAGTGAAATCCAAGATGGCGGAGAAATATTGAGCAATTTGTATGTACGCACCACGAACATCCTGGGATAGCCAACCTTACAATATGGATCACAACCAATCACAACGTAAACAAACATATGACCTACCTCCAGTGAGGTTGTCAAAGTTGGCCATCCTTGGATGTTCTTGGTGCATGCATACAAATTGCTCGATATTTCCCCGCCATATTGGATTTCATTAAACGCCTCTTGTGAGTTTATTATTGCATTCTATGACTTTCTGATGCCACCAATGGCCTTTTCAGGCGATTTTACATTAGATTAAACACTCTTAATCGTCGTAGCAAAAGTTTGCAGCAGACCCATTGCCCACGGAATTTTGGTCATGGAAATTCATGGTACAGTTTTACCGGGGCAATTTTGGTATCCAGGTGATGTTCACCTAAAAGCTTGTTATTGTCTCCTTTCATATGATGTAATTTCTCTGCATATAGAATACCTGAAAGCAACGGCATCGATATGGCATATTCATCACGAAACGGGGATATCGGGAACAGACTTGGATATCGATTTATTAGTCTCCCCCCGAAAGCATGTTTGATATCGCGGGAACTTTTTGTCGTCCTCTGCTGACTCGCTTTGAAGTTAAGAGCTTTCCGCTAATTAGTTCGTTTGTGCACGATGACAAACAGTACAATCTACCTTTTTAAAAGCAGATTAAAATTAATATCGGCTCTAACTTTCCCGTATGAATCGAGTATTTCCTTTCGCATTTTGATTGAACCTATGTTCTTTTTTTAAAGTATTATTATTCTTCTTCCCGTTTAAAATTCAGTTTCAAACTTTTTAATCCAAGCTTTGTTGTCAATTTTCCTGGATTTTCCGAGACTTTATGTGATTGAAAGTATAATCGATCGCGGTGACAAGCTTGAAAGGACATTTCCGTTCTTCCCGCTGATCCGTTTCCTTCGTTTTTTCTGATGATGGAACTTTTAATGTCGGCAAGATGAAGGTATCCTTCGTTGTACCTTTAAAATGAGTCTGTTGCAAACTTTGGCTACTGCTGTAGAGATGGTTTATTCTGGTGTAAAAACACTTGAAAGTAGTGTATTCATCAGAATTTTCATGAATCACTCACAAACTCAATAACTGCGTTTAAAAAAAAAAAATCCAAAATGCCGGTCAAAGTAATGAGCGAGTCAAAATGGGGAAGTCCCATCTGATAGCGACTTCCCATGCTGATTTAAAAAACAAAATGAAAACTATATATTTTTCAGAAAAGATTTTGAAAAATATAAGTTTTTCAAACAGTAAATTTTCAAAATCTGTCGGAAATATTTCGAAAACATTCTTGCGGCCTACATTCGTCGCGTGCACTCACATATTCCATTGTTGAGTCGTGTGTCTTTTTCTCGAAATTCCTACTACAATCTAAGCGGAGTTGCATCTCAGCGCATCTATGCAACCCTCTTCTTTTTGACGCACACGTGTGCTAACCATTCTAGCTCTCGGCTTGACCTTCAAGCCGAGGAGCCTTTGTTTTATCTTTTTTCAGCTTTCTCTTTTTCTTCGTTCCTTTTCAGTTTTAAAATGTGTAAAAACAGTCGTCGTAGTCTCACCCTCTCTAACGCATGAACGACGAGACATGCTCTCCCCCAATTCTCTATTCTGTTCACTTGCACCTATCATATAATACAGTTCATACGTAATCGCTTAAATGCGTCTCAATTTTCATTTTTTCAACATCACTACCTATTGCCCCTTAATTGCCTGCAATAGGAGCATCACCATGACGCAACACCATAAATATATTTTTGCAATATTTTCGGCAATACTCGGACAAGATCTTAAAAATATTTTTATAATGTTTCTTTCTTAACTGGATTATAGTTACAGCTTGTGAAAAAACTCTTAAAATGATTCGAGAGGAAATTTGAAAATATTTTAATCCGCTCTATAGTTCGCGTCGCCAGACATTTTCCACTCGTTTTTTTTGAAACGTCGAAGTTCGCAACAGATCCATTGGCATAGCAAAAAGTAAACAAAAGAAAAGTTTTCAATCGCTTCGCAGGTCTGCACGCTTCCGGCTTCCCGTTTTTGCGATGATTTCTTTCCTAGATGGAAAATATCGTTGGAAAGATACGGTTTTGCCGGACCGTATTCTTAGAACGCAAAGGAGAGGCGCGGTGTGGGATTCAAAACGAAACTCAGCATGCAGGAACGAACCGTCGAGCCTTCGAAATTAAATGCACCGCGAAATCCACAATCAACGATCCGTTTTTCAGGTGGGTTAGAATAACGGGGCGCAATTTTTGATACTCGGGACTGATGAGAAGTACTCGGATATCACTAGAACAATGGGAGTGGGCCAGGCGCCCCGGTGGGGGGGTGGGTTGGCTTGAGGGGGCGGCGAGGGGGATTAATTTCAGTCAACATATTCATTCGCGCGCGTCGGCGAGTAATTATCTGCAACATCAGCGTCATTTCACCGATTCGAGCCGCGAAATTCCGCGCACAATACATCACACAACGGTGCACAGTAGTATGAGGTCTTCGAAAAGCGGTCAAAAATCAGGAAGAACTACTGATAATAATTACAATGGAAAAAAGTTACAAATTACAAGGAGAAAAATTACAATGCTAGAGCTGTGTTAAAAATGATTCACATTCTAAAAAATAGAGACTCCATATGCAACTACCGGGCAGACGTGGAAAAGTTGAGTGTTGCATACCTCCAGTTTTTCCATACGTTAACTGCTGATTGAGGCTCTGTCCGCGGTTTTGTTGGTCTGTTTTGTTTATGTAACCGATGTTGCGGTATTTTGTTAATCAGCCCCTCTTTCGTCTGTGTGGAGTGTGCTCCTCGTTCTGAGTATTTTGTTTTTTTGTATTTTATTTTTCCGATTGATAATGGTGCTGTGAGTGCACCGAAACGTCTCGGAAGTTCTTATTTATTGTTGGCCTGGTTCCCATTTTAATCCTTATTTTGTGTATCAGGAAGAATCAGAAACCATAAATTTATCATTTACTTACAACTTTCAAGACCAATTTTAGTCACTGAGAACACTTTCAACCATCAATTTAAACCTTGAAATGTCATAGGAAAGGTTTAAGTTAAGCTCTAAAGTCCGAAAACTATTACTTTTGTTGCATTTTGTTTTTCACTGATTTTCAGCCACTTTTTTATTTTTTTTTATCTCAGACCATTTTGCGGTGGTTCCTTCGTTCCGAAACAATTGCGCGGAGGAGCCGAGAACACCGTATACTTACGTTGAGAAAAACGGCTCCGCGAAAAATCTCAGGTCAGGTATGCTCATGACTATGAATCCAAATCCTACTCGGACGTTGATTCGCGAAGTGAAGAACGCACCCGTTGTTTATTAGGGATTCGGGAACGAAGCCCCGCACATCAATGGAGAAATTGTATCCCTCCCTCATTCCCCTCTCTCACTCACAGAAGGAGATCTGATGAAGGGATCCTCCATTCACCCTTGCCCGATTGTACGGGTGGGGGGGAGGTGAAAGGGGGGGGAGAGCTCATTGTTGAGAGCCGAGGGATTAATTAGCGAAAGACCCATCCGCGAGCAGTGTGTATACACAAGTTTAAAGAGAAGGGATTAAAGTAAAATTTTGAAACTGTATCGGATGAAAGGTTTCTGTCGGGTTGGAGGGGGAAAGGGGTGAGGGAGAGTGGGTGGTGGGGGGGGGAGCGGGCGGCGCATGCAGGGCAGGTAAATAAATACTCTCGCAATTGGTCTGCTGCTGAAAACCAATGTGCAATGGATACGGAGGCTGATTTTGATCCGTCTTCCTAACGCCGCGCCGCCTCGCGCCGGCCGTTTAGTAGACTTTCAACCTTGTTGCAAAACGTCGCAATGGGTCCGTTGCAAACTTTTGCTACAACGATTAAGAGAATTTCATCTATATCGTAAAATCGCATGAAAAGTCGATTGGTCGCATCAGAAAGTCATAAAATTGCAATAATAAACTCACAAGAGGCGTTTAGTGAAATCCAAGATGACGGAGAAATATCGAGCTATTTGTATGCATGCACCAACATCCAAGGATAGCCAACCTCACAACATGGATCACAACCAATCACAACGTAAACAAACACATAACCTCTACCTCCAGTGAGGTTGTCAAAGTTGGCCATCCTTGGATGTTCTTGTTGCATGCATACAAAGTGCTCGATATTTCTCCGCCATATTGGATTTAATTAAACGCCTCTTGTGAGTTTATTATTGCATTTTTTGAATTTCTGATGCCACTAATGGACTTTTCAGGCGATTTTACAAATGATGAAACACTCTTTATCGCCGTAGCAAAAGTTTGCAACAGACCCATTTTGTTAATCACAATTTCTGAGTTTGTGAGTGGATTTGAAATAATCAGTTACTCTTAACGTTATTTTCAAGTGATTTTATGTCGGAGCCGACCCTTTATATGCGGTAGCAAAAGTTTGAGTTGCAAATGGTTTAATTTTTGTTTATCGACTACTTTATAGTGTACGTGTGCGCTGCAATTTAGCCATGCGCAAGCGTTCCATTCTTTTGTTTTTCGCTCCTGTTTGTTCCATAAGTTCCATCTTTCTTTTGTTTTTCGCTTCGACTCCGGGGAATTAATATATCTTGCAATACCGTCGAACGTTAGCTACATTATTGTTCGAATAGACAAAAAAATCAATTGTCGTATTTTTTTATTTTCTACCGCCGTAGCAGTCTATCGCATTATCTCGGAACGACACCATTTATTTGTCTGGAACGAGGATTATTGTTGCACCGAAGACCGGAAGAGGTAACGGAGGTTGACACAATTTATCTATTTACCATCGTGTAAACAACGTAATCTAGACTATCATTCTGAAGCACTAAGCGCCCCATAAAGTTCGCCCATTCATAAGAGATCATGTCGAAGTTATAGCGCGAGAAAAAAAAAAACAAGGCAGCAAATCTTTTAAGAAGAGTGGTAGGAAAAACGTGTTTTTGTATTAAGTAGGATGAGCTTGGTCAAGGAGTTACCTCGTGCCGCGCCGCGCCGACCCCCGCGACCCGCCACGGTCAGGATAAGATCCGACGTGATCCGCTCAAAAACAAAACTTTTTCCCGCTTTTTTTTTTCTTCCCCTTCTTCATTTGACAAACTCAGATAAAAACTTGAAGATCGAGAGCTCGAAGTTTATTTTTAAAAGTTGAAAGTTGACCGGTTGGTTGGTCGGTGGATGCAGCTTTGGCGCGACCGACTGACGGTTAACTCCTCCGGAGCCGCGGGGGAGGGATGTAAGTGTAGCGCTGACCATATATCACGGCGCGGGCCGGCGCACTACGGTCCGCGATCAAAAAAAGTGGCAAAAGATCGGTGGAAAGAAAGTCCCTAAAAATCTACCTTTTTGACCTTTTAACCCTTTCCATTTACCAAAGGCGAATTTTCGCGATCGAAGATCATAAACAATACCAACCTAACCACATATTCGAGGAAACTCAATTGTGTTTTTAGATGTGTTTTCGGGGCATCGATGGCATCAATTCGATTTCGAATTCACCTCCGGACTCGAATTCAAAATTAAATTGATGCCATCGATGACTGAAAACACCGAAAAAGTTCGAAAAACACGATCCAGTTTCGTGTCATGCGTAGGTTGGCAATGTTGTGGTCGAATAAATTCGTCGCGAAAATTCGCCTCAAGTCACCAAGTCCTAGTGTATTCGTTTCTGTAACTAAAAGTGCCTCTCTTAATTTCTGTTTTTTATTCACAATAATCCAGGGGCTCTTGCAAACTTTTGCTGTGGGCAAATGAATAGTCCAATCTGACGTAAAAACCAGTGAAAATCACGAAAACCGCACTAAGAAAGTCTAAAATTCAGTAACAAACTCACATGACTGCTTAAACGTAAAGTTTGTAATGGTGGTTCAACGCAGGTATCATGGGAGATTCCTGTTTAATGTGTCACTTTCTCTACGGAAACACAGAGATATGTCTCAATTTAGATAGGAATCTCCCATGATGCCTGCGTCTTTCTGCCACTAAGCCCGATTACTCACCGTCATTTTTACAAGTTTTTTGCAAGAATCAACTCGTTAAGAATCGTTAATATTTGAAAAATAATGTTCCTTTGAGCGCCTTCAAAGAACTGTGTATGCAAAATCAGCACGGCGGTGTAGAATTATTTAACTACCCACTGAATTTAAGCGCGTGAACATTGTTTGAAGACATCGTAACTCGGTCGTGAAAGGTTTTTAAGCTTGCTCACCTTAAAACTTTCCAGTGACATTGCTAGATTCGAATTACTATAGTCAAAAGTGTGTTCTGTGATTGAAATTATTGATCTTAAAAGTTTATGAATAATTAATTGATGAGAAATTCACGTTCTGATTTTTTGCCACCTTTGAAGGATCTCATGACCAAAGTGCGGCGAGACGCGCGCCGGGCGTTAGCAGGCGGACGGATGCGGACTCTCGAGCTTCTTAATCATGACAAAGCCACTCATACATACGTATGAAGCTCCGTGGCGTCTACCGTCCGCGATCCGTGGCCCCGTAGTGTCCAGTACAGTGTTGCCGATCCGCACGGTAATTAATACCGGTCTAACGGTTTAACATCGATGACCCAAGTTGGGGGAGCAAAAAAAAAACATCATTTCGTTTTTATAATGAGTCTGTATCAACGAGCTATAGTGATAGAGAGGATTTGTGGGGCGTGCGGCATGCACGTATGGAAGGCATCCGGAGGCAGCCATGATCGAAACAGTAGCGGCCCGTGAGATTTGGCAACCATGGATTTTTCCCACTTAAACTTCGGTAAAAAATCGATTCAAGAAATTAGCGCGGCACATTCAAATAATCACGGCCGACTGTCATCACAGCTGACTTCGTAAACAAATAAACAGTAAACGCACAGACGGCGTCTGCTCGAATTCTTACGTTTCAATATCCTCAATTCCTCACAAAAGGTTGTGAAAGGTACGGAAACTGACATTTGTGTCGAAAACTTATCAAAGTGAAACAATAACACACAGGAGTTCCGACTTCGATCATCATGCTTGTAACTCCTGTGTGTTATTGTTTCACTTTGATAAGTTTTCGACACAAATGTCAGTCTCCGTACCTTTCACAACCTTTTGTGAGGAATTGAGGATATTGAAACGTAAGAATTCGAGCAGACGCCGTCTGTGTGTTTACTGTTTATTTGTTTACGAAGTCAGCTGTGATGACAGTCGGCCGTGATTATTTGAATGTGCCGCGCTAATTTTGCGAAATATCGTGCACGTGGTGGAAAGATACAGGGGTGAACAGTGTCTAGTGTTTTTCGCAATTTGTGAGTTTATTACTGAATTTTAGTGTTTTCTGATGCTGCCATTGTTATTTTCTCGGCTTTTTACATAGGAATTGACAACTTAAAACGCTTAGCCGAAGTGTGCAACAGACCCATTGCGATTAGATGGGACCACCCACCTCATTGTTACTCACTCAATTGACAGTCAGTCAGTTATCTTGGAATTTTATTTAATCGCATTTTTTGAGTTTGTGAGTCAATTTTCGAACTGTCTGATGCTTCCAAAAGGAGTTTTTTTAAAGTGATTTTCAACCAGAATAGGCCCTCTCTATGTATATTTGTTGCAAAAATTTGCAACAGACCCACCAAATCTCGCCGAAAAACTCTAATAGAAGCGAAAACATATTTCTTGAACATTTTAATAATAGTTTTGTGTTCCTCCCGTGAAATTCAGTTTTATGGACTGCTTGGGTTTCTGAAATTTACAGGTTTTAGCGAGGCAGCGGGGAAAAAGAAACCTGATCAGAGTATGCAACACGAAACACACCTAATACGCGTGTTGAATAGGATGCTATGTATTGCTTATTGCATACCCTGGCTAGGAATCTTTGTCTCCGCTAGTACAGGCTCTTTCTTGGTTGGAAAAATTCCCCAAATAAGTCTATCCATGTATGTATGGGCCCTCTGTTGCGCATATAGCACATTGATGCTAAAGTCAGATTTTGCGAAAAAAAACTTCAAACTTAATGTCATACCAAATGTTCAAAGGTATTTACTGGATCAGACACCCCAAAAGGGAGTAAAACTATATTTATTTTATGTTACGTGCTATACCAGCAAAGATATTCTGTTATTGGACTAGCAGCAAAATTTAAAAATTAAAATTAAGTGTAAGTTATAAATAGCACAGAGATATACTCAAATGTATAGTAGGTGTAAGTTTAGTACTAAGTAATGTAATAGTACTGTTGAATAATAATAATATAAAAAAAAAAAAGTTCAAATCATACGAAACTTCATAAGATTTTTGGGAGAGAGTAAACAGGTGACATTTTCAGGTCATTCCTTCCTTACCCTAATCGCGATTTAAATTTGATTTTTAGATTAAGAAAAAACGGCAACGTTGCTCCTTGATGGGGCGTTATGTGCATGTTTATGTTGTCGGTGCGATGCAGCGTGGAAAACTACAAGCGCTCCTTTCATCGGTTGTGCGGCCGACACTTTGATATTTCGCGATTTAACAACTGCAGCGCCATCTTGTTACATAAACCGGAACTAGTTACCCTTTCACCAGCTTCACCCGCAGACAAGCTAAAGTCGACAGCGTTTCATGTTAGCATGCTGTTGTTTTTGTTGTTGTTCCTCCGTCCGTATGTTCCGTGTCCCGCTCCCGTTCCTTTTTACATCGCCGCAACCCCCCCGGGCCCCGGCCCCTCTCAAAATTTATCGCTCACCCAAATCGAACGAGCCATGCTCTAGCGGGCACTCGTACACGTACACATACGCACCGGGGCAGGGTATGCAATCCGCAGCGCACAATACAATGGGGCTGTTGCACACTTTTGCTATAAGCAATTTAATGGTCGATTCTGGTGTAAAAACCTCAAAATATAACGACGGCAGCACTAGAAACTTCCTAAATTCACTCCTAAACTCAATAAATTCTTTTATTTGAGCGGACGTAATGGTAGCTGAGGGCAGTAATAAAGGGAGATTCCTATCTTAATTTCGTCACTCTCTCTATGTTGACAAAGAAGATTCACTAGAGTAATTAGTCATCAGAGTATAATGATCCACATCCGATGAATGGTCCTGTGACACCTAGTGACACCGGTGTCAAATGAAAGTCGTCTCTTAATTATTGGACTCTTCTTGATGGAGTCACAGAGATGGGAATTTCCCAATATTACTGCCCTTTAAGCCACCATTACTCTCGCGCAAATAAAAGCGTTCCTTGAGTTTATATGAGTGGATTTTGGAAGTTTCTAGTGCTGCCGTCGTTATTTTTGATTGTTTTTACACCAGAATCGACCATTAAATCGCTTACAGCAATAGTGTGCAACAGCCCCATTTATCGTAATTTATTAGGTGCGTTGCGTATTGCATACTTGGACGAGGTATATTGAGACGCAGCGCACATTGTAAAGGTTCAACACCATTTTTACTAAGAGCGAAGCGTATAGTGCAAACGTTGGCCTTTAATTTAACATTAATCAAACTATAGCTCTGTGCTGGCAGCACAAAAGATGAAAATTCATCTGAAGGTGATTCCAAGCGAAACTTTGCCAGATTTCAATCCAATGAATAGCATCACTATAGTCGTATTTTTGGCCTTTTAAACCGAAAACAAAGAAAAAAACACAAAATTCAAGAACGCCAACACTTCCGACCTGCGTAATTTTTTTTTTTTTTTTTTTTTTTGCCCAAAGCGAGCAAAATTAGTTCAGAACTAAAGCCGTAACATTGCAAATTCATTTCGCCGTAAGCTTATGGTTTCACTTGTCTTAACTCTCTATACATATAGGGACTCTAAGAGGAACCACTCACTCGCATATTTCCTTCGGGGTGCGCATTTACACATAAAGCTCAGCGCTTTTTCCGGAGATTTCTTTTCATTTTACTTTTTTTTCTTTTTTTCCCATATTTTTTTTATTTTATTTTTTTTACTTTTTATTCATTCAGTTCGACTGATATTATATGAAACTTGGAAAAAAGAGACCGCAGTCCAATACGGCGAGGACTGATATGAAAATAATAAGGTGGCATGGCGTATTGGGAAAATCGTCTCGCGTCTCGGCGACTCGCTGGCTGCAGCTGCATTTCGGTGCACGCTTGGATTCGAACGCTCTAGTAATACGACGGTGTGTGTTCTGTGTTTGTGCAAGTATTCGTGTATCCACCATTCCACCATTCCACCATTCCACCACTATCGAATGGCCGCAGCCACAGACGTCATCGACATATTAAAAGCGGAAAACGAGAGCCCGGGGTATAATCTTCTGTCACTTGTAATCTATATCTGGAGAGAAGGGGTTGCTCGCGATACGGATGGAGGACGCAGTGTTGCAAAATTTATACTCTTTAAAAAGTTTTTATGATCGCAGAAAATGAAACTCAATCGTTCTGTAGGGTGGAGACATTCGTACCGAAAGTGTTGAAGTTTCAAGTCCAAAGTCCTACCCCGAAGTGTGACAGCACGAACGATTTGATTCTGGTTTTTTGCCTCGTTTTTTCTAACCTTAAATCAAAAATTGTAATTAATTCAGTGGAAACTGTCGAAAATAAACGAAAGTGCAAGTGATCTAGAGTGGACATCTAGAAACAGAATTCTAAAACAACTATCAAGGTGAGGATGTTTTGCTTGCTTCTGTCTTGTGTCAGTTTCTACACTGTGCAAATCCTTCAAAAAAAAAAAAAAGAAAAACAAGTCGTACCGATTTCTGTGTTCAAACCGTTCTGAAATGAGCGTTTCACCACAGAAAACCTGTCACCACCCGAGTTTGGGACATTTTTCAAAGGCAAAACCTTTAGCAGGAAAGTCTTGTAATTGCGTTACTGCAGCACAGAAAAAACGGATAAAACGCTTTGGTAGCGCTGAAAAAACCTTTGCTAGAAAAAAGATCTAGAAAAAGACTTTTAATAGAGCTAACTAAATGTCAGTGGCAACGTTGTACTTTGCTTATTTAATCCCATGTGAAAGGTTGAATGCGAAGGTGTTCACCGAACACCCAATACTTCGATATTTTTCATGTGTTTGAATGGAAGAACTGCAACGTTGCCAAATTGCACGCTATACGCCACTGCTAAATGTTCTGTTCGCCAAACTAAGGAGATTGTGCTGGGTGCACCAAAGATTTTGGTGCCTCATCATAAGCCTTTTGCTGGGTGATTTTTCTACCAAAGGTTTTGTCAGCCCTGTCAAAATGATTTTCTTGGTGACTTTCATTTCAAACCTATTTCAAATGACAATGTATTTGTCACAATTTTTTTTTATTTTTTAATTTTTTTATTTTTAAGGTTAAAAAAATTGAGAGAAACAAAACCCAGCCCGTGTGAACATCTCCATAAGATATTTACATCATGGCTCAATGGCTGCCTCCGTGGGGTTCCAAAAACACCTGACCTCCCAGAAAACGCCTTTGCAGTTATAGGTCGTTGGTCTAGCCACAACGGTAATCGATCCCTGATCGAGGGATTTCTTAAACTTGTCGTTACCGTCCCCATTGGCGGCTCTTAAAATGCAATATATCGATTTCAACTCCATTTAAAACTATAGAAAAGTGTCGATTTCTCGGGGTGGGGGATTCAATTGCGCGATGCACCCCCTGACGATCGATACTTTTCTATATAGTTTTAAATGGAGAAGACATCGATACAATCGCATTTCACGAGCTGACACTGACCGTCCCCTCTCCGGCGGACATGGTGCACAGATCTTGCAACCTTGGATTTGGGTCGGAGGGAGTGACGGTGAGGGGAGAGGGTGAATTGTGGTTGTGGGAGGGGGAGGGGGTTGAGCAAATAGAAATGGGGTTTTGATAAGTTTTCGGTATCACGTATCGTCGCGCCACACCCCCCCCCCTCCCCACACCTCACCGTCAACGTCGTCACGTCACGTCATGTCACGTCCGTCTTTCTCTCTCTTTTTCTGTTGCAGCCGCGGCGCTCGCGACGCGATGAGGAGTGTTTTTTAATCCCGTAAGAAATCAATAGAGCGTCGTCTTATTGGCTTCCTCTTCACACCATTTTTTTTTCCTTTTTCTTTTTCTCTTTCTTTCTCTCTCTCTCTCTCTCTCTCTCTCTTTCTCTCTTTCTCTCTCTCCCTCTCTCTCTCTTATCTCTCTTCTCTTCTCCTTTTCTTCTCCCCTCCCCCCCCCCCCCCCCCCCCCCCCCCCCCCTCTCTCTCTCTCCTCTCTCTCTCTCTCTCTCTCTCTCTCTCTCTCTCTCTCTCTCTCTCTCTCTCTTCTTCTCTCTCTCTCTCTCTCCCTCCCTCTCTCTCCTCTCTCTCTCCTCTCTCTCTCTCTCTCTCTCTCTCTCTCTCTCTCTCTCTCTCTCTCTCTCTCTCTCTCTCTTTATTTTTCGATTTCTGTATACTCCTCCGGAATCGCGGGAAAACCCGTCACGCAATCTATGATCGAGGGAGTGAATTCACAGAGGGGAAGTGTCGTCGATGCGATGCGACGTCGACGCGCCGCTCGTCTCATCGCGAGTATTGCGGGTTGTATGTGTAGTTTGTCCTATTATCCTCCTCCCTCCTCCTCTGCCTTCTCCCCCCTTCCCCCAAATACTACGTCTGAGATTAATCGAGCTGAGGTCGAAATTAAGTTGTATTTTTTTTTTTTTTTTTTTTTTTTTTTTTTCCACGCTTTACTACCCTCTATGCGTGATTTCTTTTTCTCTTCTCATCCGCGCGCAAGGGGTGATTTTCCGATGACTTGAATGTCTTTCGCGCTACTGTCGACTCCCCCCCCCCCCCCACCCAAACACTCACGCTAAATAAAAATGTTGCACAGCACCGTCTAGCGTATGGATTTCGATAGCCCCCCAACCTCTCCCATAAAAAAAAAATTCTGCGATTAACACATCTAGGAACAGCAAGTTGTTTTTAATGCGTTGGATCAAAATATCGTACTTTAATCGGGCTCACTGTCTCGTATACGTACTTACTACTTACTTACAAGCAATGGCATGAGTCCTTCGTTAAAGATTCGACGCGCGATACTGCAAAACTCAACTCCTTCCCATACGGTTATAGTATATTAGAGGTTAGGATTGTTTATTACGTCGCTAAAACTGTATTTTTAAGGAGCGAGTACCAGATTCCTAGTATTCTTTACTGAGAAATCTAATTTCCTGATCCGAAGTCGAGGAATTTCCCATAAATTTATTTTTAACCCGATAATGACCAGGTTTGTTCAGCGCCTCTTCCGTCTACGAGGGGAAGATAGTTAACTGTTCGCACTCGGGGGAGTTGAAATTGCCTATACGAGGAATTGAAGGCACCCGACGACACCCTTTATTGTAAGTGTTTTCATTGATAGTCACGTTTATCCAGAATGAAGACTGAATCAATGTAAAAAAGACAAGAGAAGAAAAACGAGTATACTCGGGCTTGGCCCATAAGTAGTTAATCCCTTAGCGCTAATATCATACACGCTAGGAGCTTAACATTAGTAAGGGTTATACAATATTCTTGACTTTAAGTTGATCAAAGACTTTGAAATGATAAATGGTCCAGTTTTTTTACATCACCAGCTAGCCAAGAGATAGGTTATTTTTGAATAATGTCTCTCTCGTTCAGCTATCATGGTTCATCAACCCATAATTGCATCTTAAAATTGCTTCAGTAAAATAAATCTATAGCTTATTGGATGCTAAGCTACCCTCCTGCACAGGTTCCAGACGGCGTTCAGCGGAAATTCTTAGACAATTTCGTAGAACCGGCGCGGTTTCAGCGGCTGCTCTCTCTCTCTCTTTCACTAGACCGAAGACCATACTACATAGACCCCGAGTTTCCCTTTGGAAATCTCTCGACAAATTCGATGATTTCACGGTGAAAATCAAGCTCAAAATATATCCTCGCGCTACATCAGAGAGCGCAGTTCGTCCGGGAGAGGGGTATGGGGAGGGGGGTCGTATTTAAATATTCTTCGCGGAAATGAAACAAACCATCAGTGCCCAGTTGAGCTTGAAATGAGGTGTCGGCGGCGACCAACGGTAAACGCAGCTTTTGTCATGAGAGACCTCCGCCCCCGCTCCCAAACCCCCTTCTTCTCGCCCCTCGACACCCCCCCCCCCCCCTCCACCACGGTCACCTCAAACACCGCGCCATCAACCAACAATCGCTCGCGAAGACGGTCGGCGCTGCGTTTTCCGAGTAAATAAAGACAGTAAATAAGCTCATCTTCGACGTTTAAGCTGGAAAATGAAGTTCTTAAGACTTTCTCTCTCTATCTCTCTCTCTCTGTCCTCTCTCTCCCCTCTCTTCCTCTAGCTCTCTCTTTCTCTCTGACGGACGCGGGCGGGCACAAGTAGTTCGCCTCTTGCGGTGACGGAGGGGAGGGGGAGTGAGAGTCTTATTTGCGCAAGGAACCTTTACCACCATCACCGCAGAGTAGCAGCCCCTCGAGCAGTTTCATCCCCCTTCTCCCCCCTCCACCCCTGTTCGGCCCGCCTGTACCATGCTGTACCTCTCGCGCCGACAATGGAGCGAGTATAGAGCACCGAGGGTTTTTATTGTTTCCCGGGGCTTTTTCGTCCGAGCCCCCCCCTCCCTCCTCCAAGAATCGATAAGGAGAGATAGAGCGGGGGGGGGAGAAGAGAGGGAGAGAGAAAGAAAATAAATGAGAAAGGTGAAAGGGTATGAGTGAGAAGGGGATGTAGGTAGGTGGGCAAGATAAAGAGGTGAAACATACGAATTCTGCGAATCGCGAGTACGAGCGGCGCGAAGAAAGAACAAAGTGTTTTTGAAATGGTTAGTAATAGTACGAAAGTATGTGTGTAGGGCTGTATGTGCAGGGGCGGGGGCTCGCGACTCGGAGGGGGGATGCCGGTATTTCGTTAATAATCCCTTTCTCTCACCCCCACGTTGCCAATACCGTGGTGTGAAGAAAGCAAGTTCGATGCAATCGGATTTTTCAATTGAAAGCTGATAGTGCAGATTCGGAAGGGAATGTATGTAGGGACGGAGCAGAGACAATTAGAGACCCAGCACATCCTATGCTTTCTGTGTTATGAAAGTCAAAATACATGTCCACACACATAACAACACCAAAAAAAAAGATAAACATCAAGGATAAAAAAATTCAACCCAAAGAACCCATTTGAGGCAAAAAAAAGATGGAAATCCATGAACTGCAGGGTTGCAGAAAGTTGTGGGCACTGCCTGGAAAAATATTAGGTTAAAACGGGGAGGGACACTATCGAAATAGTTATAATAGGGTTCCTACGCACTATTCCAAGCTGAATTTCATGTGTGAGCACACAATTCCTAGCTGAATTTTTGGTAAGCTCGCTGTTTTTAGCCAAAATTTCCTTCACCGCGATAAAATAAGCAAAAAAAAAAAAAAAAAAAACAGGTCATCCAAAAATGTGGACACTGTCCTCCGTGTGCGTGAAAATTGTGGAGGCGAAGAAGATTCTGCACCCATGCTTGAAAGTGTCGCAAACTTTGGAAAAACAAAGTCGAAATCAAGTCGTCGAAAAACACTAAATCGTCGAATCAGTCGAAAAATCAGCTAAATTAGTAGTTTCTTGCTCTGGTAGACAACTGCGTTGCTGATGCATCAGGTTAGTTATCTAGCGAAGCAACTATAACGAACAATTTTATTGCCTGATGCGTGCCGGACTAAGTCCACGTTTTCGACATAGTTTTTCTCAGGTTTGCTATCAGCCTGTGGTGTAGCGTGCAATTTGGCAATTTCTCATTCTATCTCGTCTATAGACCCATGGCAATTGTCGCAGTCTTGATCCCACGATTAAAAGACCGATTCAAGTGAAGGAGTGGTTTTCGGAATTTGTCAGTGTCACCGTATTTATATTTTCACTGTTTTTTTTTTACAAAAGAAACGAGATATTCAGTTCATCCGTATAGGAAAAAGCTTATAACAGCCCAGAACTGTCGGATACAAGTAAAGGATACAGTGGCGTACCTACATATTCTATCTCTTTTATTACCCGTTTGAACCGTACAGGTAGAAAAAGGATAGAAGGAGAGTATTGATCCCCCTTGTCCATCCTTTTCTAACCCACACAGTTTAACCCTTTGAGACCTGAATATAGCTTTTGCTCTGAAACCAATTTCGTTTTTACTATGGCTCATCCAGCCGCGGTTTACTCATCTTAAATTATGAGCACTTCCTTTTACTTTCTCACTCTAACGAAATTAGAAAAATTGAGAAAGTATTGCGATGGCGCAGAGATTTTCAAGGTATTTGGTTTCGATACTTGGCCCACTCCGACTCAGTAAATCATGATAATTATGAAATAACTGGCTCTCATCATGCCGAATACTGTCCTAAAGAACATCTATCCATGACATTTTAATACATCTTAATTGAAAGTGGTTTGGAGCCTTAAATGTATAAAATTTCTGTGGCGTCCGTGATCTGTGAGTCCGTCTGTATCCGAGCATAACTTTTGCACCACAGGTACAAATGTATTCTTTTGCAGAAAGGTTGCTTTTAACATTCTCCCCAGAGGGACTTTTTTTGCTTTTTGAAACTTTAATTTTTAGGTTAGTTATGGATGAAAAATGGTTTCCATTAAAATTAATGGGAAAATGGGTCAAAAAAAGGAAAAATTTAAATATTTAAAAAATGGATCTTAAATATCAAAGGGGGGTCTGGGGGTCTCGCCCAGGATATTAAAGGGGAGTCTGGGGGCCTCCCCAGATTAAATTTGATGTAAGAAAGTGTTCGAACGATATTCCTAACAGTTTGTTTAACATTTCCCATAAGATTCCATATCATTTAGATGTACCCTGTAAGGTGCGGAGGGTTTCATAGCGTTAATGAGCAAAGAGAAAGAAAATAAAATTCTATTAATGCCAGAGGATGATTTTTTGTTTGATCTGGCAACAAAGTCCTTTGCCTATACTCTACACTTTTGCTTTAATCCCCCCAACCTGTTTTTTTTTTTTTTTTTTTTTTTTTTAAACCTACGTTTCTCTGCGACTACAACAGAGCCTTTCTTCCTTTCTTCCTTTTTTTCTCCTCCCCCCCCCCCCCCCCACCCAGCTCAGCTCCGGGAGGATAAAGTGCTCCCGTGAGAGCGTAAGGTACCTAAGTTAATGCCGTAAAGCGCATTCAAGTTCTCATTATTTTGCACCTCATATGTGCCTTTTTTCACCTCCCCCCCTCTTTTTCCTTATTCTCCGACACCTTTTCAACCTCGCCCCCGCTCTTTTTTTTATCATTGATACCAGACGGTTGGTTTTCGATTTCTTCACTTTTTCTTCCCACTGCTGACCCCGATACGGTCGGGAAAACTCCTTATCGCTCTGACGACCGACGTTCTGCTGTCCCATTATTTAAACCCCCCCCCCCCCCCCCCCCCCTCCCCGTTCTTCTTCCCAATCGAGTGTTCTCCACCCCCGCTTGTTTAAAACAGTGGTTCACAACTTTTTTTTTTTTTTAACCCTATATAGACCATTCCTCGTAACCTGGATTTTTTTCGTCTTATTCCCCTCCACCGATAACTACGATATTCTTGGGTGGGCAACGGGCAATACTTTTTTTTCTGTTCTCTTTTACATAGAAGAAAATGGCCGGGATATAGGCAGGGGAGTCACGTGAAGAGGAGGAAAAATTGTTAGGGGCGCTATGCTATCGGAAGAGCCTATGAAACTTGCGGTGTGCTCTTCCGAGGAAATACCAACGCGATCCACAATGCTATAAGCTCTAGGAATGAGCATACGTGATGTTTTTTGGTTTCTTATTTTTTTTTCTTTTCTTCTGGAACTCTTAATGTATGTTGTACGACTGTGCGTTCATCGTGTCGCGTGGCCATTGATCAATTAGCCTTTGTCCGGTTGGAACTGGGTCATTCTTGTCGTTACAACACCTGGAATCTCGCGTAGATAAAAAAAATGCCTCTTTTATGACTCATTATTTTTCTCCGTCGCATCATTATCAAATGTTTCTCGTGCGAGAGGGGTGGTCATTATATTTGTAACGCACCTCTGCATTCATTTGTTTGGTGACTGGAAGAAGTGGAAGACCCGTGTCTTTCTCGAGAGAGTAGTGTGACCTCATAACCTTACGAAATCACAACCCTTAGAAGAGGAACATTCATTTCGACACGGCCGGCGGCCACACTGAAACTTGTTCGTCACCAAACATTTTGAGAAGTCAGTTTCTGATTCCATCCATCGCGGGAATATTATTTCGCATCGTTATTTTTGCATCATATCACATTAGAATCAAAGGTCATTGCTGCAGCAAAAGTTCACCTAGAGACGGTTATAGTGCGAAGTCAACGGTTAGCCAACAACCACAAGAAGGCTTTCATCGTTCGCAATCGGTTGTGATAAAACACGCGTAGCGTTCCAAACTATCTCACTCACTCTCCCGTGACCCCCGCATATATATCCATCTCTTTCTAGTCTCAAAATTCACATATAGGACCTTCTTTTACGACAATTATTATCAAAATCGCATTGAAATGCCTTGAGGAATTCATTTCAGCCAACAAAATTTCACGAAAGATGTCTCTATGTACGATTTTTGAAATTAGAGTGAGATGGCAGTACATGGGGGTTACGTGAGAGCGAGAGAGACAAACTGTCTTTGTTTGGAACGCTCGCATTACTATAAAAAAATCTATTATAAAACCCTCTATAAACTCATCAAATCTATTTCGAGCGCTACTCTAGACTCCAAGTATGCATCAATATATACACACACGATAAAAAAAAGGTATTGTACAAGTTGCCTACCCAGCTCTCGAGTCAGGCGTAATTTGCATGCACCGGTGCATCTTTATGATGCATATGTCCTCGTACGACACCGATCATCGATGAAATCATACTTCGATGGATTGTCTCGTTAATGAGCAATATTCCATCGTTCCCTTGTCTGTATCTGTCATCAATCCGCACGGTCAAGTACGTGTTAGCCGTGAGCTCTCTGCCTCGACCATCATGTGCTCCAAACCAAGATAGTCCAGAGCTGCCGGTTTGCATGTAATTATACGCACTCTCTCATTTACCTCAATGTACTTTTTTGAATTTCCCGCTCAATCTGGCAGCTTTGCAAGATAACCAATCGCAGCTCGGTCCCGCGGTGCATCGTAATCCAATACACACTACACACTACACATACACCACCTTGATACATTCGATGCTTGATAATGCACCGTCTTAGCCCCCCCTCCCCCTTCCCCCCAGTCGCACCGGTGCAGTGTCGGTGTGGGCATTGTTATTCTCGTTGTATGGTGCGCGTGGCGGAATGCAAAGCAACCCGCATCGTTCAAACTCACAGTGGCTAGAAATGACGTTTTCGTAGCCGAAATTCAGAAAATAAGACTTATCTATAAAATTAACGGTTAAAAAAGTCTGACATTGAAATACCTTTTGCTGCCTAAACGAAGAATTGATTGATGAAATTGACCCTTGTGCTTGATTTTGACCTCAACTCAACGTTATGGTTCAATGTCACTAGCCATCAAACGATCAAATGAAGCAGACCTAACCTATATGTATGGAAGGTTTAGCCGAACGTCTAGTATAGCTGAGCATATACCTTAACACCTCTTACTACCTGTATTTCAGCTGGAAATTGTAATTTATTTATTTCAGTGGGTATTTTGATTACTTTTACCACAGAAATGAAGAGCGCGGATTCTCCAGGGTTTTAGCCCCCCCCCCCCGCCTAAGTTCGAAATTTCCTTACGATCAAACAAAACACCAACTGCTTTAGTCGTCACAAAGTCTAGTCACTTCAAGGCTATTTCTCAGTCTCTAGTTTCGCTATAGTTAGATTTTATGGCCGAAATTGGAAAAATACATGATGAGTACATGTTTTTGAAAACTTGATTTATGAAGTCTATAGGGGAGAGTCATTAGAAGCTTAGAGCTTCGTCACTTTAGAGTGAAATTATTCGAAAAACAAACGTAAACTGAGTTAACAGCTGCCGATCTTTAGGAACTGCCAATCGATTGAATATATTGATTTGCGATTTGTGGAATTCGGTAGTTTTTGAGTTAAACACCCTTTCGCTCACAGTTTATCATATCAGGGACGATATTTTACATGAAGCCTTATGAAAATTCGAAAAAATTGCCTCGAACACATAGAATCATATGAGAAAAGTTTGTCTCGTTTGATGGTATAGGTTTCAGATTCCAGTGACACTTTTTTCAAAATTCGGGGCTTGAAAAAATGTGAAGATCTTCTTTTTTCATTTTTTTTCTTTTTTTTTTTCCTAATTTCACACAAAGACACACCTCAAAAGGGCGAAGCTCCCTAAACAGCGATACATTCAAAACACTCAAGTATTTGAAGCGTTGAAATATAGAACGAGGTAAGCGCCATCAGACGTTGCAAAGATTGTGCAGTTGTTTTTTCGTCAAACAGATTACCAATGACGTCCAGTGAAACGAAATTTTTAAATGAAATTCCTAGTATAAACCCGCTGTGGTAAACACTCAGTATTTTAGACACTGAAGGAGAAGATGCACAATCTTTGCAACAACTGATGGCGCATACCTCATTATCTATTTCAATGCTTCATTTTTCCAATGTTTGCAGTAAATCAAACCGTGACAAAACTTGGAACAAATACGCCGAGGAATCATCTGAAACACCGATTACACGATCAAATTGATCTTTTATACAAAGTGCGCATTGATTGCTAACCTTTTACTTACATTTTAACGATTTCAGTCCATTGTGCCAAAGGCGGCGGTCGCGGTCGCATCACTTGCATCGACAATCGGCAGGCGACTTCGGCTCCCATGCCCAAAGCAGAAAGGTCGTCAGATCGCGCCGGATAGTAATTCAAATTTCACACCGACTCCAGTGCGGGGCTGTCATACGATTTTCCTGCACTATCTTGCAACAGCGCTCCACGAGTATTCTTCAAGTCGCATCGCGGCGGCGGCGTTTCCCTCGGTGCAGAATGCAAAACGGTTGTTTAACAATCCGAACTGCGTCTCGGGCTCCCCCTCCCCTAATTTTACCCCCCCGCCCCGATCGATGTCTCTCTCTCTCCCTCTCTTTCTCTCTCTCCCTCCCTCTCTCTTATCTTTCCTCCCTCGTAAGAGACGCATCGTTTAAAATTGGCTCCGCAGCCCCGACGACAACATCATTGATTTCTGTTGCATGTTTATCGATGAACGTCGCGTGTCCCCCAACACCGACCTGGGGTGGGTGGGGAGGGGGGAGGGGTACCGGGCGGAAAGGGGGGACCCCCCCCCCCCCTTATCTTTCGATCAGAATTCAGAGCTTACAGGAATGGAGGTCTGACTTGGAGGAGCAGCCTTAGTGACTTCGGCATCATAACTTTTTGTTGTTGTTTTGTTCTGTTTTAACTTGACGAAGGGAGATGCACGCGGCCGCAAGTTAAATTTGAAGAATCGGAAATATGCCCCCCCCACCCCCTCCACCGCAGAGCCACTGCGCCTTGTTCCTCCGTTGCATGATGTGATCTGCATTATGCAATATGCCGTCGTATAAAATTGCACGAAATGAAATATGCCGCCTCGCCGCGCCGCGTCGACCGGCCGGCTGCATGTAGATTGTAGGGATGCAAGGGCAAGGCTGTGCGCGCGCGGTATCCGATTCCGAGGCGCGTGTTGCAGGTTGCATCTTTGCGCCGCGGCACCTCCCTTTGGGTTCAGGTTTTTTTTTTTTTATTTATTCCGGGAACAATAGGAAGAAGAAAAAGAAAACACAATAGTAAAAAAGGCACCGTATGCTTCATTCGTTATATCTTATAGCGCATCAAACTCGGGACGTGATCCATAACCTCAAAAAGTTGGATAAAAAAAATAACACCAATATTGAAATTCAGAGACTTTACGTTTCTTGACTTGGAGCCTGACTGGAGAAATCGAGGCGAATTGAGAAAAATTGCAATTCCGATATGCTCATCGTAAACCGTCAATTTTTTTTTAGAAAATTTTAGCGTAGTTCAATGTAGCCTTGTATATTTATTTAACGAGCAATTCTCTGTCTCTCTTCTTCCTCCATTGAAACGTGTATGTTAGACAATGAAAGACGAGGAGATGAAACCTTGTCTCAACTGTCTACGCACAGGGACTCTACAGGCAGAGTAAGTTTAAACATTGATCGGATGAATGAGTCGTGTCAGCAGTGGCGAAGCGTGCAGTCTGACAACGTTGCAGTTCGTCCATTTAAAACCATTGGAAAGATCGAACTATTAGGTGTTCGGTGAACACCTTCGCATTCGACCTTTTACATGGATTTAATTGGCATAGTGCAACATTGTCACATCGCACGCTACGCCACTGCGTGTTAGGCTCGACAGTGGGACTGTTGCAAGCTTTTGCAGCATGAATGACTGCGAGTAATGTCTACTTTATTTTGTAAAACATATAATTTATTAGTTCAACTATTAGATATTTTCTTTCCTTTCTTTTCCTCAAGATAAGGAAAATGCTGCTTATATCACGTACAAATAATTAATTACTTATATAATTTGATTTTTTTTTTACATCTTTAAAGCTATTCGCTTTCATATTCCATTGCATCGGGATTAACTTTATAGAAAATCAGCAAAAATGAGTCTGCTGTTTAAGGCGCAACTCGGCAACCCACTGCGCACTGTGAATCAAAACAATGAATTTTTGGACATAATTTTACCTTACAAAAAAATCAAAATTATGAACAAAAATTGGTAACGTAAACTTATTATATCGTGTGAAATCATTCATTCAAGATCTTATAATTAGTAAAATAGCATGTTTTTCACCAGAAAAATATATGACGTGTCTTTAAACCAAAAAACATAAAACAACAAATTTTCATGTCCAGAAAATCTATGTTCCGATCCAGTGAGCGGCGATTCAGCATCTCCGCGTGATCGTCTCATGCATAATTAATCGGGTCTAATTGGAGCGCGGCTGGTTTCAATTACCATCCCTCCGATAGTACCATTCGCCACGGGCTGACTGTCAATTCCAACCCCCCCCTTCCCCCCGGTCTTAGTCCTACCGCAAGTGCAAGTGCATTCGGCCCCCCCCCCCCCCCACTATCCTGTTTATAAAAGTCCATTTAGATCTCGGACTTTTGCAGGATCTCCGCCACTGCGCCACCCACGACTCGCGATGAAAACTCTTTCTTATCTATTGCATGAATCTAGTGGGGCTCTTTCTTGCAAACTTTTGCTGTGAGCAATTGAATAGTCCTATCTGATATAAAAACTAGCAAAAATCACGAAAATTGCACTAAGAAAGTCTCAAATTCAGTGATAAAGTCATGTAACTGCTATGACGGCAAGATTGTAATGGTGGTTCAACGCAGGTATCATAGGAGATTCCTGTCTAATTTGTCACTTATTCTACGGTAACAGAGATTTGTCTCCATTCAGCTAGGAATCTCCCATCATACCTCCGTCTCTCTGCCCGATTCTGAGAGTGATTTTAGTGACTTTTTAATGTACTCATCGGCATTTTTGCAGGTTTTATGCAGGAATCAACGCTTCAATCCTCTACAGCAAAAGCTTGCAAGAGTCCCATTGGTAGACGCCACATTCGCCGCACGAGTTCATTACGTTAGTTGATTCAGATGTTCTGAAGAAAACGACTCCTCTAAAGGTCTGTCGTGATGTTCGGGGATCCGATACATTCATTGGAATCTTTTCATTAAGGAATTTTGGGATATTTTTTGATCGCGTCCCATCTGAAAGAATTTATTTTTAAAAAACAAAACACAAAAAACAAAACAAATGGCTTTTAAGAGACTAGATGGGTTTTAAAATACAGAATATATAAAAAAATGTCGTTTATTCAGATAATTATTAAAGTTATTGAAGTTGCTTGCGGTTGATGGGTCTAAAAAGACCCTCGGTGAATGATTGTGATAAGCAGGAAAACATTTTCAGGATACCCTGAGGATTTTTCTTTTCTTTTTATCCCCGCGAAAAAATGATGAAATTTCATTTACTTTTTTTTTTTTTTTTTTTTTTTTTTTGGGGTAAATTTTGGTTTGGGGAGTGGGTCGATAACTTGACGAGCCTCACATTCATACACACAGCGGCTGCAGTAGCATTTAAAAACGAAAAAACGAAGAACAAAAAACAAAAAAAAAAACAAACGAAAAACGAAAAAAAAAAACGAAAAAAAGGTAGAAGGAGTGAAATTCACGTGATGATTCTATCCTTCTCTAACGGATGCGCTCCGATAGGCTAAAAGAGTGAGAGAAATACTAATCCCTAGCTCCACCTCTGGCAATTGGGCTACTGTTACCTTCAATTAATTAATCACTCAGAACATCCTGGGAAGTTCAACAGGAAACGGAAGGAGATGAAAGCTGAGGGGGTTGAAGAAGGAGAAAATGAGAGGGGGGAAAACAATGATATTTCTATCCTCTTTTAATCGAAGTCGGTATATTTTCAGGAAAACCGTATCCAAGGTGAAGACCTAGTTGCCTGTACAACACAAACACACCCACACTCTCGCACACAAATTAACGACCGACAAGACGTTCCAATTAATCTTGTTAGTAGCTGCGAAATTGATATTTCCCTGCTACCGCGCTTTTTCAAAAGTGCGAGCGAGCGTTACGCTGAGCTTAAACATTTTTGCGATAAATTTATCACCCGCCGCCTGTGAAAACTTCGTACTATTCGCAGGTAGCAGAATGCCTCGCCATCTCTCCTTTTTACCGATCAGCGTTGCGCGATTTGCACCAGCGCAGCGGGTCAGTAATTTAAATGTATCGAACTATCGATATATCATCTAAGTTATCCTCTAAAATAGAGTCGGTTCGTGGGGAGCTTGATTTGGACCTTCGATGGATCGATACTTAAGCATCGGCTCAAATTTAATGGGAGAAAATGTTTCTGTGCGTAGATCTGCCTCACAAAATTTCAGTACCTTATTCACAATAACTGTGACTCGAAATTGTTAATATTTGATAATAATGTTCCTTGAGTGCCTTCAATTAATAGTGTATGCAAAATCAGTACCGCGGCGTAGGAATGTTTAAATATTCAGTTAATTTCAGCGAGTGGAGATTAATTTGTCTTCGTAACGTAAATCTGGTATTTAAAGGGTTAACGAGTCAGTCACCCGGCCCCTTCCGATTTGGGGTTACTATCTTTAAATAAAAAAAGTCTAGCCGCACAACATTTTTACGTTAGTTTTTTCTATAATTTTTCAGCTGACAGAAAAAAAATAAGTTTTGATATCATCGAACGTTGCTATTTTAAAAACGGAGGAATGTTTTTTTTTTTTTTTTTTTTTTTTTGGAAAAAATCACAAACTTTTTCTATTTTTCTTTTTGTTAATAGTTTCATTCTTATGAAAGCTCTATAGAACTGTTAGGGATTTTCCGCTTTCCGTTGACATGACAACGGTGCCCCTATCCAACGCTATGGCGGATATTAATTTCGCAGGTTTTTGTTTTCTGAACTCCCTCTCTTCATCAACCACTCACCCTTCCAATTGCTGTATCTTCCATCCCTCTCTGTTTACTCTTCCTCTGTCTTGCCTTTTCTCCCGGTAATAACGTACCCAGTGATGCCATTTCAAGAGAGTCGAGAGAGAGAGGGGGGGGACAAAAGAGAAAACAACACCTTCAATTTCTCATTTTAAGGGCTGCTATTAGTGTTCCTTGATTTTGATTAATCGCTCTTTTGGGACAATTTCAAAAATTTCATTATTAGATCTGTTAATAGAAGAAACAAAAGAAAGATAATGGAAAAATCAAAAGTAAAATCGAACGCAAAACCACTCGCAATGAAATTATCACACAACAGGAACAATTTCTGGAATACAATTAACGGGAACATAATTTCAAGAGACCGAATAGATTGGAACCTTCGGTTTCAAGATGTGAACCTGCGAAAATGTCTATGTTTATTCGTAAAAGATAAACCCCGCCCGTAAAACGATATATTTTGCAAATACCGGGCATTTAAACAGAAACTATTCTCACAGCTGATTGTAATGAATCAGCGCAGAAAGGAAATTAGTTCGCATTGTTGCTTAAATTCTGTAATATTGTTTTTTTTCCGTTTTTCAAGAAATTTAGATTATTCACTTTCACAACTCTCTCTAGAAGTAATTATTGATGCGGAGAGAAATGCCTCCTTTTGATGGGTCGTTAAACGCGGTAGGTTTGTTTCGGGGGAAAAAAAAAGTCCTAACACAATGTACACGCAACTGTGCAGTAGACCAATCCCTTTATCCGTTTTCTGCAATAATCAATTCCAATGTATATTAAGTGGGATAGAATGATTTGTGGGAGGGGGGGGAGGATAACTTACTTTTCAATTTTAATATATCAATGTAGATTCGAAATTTTCTATTTTATGGTTGGCAACGCTGGGTTTCGATTCTCGATTCGAAGAATATCCTCCGAACGTTCAACGCATGCTACTTAAACGGTGTTCCTTGGAAAGCTTGTAAAATTGAAAATTGCGAAATTCAAAGCCCGTTGCATTCTAAGCGTTGTCAAGGTAGCGCGGGATCTTAATATGAGCCATTCTCTTTTTTTTTTTTCAGGCACCTCTTAGAAAAACTTAATATTTATTTCATTTTCCGGCAACAGACATTGACTCTAATAACTTCCGAACAAAAGTGAACTCGAAAGTGAAGCTTCGCATCTTTTCCCTCCCCCATAATATAAACAGAAGGGAAAGCTTGAGTTTCCCTTAAAGATTTCAGAAATAAACCCGTCAGGTTGAATCAAAACAACTGCGACGACCACTCGAAGAACTAAGAACTGATGCTGTTTCAGGTAGAAGGGCCCTTATGAAACAATGGGTGTGATCCTCCTGAGATTTGTGCATTTTGAGGAAATGGAGGTTTTTAGCTGAAGAGCACACGTGTTGTTTTGTTGGCCCTTCTTCTGAACTTTGTTCTCCGCTCCATCAAGTACTTAGATTTTCTTTGTAAAAAACATCAAATTCAGACCCTTGCAACTGCCTAATGGGTCTGTTGCGTACTTTTGCTACATCAATATAACTCATTGTTTCTAACGTAAAATTCGGCGAAAATAACGATGCGCACATTAAAACTTTCAAAATCCACTCATTAACTCTAAATATACCTTCCATTTCAAACAACCCGCGCTACACTAGACACTACATCACCAACTTATAACTACATAGATGGATCCACCTCGTTTATGTAAACATGAACAGAACTTACACACATTGGAATGTTTCGTTTAGATGCGTACATTTCTTTTATTATTTTGTAATCTTTGATAAACCGAAAAACCAACAGCAAATGCAGCTTATATTTCACGTATTATAAAAGAAATGCCATCTTTTTGTATTTACGATGTTGTTTACTTAGGCACGGGGGGCCGTCTTGTGTAGTATAACGGTGCAAATAGTGTCTAGTGTAGCGCGGGCTGTTTGAAATTGTAGTGATTTCCTGAGTTAATGAGTGGATTTTGAACGTTTTTAATGTGCGCATCATTATTTTCGCCGAATTTTACGGAAGAATCAAGGTTCTATATTGTTGTAGCAAAAGTATGCAACAGACCCATTGCCGCTCTTTTGCGTCATATGCATTACATGGCGGCTCGTGAGCTCAGCACCGGCGCAACCAGGATCTCTTCCATCTCTCTCATTTCCCATTTGAATGTATAAGTAGGAAAAGGACAGAAAGAGGGGGTTCTATCCCCTTGTCAATCCTTGTCTGACTTACGTTTCTTAATGAAGAAAAGAGAGAGATGAAGAAACTCTCGGTGCGCCACTGGAGCACAGCACTGCCAGATTTGGCGTAAAATGTGAAACTTTTCCATCTGTTTTTGTGTAAATTTTGTATGTTTTTTGCCTAATCTGAAGGCACTGCTTGAATTGTAATGTATCGACATCCTGGCTCCATTCAAAACAACTTAATCAATCGAAAATAATCTATTCTCGGGGGGAGGTTTTAATCCAATGGTGATAAATTTGTGATGAAGTCGCCTCATCCTACATTTTTTAAATCAACCTAAAATTTAATAATTTTCCATTTTCCGCCAAACCTGACAACCATGGTTTCCACGGTGACAAGTGGAGATGTCCTATTCAAAATGTCCAGTGTACAAGATGTCCAACAAAAAATGTACATTGCAACAATGTTCACTTTAAAATCTCCAATTTATAATCTGTCCACAGTAAATAAATGTCCAGGGTACATTTTGTCCATCATACATAAATGCCCCTGAAAATAATTTGAGACCAAGACACTTAAAACATTTTTCAAAAAAAAAAAAAAAAAAAAAAAAAATTGCAAAATTTTTGCCGCAACCGATAAAAAGCAACAAATAAGGAGTCACTTTTGAACCGCTATAAAGTTTAAAAATTTTAAATGGAGAAAAATGAGAAATTATAAACCTGAGGTTTTCAGATTCATTATGGACAAAATTTACGATTGGACTTTCTTCTTTATGGACTTTCTGTTCTATTGGACCAAATGTGCGTTGGACATTATAGAGCGGAAATTTTTCAAACGGACGTTTCTTCTTGGACATATTTTACACATGAAATTTAAAATAGGACATTTCCACTGAGCCCCGTTTCCACTGAGCCTGAAAAAAGAAAAAAAAAACTATCGATACTTTTGCCCACGTTCAAATGGATGGTATTCGATTCGATACATTCATCCTCTTAGCAATAAAGAGTGAGCTCATTGATTTTGTAAAACAAAACGGGCGGAGGACACCGCGTGGTAGTATAAACCCATGGTATAAAACCACGCGGATGGAAACGAACGTTGGCGAGAGAGAGAGAGAAAAGAGAGAGAGAGAGGAGAGAGAGAGAGAGAGAGAGAGAGAGAGAGAGAGAGGAAAAGATGAGGGGAGAGAGAGAGAGGAGAGAGGAGAGAAGAGAGGGAGGAGAGAGAGAGAGAAGAGAGGAGAGAGAGAGAGAGAGAGGAGAGAGAGAGAGAGAGAGAGAGAGAGGTAAAAATGTGAAAAAGGAGCGAGGAGATGGATCGATAAATCGATGTGATAGATATATCGATAAGCGGAGGCATCAAATACGCGGGGATAAATGAATGGATGAATGAATGCATGAGCGTAAGCGGACAAACGCAACATACGAATGAATGGAGAGGCCTAAGCATTGAGCATATAGGCGAGGGCGATTCCGATTGGCCACGCATGCGCACTGCGCAGAGAGCTTATTCTACAGCTATCCCCCGGTCTCGAGTCGCGTCGCGCGTCGCTCCGTACCGACTTAGGGATTTGTGAGAGCGCAGGATTCAATGCATTCATTTCATACTGGCCGCGGCTTCAAAGCGGATAAGGCCACAAGGGCCGCCGAGTCGCGCGGCCGGTCGGCCATGCGATCCGGGCTTAGAAAGCAAAAGAGCAAAATCAATCGGGTTGCAATGGATGGGGGCAAGGATACTTTATACCGTAGTATTCCGGCCCGGTCTACGGGTGTACGTTTTCAGAATGAAAAAAACAAGACAAGAAAGAGAAAGAAGGAGGTGGAAGAAGAGAGAGAGAGAGAGAGAGAGAGAGAGAGAGAGAGAGAGAGAGAGAGAGAGAGAGAGAGAGAGAGAGAGAGAGAGAGAGAGAGAGAGAGAGAGATCAGTGCGCTTTTCGTCTTAACACGCTGCGAACATTTTTAAACGCGTGCTTTTGAAATAATTACCGCGTCGCGTCGGATCGGAATCGAGACGCCTTTTGGAGCGTCGCGTCCCGTCTTTCGCGCGCTTGAAGCCGCGTTTGGCGTTTGCGTTTGCAAAGATTTACGGTCCGTCTTATCGGAGGAGCGAGATCGATCGAAGCGCAATGGGGTCCGGGCACAGCAAGCAGTGGCGAGGCGTGCGATTTGGCAACGTTTCTTTTCACCCATTTTAACGCATTAGAAAGGTCGAAATGTCTGGTCATCGCCAATGACTGGAGCATTCGACTTTTATGGTGAATTTAAATGGAGGAAATACATTGTTGCCAAATTTCACGCTTCGCCACTGACACTAAACTCGAAAATTATGAGTGGAAAAAGCAAAACAAAATATGGAAAAAAAGAACAGTTTTCTTCTCAGGGAACAAACATGATTGATTGGTCGGTTTCAAATCAAGCCCCCGTAAAATGGCCTAAAAATATTGATTAAAAGCTGTCTAAGCCACTCCACTAATGTCTTTATAACTTCAAGTAAATGTTAGAGGCGGTGAATAAAGTTATATTAATAAAAACTTTTAAAACGATAATTTTTGGTTATTATCACTTCCTGATTTGTAATCGTAGCCACCAGATCGTTCATTTCTGTCGTTTGTGCGAAGCGACGCGAGAAAGTATCGGGTGTGGGGGCTGGGGGTCGGTCACGTGGTGTCGGCCGACAATACAAGTACAAATAGCAATTGAAGGGTCAAATTGTAAACCAGTAAATACAACAAGAGAGTCATAACATCAAAACAGATGCCGCGCTCTGCGGCGCGGCGGCGTCCTAACTCGATCCAACTCGTGACTCACCTCAGCGGATTCGTATTTCATGGGCATGCGCGCGCAATGTGCTTTGGCGCGGCTGGCACGCCGAACCGCTTAGTGACTTCGATGGGCTGAACTTTGCACCGCGGAGATTCGATACATCAAAGTTTTGCAGCGAAGTTCAATGCTCGACGAGTATAACAACGTTGAGGGTGGGGAGGGGGTTGGAGATTAGTGTAGGTTTGACTGTTCATACGCGGCCATTGATTTGGCGAAGACACGTTGAAATTATTAATGCGTTTTTTTATTCTCCGGAGCGCGCACCGGTGCAGCTGCAGTGCACCGGAGTGTTTTTTTATTCCGGTGCTCCAGCACCGGAGTGCACCGGAGTGTTGTTTTATTAGCGGTGCGATGCGCCTGGAGCTGCTCCGGTGCAAGCTCCATAGTGTATCGGAGTTGAAGACCGATGCACCGGAGCTGGAGCTCCGGAGCTTCAACACGTGACCGGTGCTGCACCAGACAGCTTCGGAGCAGCTCCGGAAGCTCCGGGTTATTGCACCGGTGCGGATTCCGGAGAATAAAAAAACGCTTCATATTGATCTTTGCCCAGTGGCGGTTCCAGGAGGATGCCCGGGCCCCTTTCTTTCCTAGAAGCCTCAAATTTTGCCGTGCGTCCACAGAAAAGAGCCAAAAATTATTTCCTGCAACGCTTCAAATTTCATAGACATGGCGCCACATTCCCTCCCCCCTCTACAAAAATTTTCTTGATCTACCCTTGCCCCCTGCCTCTTCCTGTTTCCCCTAAAAGCAAAATAACACGCCTGTAAGTGCCTCCTTATGAATCTATGAAGAAAGGTTGAGCCTTCAAAGGTTCAATTTAACCAATCAATCCCTCTGCATTGATTCAAAATGGGAGGAGCTCCTTCAATTTCTTGAACGGCAACATTCATGAATTTAAATGGACAAGATCCAACGTTGCCAGATTACTCGCACCGCCTCTTCCTGAGTGGAGGACGTTTTATCGTCGCCCTGTATAATTTTATCAAATAATTCTCGTTTCACATTTCAAGTGACGCGACGCGTCCTCAAATGCGAACAACCGGAGCGGCGGGTGGCGATTAAAGACATCCTACACACACAAACACTCACACACACAGCTTGTTTAATTTCCTTTTGGACGTATTCGACCCGGTCACAAAACACCTGTCCCCCTGCCACCGTTTCACCCTCATATACCCTCAGAGTGTATTTTTAAGCACTGCGCGTGGCTTAAAAAATAATAACAAAAAAAAATAAACAAAAACAAAAAACCATACTCAAGGGGAGGTAGGAGAAAGGTGGGGGTGGGGGTGGAGGAAGTAGAATGAGACGAAATCAAGGGACACCCTTAGAATCTACAGTCTGTCTCAATCCCTCCCTCCTTCGCGCTTTGCTTTGCTCCTGAAAAAAAAATTAAATTAAAATTAAAAAAAAAAAAAAAAAAATCTCTGTAATTAATTATTAATCTCTCAAAAATAACAGTTTATAGTGGTTTATCATAGGACGTGTAATTAGGGTTATAGGTAATGGGTTCTTCGCTCTTCAAATATAAATCATGAGTTTCGAGGTGACTCTCTCTCTCTCTCACTCTCCCTTACTCTCACTCCTATAAAAAGATCTGGCGGGTCGCCGTTCTGTAACGGGGGGGGGGGGGGGGAAATCCGAAAACTGAAAACCGAGGAAGGGGGAAAATCAGAGAGAGAGAAACTCGGGCACAAACAAGTTACGCCCGTGTCCTTTCGTTTCCAACACCCCCCCCCCCCCCCGGCAACATCAAACTCTTGCGCGCCTGTGGCCGCCCTGCTGGTCTCCCCACTCACCCTCTTTACGCTGGTCTTTAATTATACCAACTTTAATTTAATTACCATCTTGTTTTTTCATTTTTTTATTTATTTATTGGCGCGCTCCTTTGCTGCACGGGGGCTTCGCCGCACAGTTTAACGAAAGTTGAAGTTTCAACTGAAAAAGTCGTAAAGTTTCTGTGTGTGTTTAATAATTTTGGAATAGCTCTCCGTGAAAAAAAAAAAAAAAAAAAAAAAAAAAAAAAAAAAAAAAAAAAAAAAATCGGCTATAAATTGTGTTTTGCAAGTCACAGCTTTTTCTCTAGTTGAGAAAGCCCCTAGTTTAATAACGTCCACTATAGTGCTTAACGGAAGTGATTTTAAAGACTAAACAATTAGTTTATTAAATACTGAAATTGCAGCACTGTATGGTGTGGAATGGTGAGGGCGGGGGTCTCTGGAGGTTCTCCCACACTTAAAAAAAAGGGTGTAGCAACCATATCAGAGGGACAGCAAATTGTCAATCTCGGAATTTCTGGTTACATTATCAGTAGGTATTCGGGTATTTTTATCATAGCACTTGAAAATTTGAAATAAAATGCATTTGCTGTTCCCGGATTCTGATATAAACCACAAGTGTCAGCTACATGTACTAGAAACGCATCTAATTTAACAGCCTTGTGCTTTTTGGTTATATTATTAGAATTTAGGAATTATTTGTCTCCGTGCAGCATTGCCCTGGGGGGGGGGGATGTCCATACAAGCACATAACAATGCCCTGAACAATATAGATATGTTTTGCTTCATATGGATATCGTATGGATCTGCATAGATATCAACACGTGGATCCATACAAATGAATACAATACCTTGGTATTACAATATGAATTCGTATAAATATCCATACTGAATGGGAAATCGGTTTGTGGACCTGTGTGGACCATTTTTACCATAGGGTGTTCAGAGGATTAATGGGTCCTCGCAACATTTTAAAGTTGAGGCAAAGGGTCTCGCCTCTGCATCAGGGGTTCGGAGAGGAGGGTTGGGGGGTCTTCCTCTATTTCAGATGGGGGTCTGAGGGCTCTCAGATAAAAATCAGTGCGAGGAAGTGTTTACGGGTGTAATCCTTTCAGGTTATTTCTTCCGTGTTTCAGCATTCTTTCGCCCAATGTGCGTCCAAACGCCACCGCGGGTATGGTGAGTGTCATTGAGCCTGGGGCCTTAATTTGACAATTATACGATCATCGTGATACATCACACATCACACACATCACACACATCACACACATCACACGCATCACACATCGTCCGCGGTCGCGCTCCTCTTTCACGCTGCGGGGTTGTCGGATCTATGGATGTATCCAGGAATTGTATATTTTGCATTTCTCTCTCCTTGCCCATTTTATCAAATGTACACATATATTATAAATAAACCATAATAATTATAATACTAATAATTAATTAATTAATTAATTTATAATTAATTAATTATTACGTATTATATATTCTTATTATTATTATTATTATTATTATTATGGTTATTTGTTGTTTATCACCGCTTTTGGCGGGTAATGGGGTGTTAGTCCCTCGGCGGGACTAAACAATAGTCCTAAGCCTTGGGCTTTTTCCGGTTGAATGAATTTTCCGGTGTCTGTACAAAAATTAATTATTGTTAATTAAAAATTACCATCCCTTGTACAAAGGGAGGAGACTACTTCTCCCGGGGACAGGTTTTGTACAATCGTTGCTGTACTGTCCTGATGGGAGGAGCTCTCAGTCTTATATCTTACAGTCTATAACTTTTTGTTTTGGCCTCGCAGGGTCCATAATTTTCTGCCGTACTCCTGTGTTTTTTTTTTTTTTTTTTTTTTTTTTTTTTTTTTTTTTTGTTTTTTTTTGTTTGTTCCTGTATTCTTTTGTTTCCATTTTTTTTTTTTTTTTTTTTTTTTTTTTTTTTTTTTTTTTTTTTTTTTTTTTTTTCTTATACCATTTGATCTCTTCCCTTTTTTTTTTTTTTTTTTTTTTTTTTCCCTGGAGTATGGCTTACATCCTACAAATGCCTCATTACATCAGCACCTTCCTCAGTATCGTGGCTGTACCGAGGACCGCCGTCTTTTGGATGCTGGCCAAGGGTGTTGTGCCAGGTACGCTTTTGAGGTGTGCGTGCATTGTCTTCGTTACGACTCCTGTCGCCCCTATGACAACTGGAATCACCTTGGTTTTCGTTTTCCACATCCGTTGTATTTCGATTTCCAACGATTTATATTTAAGAGTTTTTCAGCCTCCTTAGTATGAACATTACGGTCCATTGGTATGGATACATCTATGAGGAGGCATAATTCGCCCTCCTGTTTCACGACAATATCTGGACGGTTTGCCGGTACTGTTCTGTCGGTTTGGATTGAGTAATCCCACATTATTGTAGTTTTCCCGTCCGCGGATTTTACTACAGGCCGTGGTTGGTGTTCGTACCACTTATCGGTGTCCACCGGGGCCCCCACTGCTCTACAGATTTCGAAGTGCAGGTGGGCTCCGACCCTATTGTGCCTGTAAATGTATTCCTCCTTGGCGAGGACGGGGCAGCCAGAGACAAGGTGATCTATGGTTTCATCGAACTGTCCGCACATCCGACACTTAGTAGTGCCGGGGACTTTGTGGATGCGAACAGTCCGATACCGTGTTGCTAGCGCTTGATCTTGTGCGGCTACTATCAGGCTCTCTGTCTCGCCTTTGAGGTGTCCTCCGGTTAGCCAGAGCACCGATTCGTCGCCGTTGATTCGAGCCTCCTCCAGAAGCCTCGGATGTTGGCCATGCATCGGTTTCTGTTTCCAGCGGTTTTTGATGTTACTGCTTATCTTCGCTTTGACGTCCTGTTTTCGTTGTATTGGTGTTCTGTCTTCAGCTTTGCTACATCCCTCCTCTTCTTCGTACTTCTTTGCTTCCTTTACAATAGAGTTTTCTTGTCTCGGACGCTGGTCCAGTTTCAGCACTAACTTTAGGTATGGGTCTTCTGTTGCTTTCCTCGTTAGGTAGTCCTTCAAGTTTATTAGGCTGGACTTGAAAGCAGCCTCTATCTGTCGCAGGCCTCGGCCTCCATACTTCCTTGCCACGTATAGTCTGTCAACGTCCGCAGACGGGTGGTGCATTTTGCCCATTGTCAGCATTTTCCTTGTCTTCGTGTCTATTGCTCTTATTTCGTGCTTCTTCCAATTAAGTATGCCGAATCCATACTCTAGAACCGGCACAGCAAATGTGCCGATCGCCCTAAACTTGTTGTTTGCTGACAGTTCTGTTTTTAGAATGCAGCGGACTCTTCTCACATACTCTGCTTTCATCTGGGCCTTCATTCTTTTTTGACTGATGTTATCATTTTCCTCCATGCCGAGGTACTTATAGAGTTCTCCCTCTTCCATGTTTCGTATTTCTAATCCTTGCTCTATTTGAATGTTTTCGCCATATGCATATCTTCCGCTCTTAAACTCCGCTTTTGCACATTTGGTTATCCCGAACTCCATACGGATATCACTGCTGAACTCGTGCACGACGTTTAGTTGTTTCTTGAGACCTCTGTCGTCCTCTGCAAACAGTTTTAAGTCGTCTACGAAAAACAGGTGGTGGACTTCCATCTCCATACTTTCCATTTTATATCCTCGCTTTAGGACCTTCAACATCTGTGACAGGGGGACCAGGCTTATGCAAAATAGGAGAGGCGAAAGGGAATCCCCTTGGTATATTCCTCTCTTGATGGCCATTGTATCCGTTACCATGGACCAGCTGCCCAAGTTGACATGAATCCTCGTGGCCCATTTTTTCATCATCGCTCCGCATGTTCCGACGATTTTTTCATTTATGCCTACCATTTTCATCGATTGTAGGATCCATGAGTGTGGTACACTGTCGAAGGCTTTTCTATAATCTATCCAGGCTAGTGACAGGTTCTTGTTACGGGCTTTGCAGTCTTCTACCACCCTTTTAGAGATAAGCAGTTGGTCTAAGCATCCTCGGGCTCCTCTTCTACATCCTTTTTGCTCTACTGGTATGATACCGGTTTTTTCGGCATATCTTCCTATTTTTTCCGCAAGTATTCCCGTGTACAGCTTGAATGTAGTGTTAAGACAGGTGATCGGTCTGTAGTTCTGAGGGTTGTCAGTTTCCGGTGTTTTTGGGATCAAAAACGTTTTGCCTCTTGCCATCCATTCTGGAAAATCATCTGAATCCAATAGTTTATTAAGTTCCATCGCTAGTTTCTTATGCATCGTTCGAAATTGCTTGAGCCAAAAATTTTGGATCATGTCCGGACCTGGGGATTTCCAGTTAGCCATTCTGGATACTACCGTTTTGACCTCTGTTTCCGAGATCGGATCGAACTCCATTTGGGTGTTGCACTTAAATTTCCCGATCCATTTGGCTTCTTGGTTGTGCTGCGTGTCATCTTCAAATATTCCTCTCCAGAATTGGTCAACCGCCGTTGGTTCTGGTGTTGGTCCTCCCTCTACTTTCCCTCCTCGCAGTTTGCGGAAGAAAGCCTTTTGGTTTGCTCTGAACTGCTTGTTCTCCTGGAGTTGTGCTGCTCGTCTCTTATATCTGCGTATCCGTTGGGCTAGGGCTGTTATTCTTTGCTTCAGATATTCGCACACCTCTTCGGTGGTTTGGAGATCCTTCTCTGCGTAAAAGTGTAGGAGGGTTTCTGCCTTGTTTTCTCCACTTCCGTCCCTCCGATAGTTCTCTAGGGTGCTTAGGTGTCTCCGGAGTCCGAGGATCTTCGCTTCTATTCTCCTCACCCATGGTGGTGTGGTAGGTCCTCCTCTTTTAGCGTTATTCTTCGGTCTCTCTACAGGGTTTTCCAGCTCCAATACAACCTTTGCCCCCGAAAATACTAGTGCGTTGATCTCTTTGAGTCCCATTTGCTCTCCTTTCTCCTCTATCATTTTTCCAATGATTTTGTTCACCCTATGTATGGTCATGTTGGCTTTTTTAACATTCTGTAATTTCGAGAGTTGCTCCCTTTCCTCGATCCTCACGTTTACTTGCTCTGCGTATTCATCTTCGACCTTTTGGAGTAGCTGGTCTTCCTCCGTTATTGCGGTGTCGTATATGGGCCGCTGGGGGTAGTTGTAGCCCTCCGTTTCATCTTCCGCGGGGGGTTCCCCGGGACCTTGACTGATGGTACAGTTACTATTTTCTAAGCCGGCAGGGACTTCTTGTGGATGGGGGTCTGAATGGATCCGGGGACTCGGTGGATGTATGGGTCCCTCGGGAGTCTGTTCTTCTGTTGTTTGTTCCGGATCTTCTTCCAAATCTTCTTTGATTTCATTTTGCATGGTCTTTATCTCCTCAGGTGTTATTTTTTTGTTCTTTATAATGTATCTGCGTTGGGATGCCAGTTTTTTTGAATCCATATTGGGCCTTACTCCGGGATTTCTTATTCTCCAAAGATCGTAAACTTCTTTTTCCGATGCACTGTTTCTCTTTTGCGCCAAGTAATAACACCTTACGACTTCTAGGTTATCAGATTTCGTCCACTTGACTCTACTCGGGGGTTGTGGCTCCGCCCCGCTAGCGTCACTCAGCGCTTGTCCGCTTTGTGACGCTTGCTGACTTCCTGTCTCAGAGGCCATAATCAGTCCTTCTGGCCATCTCCTCCCTAGCCCTCATGAATGCAGTACATTCATAAGAATCCCCAGTATGGTTATCATCTTTTACTTTCATCCTGAAGCAAGCCGCACATTTAGGTTGAGCTTCTGGGTTATTCCTTACTTCGCAGTCTTTAAATCTATGGCCTTTTCCCGCACAGTATCCACACGTATCTTTTTCTTCTCGGCAGTATTTGGCTGGGTGACCGTACAGTTGGCATTTATAACATCTCGTTGGAGTGATATAGTCTGAGCAGTACACCGTTCCGTATTTGAGAAATAGCCTCTCGCCTTGCTTCATCACGATGTTTCTAATTTGCGGTGAGCACTTGACAATCCAGTTGACCTTGTCTTTGATTTTTTTATTTCTGGGTTGGAGTTTTGCCACCGGTTGAAAGTTCAGACTGAAATCTCGCAGCGTTAATTGGCCATTTTCTTGCAGTCTCGGGTTTTTCTCATAAAGGGTTTTCTGGAGATCTTCCTCAGACAGGTCTGCATCGACCTCCCTTAGTAATAACGCGGGTTGTCTGTTTTTTGCCGTTTCCACTACTAGTCCTGCTTCTTTGAATTGATCGTTCTTCACTATTTTCTCAGCCATCTCTTTGGTGTCCGCTACTACAACGACACAACCTTTGCCTGTACGTACTCCTCTTAGTTGTAGGTTTTCATTCTTTTCGTCTATGATTTTCTTGAACTCCTTTTCCAGCAAATCGGGGTCTTTGTCTGTCTTCCCTTCCGCTTGTTTGATTGTGAGTACAGTTCCCGTGGGCTTCGGGATTGCGCTGATTCTAGGGGCATTTATGCTCGGTATCTTCAATCGTTCCGCGTATGTCCCTGGTTGGCCTGCTGTGGCAATTGCCTGTGCTGTTAATATGGGCATGTCCTGTATAAGTACACCTCTGACTGCATTTTTTACTTCGTTTACCTGGTTCTTTGGTGCTGGTGCACTGGCTTTATTCATCTCGCTCCGTACGGCTTCCTTCACCAATTTCTGCATTTCACACAATATATCTTTCTTTAGATCCCCCAATTGTAGGTTTTCGCTAGCAGGTCGTATCGGGTCTTGGGATTCTTCTGCAATTGTCTTCATGTCTTCGAATGCCTCTGTCATATTGTCTATCATGTCTCGCGCGCCAGTTTTCAGACCATCCTCCATCTCTATTTCATTTATAAGATTTTTCATATAGGATAGCGCTCTCTTAAACTGCTTCTCTGATTGTACTATGGTCTTCGGCTCTTCCTCTTCTCTTGGTCTCTTATTTTTACTTTTAGAAGGTCCATGCTCATACAGTTTCCTCAGATCACCTACTGTTCCAACTGGGGTTTGGAACAACTCAGTTACAGGCTCATTTGTATTTGGGGTTCTTAGGGCCCCATTTGCGCTCCCGCTTGCCTCCATACTTTCTTGGGTTTGAGGCCTCTGGCTATTTTCATGGTCTTCACTTGGATTGTGTATCTCCGTAGTTTGTTTCTTTTTTGTATTTTTTCCAGCTCCTGCATTGATTCTCCTTAGCGGCTCTCCAGGAGGTCCGCTATAAAGTTCTTTAGCAGGTACTTGCGTTCGTTGAAAGCTTAGTTTTGTTATTAGGTATTCTATTTCTTCGTTTGCCATTGATTTGACGTACGCCCAGGTTTATTCTCGTGATATTTCATGATAGCTGCTCGGATCTGCCCAAACCATTCTGAGTGTATTTTTAACTACGTCCAAAGGTATGATGTGCCTCGTCCAGTTTCTCATATGATCTAGTATGAGGTAAAAAATCCCCATTTGCAAAACAAGCGATCTTCGGTAGTACGAGTTTGGAGCATTATGAGTCTCTACTTGATCGTTGATATGTTCTTCAAGGTCAGATCCTTCAGAACTGGGTCTGGAGATGGTTATTTCCGGGTTTGTCTTCCAGGCTGTTGGAGAGACTGGGTTTGGGTTCGGCATCTGCGCCGAGATCGAGTAGGTCGATCTGGCCGAGCCTTTTCCAAACCATGCTCTCCATTGCTCTTCATAGGGAGGCGGTGCAGGCCACACGGCACCCTCCTGGCTAGCAGGAGCGGTCGGGTCTGAAGCCTCCCTACTTTTCCCCCAATTAAGTATTTGGTCCTCAGTTTTCATCGCCAGATCCAGATCTGCTATGTTCGCGAAAGACGAGGCTGGTGACATCCTTGGTTGTAAACTCGTAGGTAAAAGATGACTGATTTTAAAATAATACACTAATTCTTCAGCTCTCGTCCTCTCAACAATCCTATAGATGTCCTCGTCGTGTACCAATGGGGTCTCTACTGTGTCTCCATGCACTAATTTGAGATACGGTACTAACTCCTTCAGTTTCACTCTATACGATCCCCTTCCTGTTTTGATCTTGATTTCTTCACTTGAGAGCCGTTTAAGTTTGAAATTTTTACATTCGCTTTCAACCTTTTTTCGAACGTCAGGTTTCACATTCTTGAAAGTAATGTCCAGTTTGAAGTCTCTAAGATCTACGTCCAAATGATTTATCTGTTCTTTTTTTTCTACATTGGTTTTTCTATTAATTTCCGGTGGCGGCTGAATGACTTGTTTAGGCCCGCTGTTTATGTAAACCACATTTGGGTTCCAGTTTCGTGTTTGGCCGGGGTTTCCATAATTATACGGGTTGTAAACCCTGTTTTTATGCGGTCCTTGAAAAGGTGCTCTCCTTGGTGTAAAAATGGTCTGTGCTACGGTTGCAAATCCTTGAAGTCCTTCAGTTAGGTCTCTATTCCTCTCCTGCATCGCTCTCCTCTCGTGGGGCCTGAAATCCTCGTGGACCCTAAAGGCTCGCGCTGCTTCGTACCCTGCTCTCGCCTCTTGTTCGATGTGATTTACTGTCGGTTCACTATCAGATGATCCAACAGGGCCATCCTGTATTAATTGTCCGTAGCTCTGTGCCGTTCCATAGGTAGTACTTTTGATTGAGTTGTAGTGCGTCTCGTCTTGTGCCGTCGCATATCTTGCATCTGTACTCTCCTGAAGGTTCGTCCGTTCAAAAGGATGTCTCATATGCAAAGAATGGTCCTGAAACTGCTCATTTCTCGTCGAGTTTGCATTCGGCAGGAAGTTCTCCGATAGACCTGATACTTGGCTGGTTTGTGACCCTATAGGGCTTCTAAGGTTCATCTCTGCCCCTGTTGGTTCACCCATTTCTGGGTGATCCTCCAGGTCTATTAGATTAGGATAAATACGTCTCATATTTTATTCCCTCATTTACTCGTTCACTTATTCCTATCACAATGAGAGAAGGTTTTGTATGTGGGCCGCTATAAAGCGCCCAAAAAAAAAAAAAAAAAAAAAAAAAAAAAAAAAAAAAAAAAAAAAAAAAAAAAAAAAAAAAAACCCCTCCCGCTTGTGCAGAAACACGAAAATAAATTGAAGAGAGAGAAAAAAAAAAAAAAAAAAAGAATCAAGAGCAATCAATAATAGTTCAGTTTTATATAATTCAAGTTGTACTCATCTGAGTGGTTCCCGTATTATATGTCTGTCCTTGCTTTTATGGATCAGCCTGTACATATACTTGTGCTGGTGTGATGAGATCTAACGCACTTCGTATTGCAGTCGCAGCAAACAATTGTTTTGGTTTCACGCCGCGCACTTTCGCCCGCGAACGTAAACACTCGCGCCTGGGAGACACTGTCTCTGCTCGTAACTGTAAACACACCGCGCGAATCGACACTTTTCTAGACCGGAAAATAGCAAGTAAAAAATTTCGCACTAATCCTATTTAAAAATCACAGGATAAGTTCTTCCTGATATCCCTAAAACGGCAGACACTGTCCGTAAACCGGTAAACTGGTTGAACGCACCTTCAAAAATCTGATCGATAGATATCAATTTCGATTTTTTTCGGTAACTTTATCCACACGAATTGAGCGAAAAACGCGGAGCACCAAAAGAACACGTCTGGTTTCGTCTCGTAGTTCGACTCGACTCCTTATTATTATTATTATTATTATTATTATTATTATTATTATTATTAATTAATTATATAACTGTAGGAACTACCCTACGAACAGTTTCTCTCATCAAATTTATTCTGGGGGAGACCCCCAGACCCCCCCCCCCCCCCCATTGATACATTTATCCAAATCCAAGGATCCATTTTTGAAATATTTAAATTTGTCCGTTCTTTGACCCATTTTCTCATTGATTTTAATGCAAACCATTTGCCAATCCATGACTATTGACTAATTTAAAACTTTCAATTAAAAAAAAAATAATAATAATAAAAAAAAAATACATATATATATATAATAATAATCCCCTGGGGAATGTTAAAGCAACATCTCTGCAAAATTTGGATGCATATGGATCAATAGTTCAAAAGTTATGCTAGGTTTTACGTTTTATGGCTACGGACGGACAGACAGACGCCTCAGAAAGTTTGTGCATTAACACCTGCACTGCAAGCCACATATGGTTAATTAATATTGAAACTTCATGGATGGAAGTTCTTTAGGATAGTATTAGGCATGAAGAGAGCCAGTTATTTTGTAATTATCATGATTTACTTAGTCGTAGTGGGCCAAGTATCGAAACAAATACCTTGAAAATCTCTGCGCCGTCGCAATACTTTCTCAATTTTTCTAAATTCATTAATGTGAGAAAGTAAAAACAGAGATAGGGACTAATTTCACGTGATAGACCCGCATTTCTGTCGTTCTCCAATGCACTCGTTTAAATGAGCAAAAATAGAGAGAATAAGACCGATGATATTTCTGGATACTTTTCTACTTCTTATTGATGAATTTTTCTTTCTCCCTCCTTGCCCATTTGAAAGCATGGGTTAGAAAAAGACAAAAAAGGGCTAAAGTCACTTTGTAATCAATTTCACCGTCACCCTGTAACATATCTTTTTAAATGAGCGGAGGGAGAAAGAGAGAGAGAGAAAAACGACAAAATGCCTCGATACTTCTCTGCTTCTTATCAATGAGTTTGTTCTCCTCTCTCTATTTGCACATTGAGGCGTGAAAATTCAAAATGTTGTAAGTGCCATCAGACGTTGCAAGGATTGTGCTGCTTCTTAATATTTTTGAGAGGACCCTCTGAAAAAACTCAGCAGGAATTTTTCCCCTAGAAAATTCGTCAAATTCAAGAAACAATTTTGCCAAAATTTTCGTTCTTTTCAGAGCTTTCAATTATTTTTACAGAAAGAAAAAGCTGTACAATCTTTGCAACGTCGGATGGCACTTACAACATTTTGAATTTTCACGCCTCATTTAAGCAGGTGTGTTAGAAAAATACATCAGATCTAGAGGCCAAAGACACTTTATAACTATACCTCCAATCTCTGTGATTTTCCAATGCATCTGTTTAAATATGCAAAGAATGAGCGAAAGAAAAAGGTAAGATGCAGTGAGTTATTGGTAAGATGCAGAGGAGTGTCCAGGAATTTTATTCGTCTATGTCTCTTTCTCTTTGCCTCTGGTGAGAGTGTCTCAACCAGAGACAATATACTTATAATAGAGACCACGCACTAGCCTTGCGCGCGGTGGCTGACTTTTTTTTCGGAGCTCAACAGAAATTAACAAAATGAGCAAGAAGGAGCACCATCCAACATGGACCATACGTTGACTGATGCAATTTCGGTGCTTTGGAATCAGTAGGCAAAAATCGCAACGACGTTTCTCATCAGTGAACGTATGGTCCGTGTTTTCGGTGTTCTGTGGAGACCCCGAAAAAAAAAGAGTTGCCACCGCGCGCAAACATGGGCAAGATAGATAGTGCGTGGTCTCTATTTTATATGTCTCTGGTCTCAACACATTTTCATTCAACCGGATGGTAAATTTTCAGGTGCCGTATTCGGCAACATTGTACGCGGCTTTGCGCTCTCGTTGCGTTTTTTTAGTCGCGAAGGAGGCGCGCGCTGGACTGGAGAGGACCTCAGCTTTTCTCATTCATTCTCCACACCTCTTTATAATATGTGGTTCGCTTTCTATATCTCTCTCTTTCTCTTTCTCCCCTCTATCTTCTTTTCTATTTTGCTGTGCCTCGCACGCGCTTTTAATTAATTCAATCCGGAAAAGCCGCGCTGCTCGCGTCCAAACTCGCGCGCGGAGGAGAGACCCGCGCTGCTTCTGGATTCCATCCAAATTATAATTGGAGCCATTTACGCATAAATAAGGGCTAAAAAAATATTAAGTGTGCTCAATACTAGGGAGCATATTGAGGAGAGCACAAAAATGTGTGATTCAGATCATACCTGATGTGTTTTGAGTCATTATTGTTCAGAACTGACTTCAATTGATATTCATGTCGTATGTGTCGCTCTGCCGTGCTAAGGAGGAGCGACTTAAACGCTAGTTTCGGTTTAAAAAAAAAAAAAAAAAAACAAAAAAAAACAAAAATTGTGATCCAATTCCTACCCTCTGAAGTGACTATAACCTCACAGCCGCTTCTTTTCAAATTTCTCGTTTATGCGACACAAAAAAAAAAACCTATAGGTTGCTGGCCAATAAGTTTGGCTTGAAGTATTTTTTAGACTTTCTCAGACTGTCTCGCTCACAGAAAAAAGAGAAAAAAGCGCTTTCTTATAATTGACAAAATCTTATCGGTCGACAAATAAAGAGTTTAGAGCTAACCAAAGGGTTTGCACGCCTTACTGAAGAGTTTTTTCTCGGTGAACCAAAGATTTGGTTAGCTTGACTCAGGTCTTTTGCTGGGTTACTTTTCTACCAAAACGCTTTGTCTGCGCTAGCAATTGTTTTTTTTTGTTTTGTTTTTGTTTTCGTTTTTTTTTTTTTTTTTTTTCTACGCAAGACTCGAAAATGCTGACAGTTTTCATCAAAAATTCCGTTTGTGACCCCAAGATACGTTCACTTTGAAATAAAAAAAAAAAAAATGAGGAAAAAAATGAAAAATAATAAGATAGAAAAATCCATGCATCATCAACATTTTTCATTTTTATTCATTTATTTTTCAACAACCCAATAATTCTGGTCGACAGACAAATTAAAATCTCACCTTCTCAAAGAAACACCTAAACTGGGTATTAATTTGTTCCCAGAATTAAGTTTGAACCGCATTAGCTTTGACACGCGTTTCCCCTTTGAAACCGACTGTACATACCCATTCATCGAAACAAGCACTCTCTCTCAGTCTCTCAATCTGTGAAGTAAACCGAGTCGACAGACAGGGCTGCCATTTTGCATATAAGTAAACGCATTAAACGCATCGATGTAACAATTTTGAATTTACCGCCCAGTTTGGCAACACTGGTCGACAGACGAGATTTGAATTGAAATGCGCTCGGCTAATGCTTAATGTTGTAAAGGAGGAGGGGTGAGTGAGTGGGGAGGTGTTCATTGACAGAAGAGGGTGATATAACCTTACATACACAGAAACCGTACTTAAACGAGTGGTGGAGGGTGGAGGGGAGGGGGATTATTTCAAAGAAAATAACCCAGAACAGAGAGTGTCATACCCTAAATCATTAACATACGTACTTTTCAAAGTTGAAATCTATGGGTTTCGGCCACCTCTCGCGCGAGGCTCGCTCGGAATGCCTATATATATTAGAGGTAGGGAAAGAAGGAGGTTTTACTTTTCGAGGGCTTTCCAAGTTGATCCGAACCGAAAGTGTTAAAAGTTCTCGCCACCGTTCGGACTGTACGGATGGAGGCGGGGTGAGTTCGGGGGGGGGAGGGGGGTTACGTGCGTGGCGTCCGCGAAAGGGATTTCGGAGGGCCCAAAGCGTAAGGGATAGGGATAGCGCGCTCGGCCCAAGCCAAGAGTGCCCGATGATCCCTCGCGGTACAGAACAGACCCTGGGCTGGGACGGGCCTAAATCCGTTCTTAGCTTTAGATGCGGTGCCCGTGATCGCTACAAACAACTTATTTTCAATTCTCGGGTGGACCGCCTCGACCCCCCTTCCCCCCCACCCCACCCCCCGGCAGTCTCTCCCCTGGCTTTTGCTACCCCCAAACTTAAGCTTTACACCACACGTTCGGAAAAAGCCAAATGGAATTTTAATGCATAGTCATTAAGTCGCGCTTCTTTCTCTCATTCAGATCCCCCCTCCCCCCCCACTAGAATTCCCCGTTGCTTAGGATTCCACCAGTTTCTCATCCGGATTCGACCCCCACCCCCTCCCCTTCATCTCCCAACCTTTCGAGATCTACTCTCCCCCCCCCCACTTTATCCTTTGGCTGCTCGAATTGTGCGGGGGTGGCGCGATAAAAGAACCATCGAAAATTGTACCTACATGGGAATCCGCTGCCGTTTTACTCTAATTTATTTCCCTTCCTCTCCCCTAGCCTCCCCATTTTTTGGCTTTTTTTGTCCTATTTCTCGAGTCCAATCCCTCTCTGTTCTCTCCCGCCGCACCCGATAGTCATTCACCCTCCCCCCCAACCCCCTTTATTTTACAGGCATTCCACCCTATCAACGCGTGCTTCGCAGACTGTGAACGATTGTATCTTTTTCGTATATTGTGAGAGCAAAAAAAAAAAAAAAAATAATGGAGACGGACGCCAACTGAGGAGGGGAGGGGGTGGAGGAATGAGAGGGGGGGGGGAGGGAAAAAAGGAGTCGATTTGAGATGTAATGACTTCCGTTTTGGAGGAAAACCCCGGTTTCAAAATCGAGTTTTTCCTCGGTCGCGGCCCCCCCCCCCCCCCGCGCGAATCCGCCGTTTCACGGTGCGTGCCCTTCTCGGGTCGTTAATTTCGACTGAACGTATACACGATTCAGAATATCGTTGATTTGATTTATCAATCTGTGTATCGAATATCGATCTGCTGTATGTATAGTTGTATCCTTGGGTCCTTAAAAAAAATTCACCGGAGAACATTATTCTCATTTCGCATCCTTTCTGAAGAGCTTGGGTGATTTTTCTTGTTTGACAGAACCGTGGCTGTTTTTTTTTTTCGATAGCTCTGTTAAGAAAGTTTTCTTATGACATTTGAACAGACTGATGATGAAACACCTACGGTGATTATGGACGTTCGAAAATAGAATCGTAATCGGGTCGGGTCGATCATCTAAATACTTGACTCTGGCGGATCTAGGAATTTGTTCTTCTTACTCTTTTCCCATTAGAACGTGTGTGTTAGAAAATGACAGATTAGGAGCAGTCACGTGATTTTCGCCCCCTCTTCCATCCCTTTCAAACACATGCATTCAAATATGGGATAAGAGCCAGTAAGTTTACCAGACTCTGGTCGGAACATAAGATTTTCCGGTATAAAGTCCAGAAATGATGTGGAGCTAAACTTCTTGTTTTTGCGCACAATTTTATTTATCTTTTTTGATTTTTAATTTGCTTTCCGCTTCCTTCTCTCCTTAGATACTACCGCTCTTATGTGACCACGAAATTTGACATTTTCGACGCACCCCTTCCTGTGTTTAAAACCCTTTCCTGCACGCATTTTGGAAGTTGAGTTTTGTTGAGATTTCAGGAAACCGTTCAAAAGAGGACACTTTTTTAAGAACTTTGATGGGTCACTCAATTTTTTGCAAAAATAATGTCCATTTAACCCTTTATGGACCAAGCCCGAGTATACTCGTTTGTCTATTTCACATTGTTCCAATATCATGATTCCGAATAAACACAATTCTCGATGTAATACAACTAAGTGAGATTTCGCATGGCGCCTTCAATCTGTCATATAGGCAATTCCAACTCCCTCGAGTACGAACAGTTAACTACACCTTCCCTGTATAGTGTATAAACGGAATAGTGACGCTCATGTGAACTAACCTGGTCTTTAGAGGGTTAAACTCCATTGAATCCCATGTTAAATTAAGTGGGACAACTTTGTGTCAGAGGTGCGCGTTTTAATGAAATACGATTTTTCTGAAGCTCTAATATTTTGTGAACTCGGAAGTTGTCAACGGCTAGTTTTAATTATTTTGTTTATTTTATTTTTGTTTCAGGATTCGAACCGAGAGCCTTGGAGGGGCGTGGTGTCCGAAACAGCAAATCACAACGGAGTCACGTGAGTGGCTGGAAATTGACCTGCACTCCGTCCACGTGATCACGGCCGCAGAGACTCAAGGCCGCTTCGGCAACGGTCAAGGCCAAGAATTCGCCGAGGCCTACCTCATCGAGTATTGGAGGCCTAAACTGGGCAAATGGGTCCGATACAGGGATGTCAAAGGCAACGAGGTGAGTTTTCATTATCCTCCCTAATCTTTATCTTAATGTTTCAACCCTGCGTACATTACATGCTTAACGAGCTTCTTATTATATACAGTGTGCCTTGAAAGTTATTACTAATAGTTAAGTCCCATAGTCTATAGGTAGAGAGTTAAGACAAGAGGGTAGTCAAATTCTGATTGATCGATGAGTTTTAGGCTCTACGGACGCCGCCATTGGATGCGATTTCGCACTTTTGATTTACACTCGCAGTTGTTTACCAACGGTGTTTTACGGGTAAAGAGTTAAGTTTCAATGAATCCGTTAATTTTAATCATTATACACCTCAAGAATGTCTATATATTCCAAAAGAATCTTTCAAAGCGTAAGTAGATGTCGGTCAACAAAAGCAGTGGAAGATTACATCGTTAGAAACTTATCGGCATTGTAATCTTTGCAGTGGACCAAAATACAACAACGGCTCTCAGAATGCAAACAAATGTGCAAAATCGCATTCAATGGTGGCGGCGCCTATGTTTTCACTTGTCTTAACTCTCTACATATAAAGACTCTATTTCTAACCATCCTCCTGTGGTAAAAACGTTGTCAAATAGTCTGTGCCGATAGTCAAAAGTCAAAACTATCGGTCGAGTCTTTTTCATAACTCAAATGCACACCGATGCCTTAAAACCTAATTCAAACCTACAATTCCTATGCACTACTTTTCCTGCACTGTAATTCTAAATTAAATTATTATATGGGTCTGTTGGAAATTTTTACAACAGTGTTATGGAGGGTCGACTTCCATTTGTAAAATTGCATGAAAATCATACTGCAAGCACCGAAAAGTCTCAAAGTCTACTCTAAAATGCAATAAATGTGTTTACCAAAATTGTAACATGTTAGTCGAACGAGCGGTCACAATGTGGGACTCACATCTAATTGCTGCTCTATCCATGATAAATCACTTTTCTCACCATAATAAGTCGCGATCAGATGGGACTTCACCATTGAGACCTCCTCATTCGACTGCTAAATCTTTGAATTAGGTAAACGCATTTATTGATGAATTTTTGAGTGGATTTTGATTTTTGAGACTTTCTGACGTTATTTTCACGTGATTTTGACAATACATCAAGTTTGTAAGTGGATTTTGAGACTGTTTGAGGCTTATGTAACGTGATTATCACGTAAATTTTCCAAGGTGACGACCCTCAATAACGCTGTAGAAAAAGTTTGCAAGAATCACTGTCAACTTCATTTGGCTTTTGATCAAGTGTCTTTTTCGGAGGTTTTTGTTCAAAGTAGGTTGATCATTTTTTATTAAGATCATCAAAAACTATTGGAATCATTAATAAAGCAAGGATTATACACTTTTGGATCTCGTACGAAGAAAACAGCATTTTAATGGCAACCTGACGGAAATTTGACGATTTCGTAACAAAAAGTACTTTCGATCATTCGGAAACAGAATTCTTGTTTTGAGTCATCATAGGTATTTTGACCTTTTTTGGAGCTGCATTCACTCGTTTGTTTGACTGCTCCTCCGCTTGGATTATCCTCCTAATCCGTATCGTCATTTTTGCCCGTAATTTACATCAGAATCAATGTTCAAGAGCCTTGCAGCGAAATTTCCCAACGGGCCGAATAAATTCACATTTAGAGACAACTTTGTCGTACAAAAATTCGCCCAACAACGTCATCACAAATTGAGGTGCTTCGATAAACGCAATTTCGCGGCGGGTCGCATTAACGTGTCCCCCCCTCCCCACCCCCACCTGCTCGTCCCCTACTCTCCCTTACAAGTGTCCGTTGATCAATTTCACTCAAGCTAAAAGCAATCGAGGGCACCATTCACCTACCAATCTCCCTGGATACTAGAGCTATGGTGGATACAACAGGGATACTAGTGGATATACTGGATAAGCGGGTGGATTAGCGCGGGCTAATTAACCCTAATGGATTAGTAGTGCGGGTCTTTTTAGTGTCCGGCAAGATACGTAACAGATGAAATTAGCTGTCAAAGCGGCTGGCGGAGCGGCATTTGGCAGAGCTCAGTGGATAAAAGTTATGCATTTCTTGGACAACGTTTCACGGAACAAAAAAAAAAGGAAATTTATAAACATTAATTAGCAATAAATCTTAACTATTATCATTTAACCCTTTCACGAGAAGTGGTACAAATGTGTACCATTTTATGTAACATGAGATTCAATAGAATTCAAATGGACATTTTGCAAAAACTTGTGTGGCCCACCAAAATTCTTAGAAAACTGTCCTCTTTTGAACAGTCTAGAAAAGTCTCAAAAAAAGGCAAATCCCAAAATGCGTGCATGAAAGTGAATCATTAATTTTATAGCCTGCAAGATGAGTCAGATTATAAATGGTTCTTTGGAAGAAAATATCCACAGTGAAACGTTTCTCAATTAAACAGCTAACATTTTTCTTGTCCTGAAAAATCCATGTTATGATGCAATGTGCGGCTTTACATGATCCAAGCCGTGTTAATAGTGACGTCATGAAACCAGTGTTGCCAGATCGTCCAATATTTCCTTTTTTGAGTGCCTGACTGTCGACGAAACTGGTCTGATTTTCGTATGTGTCAGGTATGCTCGTTATAGCTTGTGGTTGGCGGAATGTCTCATTTAAATCAATGGTAAGTTCTTACAACTGACGACTAATGAGCGGACCTGATCTTAGGTGCTAGGAAAGAACGCTTTAAAAGGCACTCGTTAAGGATAGTTCCACGGTTACAGGATTTTTTACTGATGTCAAGAAACTTTCCTAGAAATTGCACCATTAAAATGTTTAAAGCTACCGAACAAATGAATATTTCTCTCAAAGCTCAGACATGTCTCTTTAAGCGATTTCAGTAAAATCAAACTTTAAATGTAATGATACATTGAAATCACACCACTTTCGAGGAGTCAAAAAATCCTGACATGACGAAGGAATTACTAGGGCCACTACTACCAGGTCTTTTGACTCTTGAAAAGCTATCTAATTTCAACGCTTCATTTTTACGGTTGTTTTCTACAGAGGTTAATGAAAAGAAACGCTTTTAGCAGAAACATTTATTCATGGGGTAGCATTCTGGCATCATAGCGATTAGTCCTGTTATCGTGGGATAACCATGAGAGTACTGCAAAATCCAAAAAAAAAAAATGGGCAGTACCTGAGCCCCCCCCCCCATTCTTAATCAATAACAGGAAACAATAAAGGTGTAGTTGTACTATTTTTTTTAAGTCCCTCCTCCCCCTCCCACACCTTCTCCCCTCCCCCTCTTCATCATATCGATCCCAGTTCCGTTCAATGCGGCATCGTCTGCGATGAGCTGGATTGAAGTTAAACACTCGCGTTTTACTCACACACAAGAAACACTCAGCAGAATTAGCGAGATTACGATTATCGTTTCCAGTGATTTATCGACCCAAAGTACTCTTTTCATCATTCATTTATTCGACGATAGCCTCGGTGCATGCAGAATAGGAGACCCTCGACCTGCTTTTCTTTTTATTTATGTATTTGTTTACTTATATATTTATTTGTTTATATTTGTCTCCCGTGTTTATTTGCGGGTTGCATTGAAAATCAACGCGATTGAAAACGACGCCCGCCAAAGTGAAAATCCGCGCCATCATCTCGCCGCACTGTGGTTTGATTAACTTCGAATTTTGGACGGTTAACTTTTTATGTACCAAATCCGCGAATTACTCGTTTACTATGAATCAGTTTCATATTGTTTTATTTCATTACACTGAAAATAAAATAACGTAAATCCTTCAATTGACGATGTAGGCAAAAACATGTACTTTATCTTTCAAAAGAATGTATCCTGGTAAAAATCATCATTTATATCCATCCTCGACCAGTTTTTAACATTTTACTGTTTTCAAGTATTTCAGAGTCTAACGGAGTTGCCACTTGAAAGTATGCCTTAAAAAATCGAAAAGTATTTGAAAAATAATGGACAGCATAATCAAGGACCGTTTCGATGAGAGGAATTTCTTTTGAAGGTCATAGTACCGCAAAGTAGGAATATTCAAGGTGGTGTGAATGCGGGGGGGGGGGTGTCTATTTTTACGTTTCGGAAAAATCACGTTCTTTTGTTGCACTGTGCGCCGCCGTTCGCACCATTAACCATTAAGCCTCTCAATCGAGTTTTCGTTAAGTGGTCGGTAATTTTGCTTTTCGGTTCGCATACACTCATTATCTCCCGGCGTGGCAGATTGTATGAGCAGTATAGAGCATCCATCCGCGATTGGTGGTGGTGGTGGTGGGGGGGGGGGGGTCCGTACCCGTTTAAGAGGAGCGAGCAATCTCGATGCATGCTCGTGTTGTGTGTATTTTGTTGTCTGATCATGATCATTATATTATGAACCATCGAAGCACTCATAGCCGTCGCCAGGATATTGTCTTTCTCTCTCTTAGCCCATGTAAACACATGTGTTAGAAAAGGACAGAAAGAGGGGCTGAAGTCACGTGACAGCCCCTATATCCATCCTTTTCTAACACATGTGTTTAAATGGGCTAAAGAGAGAGAAAGACAATATCCTGGCTACGGCTATGGAAGCACTTGAACACTGAACAGTGCTGATTCGCTTTCTAAGCACGGGTGTATGTGCTTTGGAGTTGTTTTTTTTCCCCCCCTATCTTTTTTTTTTCTCTTCCGTTCTACTCCAAAATAGCCGTGGATTGTTTCAATATACCTTACTCTATCCGTCATTAGGGGGCGGCTAATGAATTGCGAAAATTCTCGGATGTCCAAAAATGATTTTTTTTTTTTTTCGGCCCTCGGGGAAGTGGCGGTGAGAGGCTTAAAGTCAAAACCTTTATGTTCCGTAACTTTTGAACGGAGAAAGATATTTCACTGAAAAGAAAAAGGGGAAAAAAGGGAGGGGAAGATTACCAGAATCACAACGGTTATATGAACCGAGGGATGAGATTGCACTGTTATCAGAATTCCAATGTTTGTAGCATGGTTTTTAAAAAATGTAGAGGAAATTCTGGTACTGTGAACATATGTGACCATTATAATTTTGCGCCAAAAGGTGGGATTTCAAATGCTGTGGATGCTAATGTTAATTGATGGGTTTTGTAATAATTTTTTTTTTTGCGTTTTGTTCGATTTATCAAACTTGAAACATTCCGATTTTCGAATATGAAAAATACGCGTCTTGCACTTACAAAAATAAATATAGTCCAAAAAAAGTTAAAATATTGTTCTTCTGAATTGCGCAAACCGCAGTTTGCAGGAACGTTTCGTTTTAAAGTTAAAACAGTTCAAAGTTGCGCCTTGTTGTGACTGAGGGCAAATTTGAACCGCACACTACTTCACCTAGGTGACTCGACGAGTGTCGTTCAAAAAAGGAAAACAACAGAAGGAAACCAAATAAATTTGAACAACAAAGAGAAAATAAACAAAATCAATGTAATAAAAAACTGTATCAAAATAAAATTATCATCGGCAGAATTTTAACCCATTTTTGACCCTAAATTTTCAATAGTTTGTGACGATAGTGCGTAAAATCACCTCCTTTCTCTCTACATTTACCAAACGTAACATTCTTTCTAGCGCTTTTTGTTTCATTTTTCTTCGGTGTATTTAAGAGAAACCAACATCACACTGAAAAAAAAAAAGAAAAAAATGCTGAATTTAACTTTTTATTTGGTTAAAAGTATGAACAGCACTCAAAAATTGTTAGTTTTACTATTTAAAAAAAACAAACTACCTCTGTGATGTATTAATTTAACTATTTCAAAGAGTAAAACTAGCAGTATTTAAATACTGTCCATACTTTTTACCATGTAAATAGTCAAATTCAGCATTTTTTTCCTTTTTTTCAGTGCAGATGCAGAAGAACATTCCAAGTACTAAAATAATAAATTGAAAAACTGCTGACTAGAACTTGCTCGACGTAGCCTCCGATTTTTTAAAACGAGCTGTAGTCAGCGATCGAAGACCTTTCGAAAAACTGGGCGCGCTTTCTGCTCAGTTCATTTTTAAACATGCATGTTTCAGGAAATACACGATGAGAAATCTTAATTGGCCATTTCGAGTTTAGGACATCCGAGGCGCGAGGCATCGTCCGGCGGGTTGGAGGTGAAGGGTGGGGGGAGGGGGGAGGGGGCATCGTTCGATTCCCCTCTAACCACGCAAATTGGGGAGAGGGTGACAAAATGAAGATAATTTAAAACAACGTTTGTGAAATAGAAATCTACTCAGTACGTACTCTCTCCGCTGCAGCTAATTCGATTCAGTATCGCGCCAACTGGATATCTTTCGCATCGGTTCCGCGCGCGGGACTTCTTTCCTCTGGAAAGGTTGTTCGAATCATACCCCCTTCAAACATCCCCTTCTCCCCCCCTCCGTCTCTACCACAGCCAATCTCCCCGCCCCCTCAAAATTACCCATCCCCCCTCCGTTCGGAAATTCGCGAAGCAAGCATTTAATTTAATATTTAATATTAGATTAATCCAACCGAGAAGTTAGCGTGCGATAGGCGACTGTCGAGCGACGTTGTCAAATGTCTGATCGATATATCCGTATATTTTGTATCGTTTCGAGTGAGAAGTTTACGGCGTTGAAACCTTGCTGTCAACTTGGCAACACAGCTGCAGAGGGTGTTTGAGACCTCCCCCTGCCGCACCCCCCACCCCTATTGGAAAGGACCGGCCGCACCGAAGCCGCCGTCTGGCATATTCAGTTGTGAATTAAATGCGGATTTTGCATTTATTATACTAACTTGCGTAACCGTCTAATTCTAGTGGGAAGAAAGCGAATCGTATTGTGCTAAAAACGCGTAAGTACGTTTCAAACATGAGCTTCGCAATGAATGCTTTACAATGTAATTTCTGGCGCGTGTTAAAATCGACTTGGGTGTTTTTCGTTCGAAACGATTCGGATATCGTGCCACTCCCGTTGGTCGAGAGGATCGGACCAACCCCCTCCCTCTGTATCCCGATCACAAGGAGACGTGTAAATTATTTTTGTTACCTTGCGGTTTTTTTTTTTTTGTATCGGAAGAAAATTGCCGGGGACAGAATCTAATTAAATTCGGTTTAATGTGCTTGAGCCATGCGAGTTTGCGAAATAATGACGGTCATAATGCTAAAAATGTGAAGAAAGGGAAATATTGCCGGTAAAGGGTGGGTGGCGGGGAAAATGATTGGGTTTTGAAATAAGGTAGCCTTAATGGAAATCGACCGTTTATCGAAGTGGAAAAGAGGAGGGGGAGGAGGATGAGGGGTAGGCGCGGCATCCACTTTAATCCAGAGAGAAAAGAAAAATAACCCCCGATTTTGCCGCATGTTGGGGGTGGGGCGGAGGGGGAGATATTTTTCTTGACGGAGTTAAAAGAAAACTAAGCTAATTTTCTATGAAACGGTGGTCCGCAAACCGCACGGGGGAAATGTGTGCATGATTTAAAAAAAAAAAAAAAAAAAAAAAAAAAAACCTTCATGGCGTCTTTTCTTTCAGCCCCCTCAACCTGTCTATCTTGTGTAGATTTAAGGTCCTACAGGTAAAGACGAAAAGGGTACTCTAGCCCCCCTTCCCCTTTTCCGTGTTTGCCGTTAGCAGAAAAATAGGTCTACTAAAACGGGGCTTTTTGCTGATGCCAAAAAATGTCACGGAAATTGCATCATAAAAACTTGCTTCTTCAACATTCACCGTTCATGCTGTCGAGATTGAAAGCGAAAGCCAGAAAAACGAACTCTCCGCGCCTCCTCGGTACGGTCGAGGAATAATTACGAACATTTTCCGACCACAAAAGTTGATCCCGGTGCTACGATATATTTCTATAAGTAGTTGGTAATTCTCTCTCTCTCATCTTTCCCTTCATTTTCTCTCTCTCTCTCTCTCTCTCTTTCTCTGAGAAGAGAAAAATGGTTGCCATTAATGGAGAGGAACGGAAGCATATGGAGGGAGGAGGAGGATGCTTCTGTTTTCTGTTTCGAGCATCTGCGTCTGCTAATTTCCAGGAATTCAAGCTTAAGCCGAGAGTTACTTGATAACTGTTCCTCTTATATAAATCACAACGGGTTTAAAAAGAAAATGAGGGTAGCAATGAGACGATATCTTTCATACGACGAGATTTGTATTAAAATATCTTGCTCGCACAATAACTATAAGCAAACGTCTTTCATACTTTGTATATGCGACTTGTCTCTTATTTCTCGCATTTTCTATTCGTCGCGTCTCGCTTCTTTTGTCCTCTAATCCTCGCCTCTATCTTCTTCGCTGAGACGTTAATTAGAGATCTAAAAATTGTCGCGTTTTACTTACTCGTACTTCTACACTCCTTGGAATATGCGATTATCATCGCACAAATGAATTGCTGGCTGCATACGTCAAGAAGTGAAGGCGTCTGTGCTGTATGACAGCAACTTAACCCTCTGTAAGTTCAAAAGAACGCTACTCCCCCGTTTATGTAGGGAAGATAGTTAACTATTCGTACTCGGGGGAGTTGGAATTGCCTATACGACTCATTGAAGGCGCCCGACGAAAACTTATAAGTGTTTCATCGATAATCGCGTTTATCCAGAATGAGGACTGAAACAATGTGAGATAGACTATGGAGGAGAAAAACGAGTATACTCGGGCTAGGCCCATAAGAGGTTAAATAATATGAGGTGTGCTTCCCGAAGACGAAGAAATTGGTCTTCTACCTGATGTTTTCATGGGGCCGTTGGACTATGGTCTGAGATTGTCAATCAGTGGCAAAAAATCAGAGAGTAAATTTCTCATCAAGTTCTCATTTACATATATAAACTTTCAAGACTAGTTCTAATCACATAGAACACTTTTAACAAGTAATTTAATCCCGAAAGTGTCACTGGAAAGTTATAAATTAAGCTTGGAAGGTCAAAAACGATGGTTTTTGATGACTTTTTTTCACTGATGTTTGGCCACTTTTTTCTGATCTCAGCCAGAGACCATAGTGCGTTGTATAAAGAACCTCCTCAATTGATCGGTTTTTGGCAATTGTTTTATTTTTTCTTTTTCTTTTTGGTGTCAAGCAAAACAATAATTTACACCACACTCAATATTAAAGATTTCACTGCAAAAAAAGAAAGAAAGAAAAAAACAAATGTGTTGAATTTACGTCTCGAAATGTGCGACAACCAGTCTGAAAAAAACGATAACGACGACACGGTTTACGGGAGAAAAGAAAAAGAAAGAAAGAAAAAAAAAAACTACTACGATAAAATAATAAAACGCAAAAGACTTGGAGACTGAAAAGAAAATCAGCCTGCTGGTATTCTTACAGCCTTCAAATGCAACCATTCCGACACGACCGTGCACAGACACAGACAGTCATCGGGTTATAATCAGCCGGGCTTTTTATCTCACCCCTTCAAAAAAAAAAAATCGATTTGCTCCGCCACCGATTTTGAATGAGCAGGTGAAAATATGAATAGCGGGAGGGAAATAAATGTCAATTTATAAACTCGGGAAAAAGATTGAATGAAGAAAATATGGAAGAAAAACGAGGATAGTGTTGAGATGAGAGAAAAGGAAAGTGAACTCCACAGGCAGGACGCATGTGCGCCACCTTCATCGACCCGCAGAGGGTAGACATTTGAAATTTGGCGGCGAAAAATCAGTAAATTAAAATTTATCAAAAATAAATGTAACTTTGAAGCTGAACCGATTTTAGACACTTTTTGTGAACCTACCTTTTTTTTAAAGCTAAAATTATATTAGATGTGGTTTAAATGAGTACAATACAGGTTTTGGAAGCTTATAAAAGACCAGTAAAGGCAATTTTACGTTTCTAATTTTTGATCGCTGAAGCGGTAATTTTTGCTTAATGTCCGTCGCACTATGTTCTGAGATCGTCAAAAAGTGGCCAAAATCAGGAAGTAAATTTATCATGAATTTATATAATTTATAAACTCTCAGTACAAATTTTTATTATGTAGAGAACACTTTTAACGAGATATCTTAACCTAGAAATGTCAATGGAAAGTTTTAAATTAAGCTGAAAAGGTCAAAAACGATGATTTTCCCAGAATGTTTTTTCTCTGAATTTTTTGTCCACTTTTTCTTTCGATCTCAGACCATAGTGCGTTTGTTTCGCAAGAAGCGGAGACGCGATCCGCGACGCGACGTTTAAATAATAAAGATGCAGTAAATAAATTATTTTCCCTTTTACAGAAAAAAAAATGAACGGACGACTATATAATTACTTTTTCTCCCCCTTTGAATAGTTGCGTGCTTAGTCCTCGGTGGGAGAGGGCTAGAGTAATTTCGACTTTCAAGAGCTGAATTAGAAAATGCAGGAATGAACCAACCCCCCCCCCCCCGCACCCCCACCCCCCAAACATCTCGGTTGCGCCCCGCTGCGTAGCAAGCTGCAAGTTACAAATCAGCTTTTCCCGTTTTTCGCAAAACTTGATTTTGAGTACAAAGGCCCTTTTAGCAGTAAGTCATTCAATTGAATATGAAATGGTTCATCCTGGAATAAGTATTTTTATTCATAATTTACAACAACAACAACAACAACAACAACAACAACAAAAATTGGTATTCTCTTGAGGAAACCGTCCCGATTTTCGTTGCCAGAATATAATTTCTGACTCTGTTAAACATTCCGAATGATTTCTTTTTCTCACAGCATTGCAACCCAAACAAGATCTTCTTTATAGTGGCAAAGCGTGGAATCTGATGACGTTGCATTTAGTCCATGTAATTAAACCCTCGAAAAATGTCGAACTACTGATGGACCGGAACGCATTCCCCATAATGTATAATTTTCACAGCAGAATGATGAATTGCACACTTTTGCTACTTGCGATTTAAGAGTCGATTCAGTTGTAAAAGCTTCCTAAAATAACTATGGGAACACTGAGCACTTACGAAATGCACTCCTAAACTTTTGAAATGCTTGTATAAACGCGCGACCGTAATGACGGTATTTGGCACTAATAATGAGAGATTCCAATTTTAATTTCGTCGCCAGAGGATGAGTCATTAATGCCGATTAATGGTACCAGTGGCGTCGCGTGCCATCCGGCAACAATGTGCCTCCTCCATTTAAAAGCATTCAATATATCGAATTTATCGTGTGCACTGTGCACCCCCTGAATTTGGCCTGTTACATGAGTTTAAATGGGTAGAATACAGTGTTGCCAGATTGCACGCGACGCCACTGAATGGTCCCATGAGACCTGGTGACGCCGCCGGTCCCAAAGGAAAGTCGTCTCTTGTTGGCCATTTCTTGATGGAGTGGCATGTGATAAATTATTATATGATGGGAATCTCTCGTTAGTGTTCAAGACCGCCATTACGAAGTATTTATGAGTTAAAAAGCGCGAGGAGTGGCATTTGTAAATTCTTACTGACTACCATCATGGTTATTTGTTTAGGTTTTACACAGGTATAAATGGACCCTTGAATTACCTGCAGCTGAAAAGTGCAACACACGTCACACAGTCCCATTGACATTAACAATATTCCAGTCAGCAGTCAGTAGCGAAACGTTGCATTCTGATAACTTTAAATTTAGTCCATTTAAACCCATGAAAAATTATCGAACTATTGAGGAATCGGCGATCACTTTCGGATTTAACCTTTTGTATGGAAATGGACAAAATCCTACGTTGCCAAATTGCCCGCTTTGCCTTTAATTTTTTTAGTCATGCAGAATGCAGATGATCACCAAGGTTTACGTATGTCTAGTGTTCAATCAGGCTCTAAACGTGCGAGTTTCAGTTCTTCGCTGTGGCGGCTCGTGCAATTTGGCAGCTATGCTTTTTTGCCATTTGAACCTATGCAAAAGTATCGATATCTTGGGGGTGCAATTGCACATCTGGAAGATCGATTGTTTTACATAGATTTAAATGGAGGGATTACGTTGTTGCCACGTTGCACGGGTGGCCACTGCACTGGTTCTTCGCGCGATGCGAGCTCCATCAAAACACAGCGCCGAAAAAGAAAAAGAAAAATAGAAAACCGCAGCCAACACGAATAAAATCAATAAAATATTCAGTTGGCAATAATTCCCAAGCTCAGCTCATATACAACTACACAGATCGTGGCTCGCGGGTATATAGATGAGGGTAGGTACGCCGCGTCTCACTGTGGTTCAAAACATAGAATTTCAGGGTCACAATTTCACGAATCAAAGTAAATATGTAAATAGTAAAATAAAGTATAGAAATTGTGAAATAATTCCTTTATGAGCTTCAAATAAGTCAAACATCATGGTTTCACAAGAAAATATTCAACGCAAGTATATTTTTAAAGCATAGAAAAACCAAAAATGTCCATGTCCCGAAAAATCATTGTCTCGGTCTAGTGTGCGTCACACCACCGCGCCTTACCACTGTACCGATACCAACCGCATCGCAAAACCTTCTCAATTTATTTTGACTCTAGCATCAGTTGCCACATTCAACAAGGGAGGGGGAGAACAAACCGTTCATAGTTGCCGAATTGTGGCAATCCGAAGGCGAAGTAGTATCGCCAAAATATTCGATCCACGACCTATCCGACGTAATAAACTGTTTTAGGGACGAGCTGGCAATTTAAAATCCAGAAATCTTATTGGCTATGACGCGTTTTTTAGACGAAGTACCAACATCTGATCAGTCAGTTTTGAATTTCCCGTTGCTCACCAAAACTATCTGTAGGCCTCTAAAGCGCTCAAAGAATTCGATTAAACAGGTGCAGGTAAGGCAACTTTATCACTTTTTCGAATAATTCGAAAATAAACACGACAAAAGTCGTGGTTATTTGGACTGTTGAGTGTTGATGATAATGATGATGGAACTATTGTTAAGGGGGTACCCCACTGTAAAATGTTTTTCCTTCCCTAAAGCATTTTGAAGTATGAAATTTTGCCCAAAGGTTAATCCTACTTTCAATATTTCCAAAAAAAACTTGGTGAGGCTGGTTGCATACCTGCCCCTTAAAAAAGGATTATTAGACCTAAGATAGACCTTCACAAAATTTGGAACTCCTCTGGGTCTAATCAGTCAAATAACTTGATCTTTGGCTCTCTTGAAAGGTTTTAGGATGTCTTTATGCAACATTTCAATCCTCTGTAGCAAAAGTTTTGCTAGAGTCCCATTGTGCATTATAGTAATTGCAAGTGCTCGAGTCGTTGTTTTCGCACTATTTTACAGGAGAAACCATTCTCAAATTTACTGTAACGATGCAGCGGATCCCTAGGCTCAAGAAAGTTGTTCTCTGAAATAACGTCAAACCTTAACTTGAAAATTTGTGGAATGGGTCTGTTGCGTACTTTTGCGACATCAATATAACTCATTGTTTCTATCGTAAAATTCAGCGAAAATAACGATGCGCACATTGAAAACTTTCAAAATCCACTCATTAACTCAGAAAATACCTTCCATTTCAAACAACCCGCGCTACACTAGACACTATATCACCGACTTATAACTACATAGATGGAACCATCTCGTATATGTAAACATGAACAGAACTTACAAATATTGGAATGTTTCGTTTAGATGCGTACATTTCTTATATTATTTTGTAATCTTTGATAAACCGAAAAGACCAGACAGCAAATGCAGCTTATATTTCACGTATTAAAAAAGAAATTCCATCATTTTGTAGTTACGATGCTGTTTATTTATGCACGGTGGTTCCGTCTGTGTAGTAGTATACCGGTGCAAATAGTGTCTAGTGTAGCGCGGGCTGTTTGAAATTGAAGTGATTTCCTGAGTTCATGAGTGGATTTTGAGCGTTTTTAATGTGCGCATCGCCATTTTCGCCGAATTTTACATAAGAATCAAGGTTCTATATTGTTGTAGCAAAAGTATGCAACAGACCCATTATGCCTTCCGGCCGTCTTTCAATGAACTAATATATAAAAAGAAAGGAAGAATGATGAAATTTCTTGTGGCTACGTTTGGCGTCTATGATTTTGATTCGGTGGATTGCAACCCCTGGCGCATATGACGAGGAGTCTCCCGCGATTGAAGGGATTTTCATCGTTTCATCGTTGTGCCTGGCACAGCCTGACCGCCTTCCCTGTGTTCCTGGATACCGATACTTACACCCTCACCAGCGAGCACATTTTATGTCCCGTGTTACGGGCCAATTGCGGGGTTAGAATTCTAGACCCCAATCCCTCCACACAACCCCCCCCCCCCCCCCCCCCGGTCACCCTCTCAATCGGTATCGTACGCTCTCGTTTTCTGCAGTAAATAAGTAAAATATACAGGACAAATGAATGAAGTCTACCCTTATATTGCTCTTACGCTCTTACATGTATAGTATGTCCCAGAAGTCCTTACCAGGCCGTAATCGAAAAACACACACATCACCATTGCAAACAATCTGGTCTGCTTCTTGGTTTTTCGGATGACGGAATTTATCATGGTAATCAATGGGACATTTTACCGATATGAAACTTACGAGCTGACTTGTTGTTTATCCATGTGAGGTTTGTGTTTTTCAATTTTTGCCTGTAAAAAAAACTTCTTGGACACACTGTTAACGTTTCAATAAGACGAATTGCATGCTTTTTGCTCCCCTCAAAATTGGATTCAAGTACCAATCCTCCACTTGCGTATGATCGAGAGTTTTCAAATATACGAACAACTTGGCGTCACGTGATTACCCTGCATAAGGTTCGAAGCATCGAAGTGGCTTTTAAAGAGGGACCCTTCGAGGTCATTCCAGGCCCTCTATTCGGCTCTGAAATTTTCTAGGTGTGGCGCTTGAATGGAGAATTGAGTATTTCTCGTTTTCTTATCCTCATCATGTTAGTACTTAGAAACGCGAGCTTCCATCCTTCAGTAAATGCAGTTCAGTAACGCGTTAGTGCGATCCAAATTGCATACTGTGTGAAATGAAGGAGTTTGAAGTTCGACGTTTCGAAGTTTGAAGATTTTTTGGTAGAAACTGATCGAAAATGCGAAATGGGGCTCTTGCAAACTTTTGCTAGTTGCAAAAAAATATTCCAATCTGATGTAAAGACCAGCGGAAATCACGAATATCACTGAGAAAGTCTAAAATTCAGTAATAAACTCACATAACTGCTATAACGACAATATCGTAATGGCGGTTCAACGTAGGTATCATGAGAGATTCCTGTCTATTCTGTCTTTTTCTCTCCGGAAACTCGGAAATATGTCTCAATTTAGATAGGAATCTCCCATGATACCTGCGTCTCTCCGCTATAAGGCCCGATTCTAAGAGTGAATTTTGAAATTTTTTAGTGTACTCTTCGTCATTTTTACAGGTTTTTATGCAAGAATCAACTCTTCAATCTCATGTAGCAAAAGTTTGCAAGAGTCTCATTTTTTTGTTGGAACTCTGAATAGTGAACACCCGAAGGAAAATAGCATGTCTTGATAGAAAACTTGATACATGCACTTGATAGAGCTGTTTTAGTGATAAAACCCTTTAAATCTTGGGATATTTTTCACTATTTTGACAGGACTACGTCTTTCTCTCTCTTTGCCTCTTTAAAATCCTTTGTTAGAAAAGGATGGGGATTGGGGCCGTCACGTGACTTCAGTCCCTGTTTCCGTCCTTTTCCAGAACATATGTGTTCGAATGGGCAAAGAGAGACACATTTTCTGTCTACGGTAGACCTTGAGTTGGGCGCATGGTGGAATTCACTCCTCGCCGCAAACTCGATTTCCTTAAATCATTAACTCCTCCCTCCTCCCTCCTCCCTCCTCCCTCCTCCCTCCTCCCTCCTCCCTCCTCCCTCCTCCCTCCTCCCTCCTCCCTCCTCCCTCCTCCCTCCTCCCTCCTCCCTCCTCCCTCCTCCCTCCTCCCTCCTCCCTCCGTTCCTCCCCCTCTCCCCTTCTACGGCACAACCCAATCTCATAAATGTATACGAGAAACGAGGCACGAGACACGAGAGCCCGATTAAAACGCGCAAATCGCTAGCGTGCCGGGCTGTCGGCTGCCGAAGCAGTCTCGCGGGGGTGCGTGTGCGTGTGAAGTTGCGTGCCTTCGTTTTGCAGGCGCTCCGAGTCTCGAGATCTCATCGCTCGCGCTCCTCCGCCGCATAATAGCTCACCAGCTCGGGTGATTACGCATGATTTACGTTGTTTTTGCTCTGTATATATACCTGAATAGGCGCTTAGTCCATAATTGGAAACTCCGAACTTCATTGCTGAAACAGCGTTAGTAATGTCTGGAGTTTCCGTCGTTCTTACTTAGCGCGCGGGAGTATACCGTACAGTCGATTGCCGATGAGACGCCTTCCAGCTCGATCCATCAACTCCGATGACAGAGTAACTTAAAGTTAAGGGGGCCGTCCCCCTCTTGCCCCCCCCCACCTACTCTTCCACCGCGAGTGCGTGTCTCGATATCGTCACGTCCCCGCCCCTTCAATCGATCCCGACGCGACGAGCCGCACACAGTACACACTCCTTCTCCGTTATACCTTATACCGATACGCAAGAACGACACCCGCAACCCGCACTACACTACCACTCCGCTAGATTCATTACAGCCAACTTTTAAAAGTCAAATTATACGTCGCCGGATCACGGAAACTTGCGAGAAAACTTTCTTACCGTTGGAGCTTTTTTTCCTCCCCTTCCCTCTCCCTCTACCCAACGACTTTCCCTGATTTTCCCTTCGTTTTCTTTAAGAATTTTCATTATAGCGAGGGTTCGGGGAGGGGGAAAGGGGGGTAGTATCCAATTTGAATAGGAATAAGTGGAAGGCCGAGGGGTACCTTCAAGTGGATGATTGATATGACTTGAGTGTGTTTGAAATTCAGAACCCTCTGCTTATAGTATATACAGCAAGCGCAACGCGCAAAGCGGAGGCTATCAAGCGTATGAATAACGAATCAATACGAATATTCGAAAACTTTCGCTCTTTATATATATAGGGAGGATAGCTAGAATTTATAATGATCATTTACATCATTACATTATTCCGTGGAGTTGCCGAGCGAATGCGAAAAGAAAAATCGAGAATCCCTTCCCGAAGAAGTAACGATCGTTTTTATGAATATAATAATAAGAAAGAAAAAGAAAAACTTTACGGTACAGTCAACAGGTTGCGTTGAGCTACTGTTCCCCTCTCTCCCTTGCTCGTTACCGATGATTGTCGTCGTTTCGCCGACATCGCATTTGAATATTCTTCGACATTGATAGTTTCGAGATTGATTGACGCTTCGATACGTTAGAGAATGTACCTTCTTACAGAAAAGTAGCTTTCCTGTGTGACAGTGTTGGTGGATTTAGTGCAACGTCATAAATGTTCTCATAAAATTAATTACTGTTGTGGAATTCGCATGAACGTTGCGTTGGTGGTTCTAACCTACAAATGTGTGAGGGTCATTCCAGGTAAAATGAGCATTATTTGTTACATTTTAAACTAATTAACTTTAGAGCATCGGCTCATCGAAATATCCAAATTTCCACATGAAATTAGGCACCTATGTGTCAAGGCAGTAGGCCAACAGGCCTCTCCACCACAAAGCTACACCTAACCTGTAAAACAGACGCCAATCGTCGACTGACAGGTAAAACTCATAGAAAAAAAAAGAAAAAAATATTTCAAACTGTATTTTCGACTTTAAAACTTGAGAAGAATAGGGAAAAAAAACCTTCGAATCGATATTTTTCATGGATTTAAATGAGCTAAATGCAAAGTTGCCAGATTTCACGCACCGCCACTGCTGAGTTTGAGATTCGCCGAGTCTCGGAGCTTATCAGTTTGATGGAGGCAATTATAAGGGTCAAACTTTGGATTTTTTTTTTTTTTTTTTTTTTTTTTTTTTTTTTTTTTTTTAGTAAGTGAAAGTACTCGGTGAGCTGAAAACATGGATGTCTTTGGTTTCAAACTAGGTTTCATATAGTTTCAGCGATGTGATTTCGACTCTAAACACATTGTTGTAAATAGGAATCCCGCGTCGTGACAACATAACACAATTTTTTGCAACTTTACTCTAGTGTATCTCCGAAATCGAAATACCTAGCATATCAACAAAGACATCTCGGTTCTCAACTCATCGTCATCGAGCACTTTCATTTTCTTTTTAAAAAATACGAATTTTCAGACCCTTGCAACATTCGTATTGGATTAACTAGGTCTTCGGCGGTATGAGTCGGACACTAATGAAGTAATGAGCCGTGGGGTCCGATCAAGTTGGCGAAAAGTCAGACTTGACTTGAACTGGCGTAACCTCACTCTTTACTGACCAAACGCTATAGATGACCCTCAAGTCGAGCTCTAGTGTGGCTCAAGCTCCACTTGAGGTTGATTGTTGAACATCGGTCGAACTTCCTCGAGTTCCAACTTGATCGTGCTATGACTCATCATATGGGCGAAAAGGTGATGTCTCCAAAACCCCCCTTGTGACCCCTCTATCGATTCAGCTTGGCAAATGGAGTCGATCGCCCTCAAGGATTTCCATATCTTTCGCAACTGTGGCTCTTTCACTCATTGCACCTCATGAATCATCGAATATGGGCAAAAAGGTGATGTCTCCAAAACCCCCCTTGTGACCCCTCTATCGATTCAGCTTGGCAAATGGAGTCGATCGCCCTCAAGGATTTCCATATCTTTCGCAACTGTGGCTCTTTCACTTATTGCACCTCATGAATCATCGAATATGGGCGAAAAGGTGATGTCTCCAAAACCCCCCTTGTGACCCCTCTATCGATTCAGCTTGGCAAATGGAGTCGATCGCCCTCAAGGATTTCCATATCTTTCGCAACTGTGGCTCTTTCACTCATTGCACCTCATGAATCATCGAATATGGGCAAAAAGGTGATGTCTCCAAAACCCCCCTTGTGACCCCTCTATCGATTCAGCTTGGCAAATGGAGTCGATCGCGCCCTCAAGGATTTCCATATCTTTCGCAACTGTGGCTCTTTCACTTATTGCACCTCATGAATCATCGAATATGGGCAAAAGGTGATGTCTCCAAAACCCCCCTTGTGACCCCTCTATCGATTCAGCTTGGCAAATGGAGTCGATCGCCCTCAAGGATTTCCATATCTTTCGCAACTGTGGCTCTTTCACTTATTGCACCTCATGAATCATCGAATATGGGCAAAAAGGTGATGTCTGCAAAACCCCCCTTGTGACCCCCCTATCGATTCAGCTTGGCAAATGGAGTCGATCGCTCTCAAGGATTTCCATATCTTTCGCAACTGTGGCTCTTTCACTTATTGCACCTCATGAATCATCGAATATGGGCAAAAAGGTGATGTCTCCAAAACCCCCCTTGTGACCCCTCTATCGATTCAGCTTGGCAAATGGAGTCGATCGCTCTCAAGGATTTCCATATCTTTCGCAACTGTGGCTCTTTCACTTATTGCACCTCATGAATCATCGAATATGGGCAAAAAGGTGATGTCTCCAAACCCCCCTTGTGACCCCTCTATCGATTCAGCTTGGCAAATGGAGTCGATCGCCCTCAAGGATTTCCATATCTTTCGCAACTGTGGCTCTTTCACTTATTGCACCTCATGAATCATCGAATATGGGCAAAAAGGTGATGTCTGCAAAACCCCCCTTGTGACCCCCCTATCGATTCAGCTTGGCAAATGGAGTCGATCGCTCTCAAGGATTTCCATATCTTTCGCAACTGTGGCTCTTTCACTTATTGCACCTCATGAATCATCGAATATGGGCAAAAAGGTGATGTCTTCAAAACCCCCCTTGTGACCCCTCTATCGATTCAGCTTGGCAAATGGAGTCGATCGCCCTCAAGGATTTCCATATCTTTCGCAACTGTGGCTCTTTCACTTATTGCACCTCATGAATCATCGATAATGCGCAAAAAGGTGATGTCTCCAAAACCCCCCTTGTGACCCCTCTATCGATTCAGCTTGGCAAATGGAGTCGATCGTCGCCCTCAAGGGTTTTAATATCTTTTGCAACTACGCTCTTTCAATCATTGCAACTCATGATTTTTCGCGCTCCTGACTTTGGACGTCTTGAACTGGAGTATCGTTTCGTTTATTTGAGTTAGAGTGGATGGGAATTCATTGCTCCATATTGCTGTGGCAATAGTGTGCAAACGACGGAAGCGCATTCACCGCGGTGAGTTCTGAAACTCCTCGGAGCAGGGATAGTAACGTAGATAACGGGGATACCTCCCCGATCCCCGATGCAACGTAGGCAACGTCATCGGTAAGATTATTTGTAGTACCGAGGCGGGCGCCTTGCTCTTCCTCTCCATAACGATGCCTCTCGAACCGATTCGCTAATTTGCAAGCTACCTCAAGTATGAACTCCGCGGAGCTTCGCTTTCGGAATGAAGGGAAGGGAGGGGGTGCGAGCACCGTGCAAGATAAGCCTCGTCGGTGAGAAGCTGTTTCGGAGATATTCCGCGACGCATCCAAAACTCATCTCGCTAGCTGCTCCAACAACGCAAAACGCAAAACGATTACACACCAAATTAAAATAATAAAAATAATAACTCTTTGACGGAACATAAATCTCGCTTCAAAGGGAGAAGAAAGTAGAGCGCACGAGTGGGGGTTGGGGGAGTTTGACGCGGGCGTCACGACACGGGACGAAGACGCCGCCGGAAGTGGCGAGATTTGCCAGCCATTGAAAAAAAAAAAAAAAAAAAAAAAAAAATCTGACGAACGAAACATCGAACTGTGCACTGTCGAGTGTCGCGTCGGCGACCGTTTTTAGGTACGTTAACGAACTGCGTTTTGCCATCTAAAAAATTTGGGGTGGGGAGGGGGAAGACAAAAATGGTGGGGAGGCGAAGAGCCACACGATGAGCGTATCATCTGGAAGATGTCAGGAGGCGGTGCGGCAGCTCCCCCTCCCCCCCCCCCCCTTGGCCTCTGCCGCACGCGCGTTCAGATGAACAAGTTCGCTCGAATATCAAAGAACATCCAATCTCGTTAGAAAATAAGTTAACGGGAGCGAAAATGAGTCGAGGAAAAAAGTTGGCTTCGGAGGGGGGGGGGGGGTCGACTGCGACAAACGCCCCGCCGCTGCGTCACCGACTCCGGATATTTCTGTTTTTTCCTACCGGAATCTCGTTTATTTGCGATGTATCGAATGGCAATGAAGGAGACGTACTTACAGTTGACGAATGACAATAGGGCTGTTGCACACTTTTGCTGTAAGCGATTTAACCTTTTCACTGCCTTCGACGAGTCCGGTTGCCCCCGCACTTTCGCCGCCTGTATACATCTGCCGCATCTGCGCGAAACATAGCAAACCATATATTCTATCTGACGAGAAGAGTGCGAACCACGTGATAGAGGCGCTCGCTGGCAATATTTTTTGTGTCACGGACTTAGGGATTCAAAAGAACTCGGCAATGAAAAGGTTAATAGTCGAGTCAGGTGGAAAAACCTCCAAAAGTTACGATGGCAGCACTAAATACTTCCGGAATCCACTCTTAAACTCAATAAAAGCTTTTATTTGCGCGAGCGTAATGGTGGCTGAGGGCAGTAATAATGGGAGATTCCTATCTTAATTTCGTCACTCTCTCTATGCTTACAAGGATGATTCACTGAGTAATTAGTCACCAGAGTAGTGATCCACATCCGCTGAATGGTACTGTGACACCTAGTGACACTGGTGTCACATGAAAGTGGTCTCTTATTGTTCACTTCTTGATGAAGTTACAGTATTGTTAGATGGGAATCTCCCATTATTACTGCCTTCAGCAACCATAATGCTCGTGTAAGCATTTATTGAGTTAAGGATTGGATTTTGGAAATTTTTAGTGTTGCCATTGTTATTTTTGGAGGTTTTTACACCAGAATCGACTATCAAACCGCTTATGGCAAACATTTGCAACAGCCCCATTAAAAAGTCCAAGGGAAAAACGATCAATGTCACAAAAATCATATTTAAATGATCATCTAACGGGATACAAAATTACAAATTGAATAGTGATCTAGAAGCGCAAGGTAATCACTTTCGGTGGATGGAAAATACTTTGATTTTTATGAGAAAGAATAACTTTCAAACGTAATTTCTCCATTTCCTTCAGCTCAAAAGCAAAAATTTGTTTTTTGCGACTTGTACCTTTCTTCCCCTGGACTCCCCAATTTTCAGTCGTTGGATAGGCTACCTGCTATGCTTAAATTCAGTGAGTTAAGTATTTCTGGTACTGGATAGCCTACCTACAATACAAGAGTACATTTTCTTTGTCCATGACTGTTCTTACGTTAATCCTTTTAGTAGTATCAAGTTTATAAGTGAAATCTCTGCGCCCTGATTTAAATCGAGCTGGTTTGATAAATATTCCTATTCCACGCGGTAGGAACTTGCTTTTGCCTACACGATTAAATGAAGGCGTTCACCGGCGCATTCTTTTGGAAGTCCCCATAATTCATCTGTCCTTTATATTGCCATGATATGACGAAGAATTGAAACTGTGTTCAACAGACTACAGTAAACGTATGTTGACGTGCACGGCACTTAAGGGGTTAAACACTTGCTTTTTCTTGTGAATAATTTTCCATTACAAGGGGTGTTTCAGTTTGCCGTTTTGCCCCGTAAATAAAATCATGGCTCATCATCATATAGTCTGCAAGTTATCATTATTCTCTTACGAGAATATTCAGTTTAACGAAATTATTCACTGGTTTTCCTTTATTGTTTATTTCCTCCGCCCTTCTCTGTTAACTCCAACCAACCATCGTCACATCGCTCTAAATCATTTTCTATTGTTTTCTGGTTATTTTATATGTGCAGGTGATAAGCGGTAACACCAACACGTACCTGGAGGAGAAACGAGAGCTCGAGCCCCCAATATGGGCCAGCCGCATTAGATTCTTGCCCTACAGTTATCACAGGCGCACCGTATGCATGAGGGTCGAAATTTATGGCTGCTATTGGAGTGGTAAGCATTCTCTTTCGCCCTTCCTACGCTCATAAATTATTTATTAATTTGTGTCTGTTTTTTTTTTTTCTCTCTCTCTCTCTCTCTCTCTCTCTCTCTCTCTCTCTCTCTCTCTTCCTTTTTTTTTCTTTTTACGTGTAAAATTGGAAAACTCGACTGAAACAGCCGCTTCTTCCTTTATTGGAACTGGCTCTCAATAGCGCCTTTTCTACCCCCTCCCTCCTTATGAAACGCCTCGCGTCTTTACACGTATATACTCTATTTTCTATTGTCAGGCATAACTCTTGCCTTATCTAGTTTTACGCATCTTAAATCGCCTCTTTTTTAGTCCTTTGTCCCCGCTTCGCCTCTCCCCCCCCCAAATCTCTCCTTGCTTTGCAGTCATTTGCTTTATGTTTATCCTTTGCTTTTACATTTTCTTTTTATCCTTTTTTCAATTGTCGCTTTTTCTCCTCTCTTTTCTCTTTCTCTATTTATTTTTGACGCTCTCCCTGTGTCTTTCCTTCTTCGTAAGTGATGCCAGGTAAAGTCTATGATTTGAAAACTGTCAGTCTATTGTTTGGATTTTTGCTTAAATTGGCAACCTGCTTTACCGCAATTACAATGAATTTAAGCATTGCATGGTAGCCTATACCCGAGTCAAAATCTTTAACGACATGAGTTAAGCGCGGACTCACGAAGGTAGGAGAAATCCCATCACTATTTTTTTTTTTTTTTTTTTTTTTTTTTTTTTTTTTTTTTTTTTTTTTTTTGTCATTTGATGTCAAACTAGAACTTGCAGGGAGCTTTTTCCGAAATAATTCAGGTGTAATTCTGCAGTAACAGTAAGTTTTGTTGACTCCGATAGTTGTCATATATAAATTGTACTTTTAAAATATGTAAAGCTACGGAGTGAATGAATGTTTCTGGCGAAAGCGTTTCTTTTTGCAAGTTCAATAAAAACAGACCTTTAACTGAATGATACATTGAAATCACAGTGCATTTAAGGAATCGAAAGGTAATTCCGCCTGTTCTGACTCATCAAAAGCTCGTAATTTTAAAGATTCATCAAGTCAACGGTCTGTTTCAACAGATTTTGCTGGGGGGGGGGGGGAAACAAAACAAAAAAAAAACGCATTTAACAGAAATATTCATTTCGTTCGGTTTCGTATCTTAGGTGTTTCTATGATAAGATTCCTATGTCAGCGAAAAGTCCAGTTACCGTGGGATCACCCTTAAAGGCTGTCTTCATCTGCTCATTTGATCTGTTTAGGGCGTTTAGGCTAATCGATGGCTTTTGGTGTATTGAGTTCAATTCGATGTGAATCCAGCCCCTTGCTTGGTTCAAGCTACCTAATTGCGGTTTTTAAAAAGCAGGTGTGGAGTGTGGAGCCACTCCTACCCCTTGTTTACACCAGTTTTCACACTTATTCAAGTGATGGAATTTCCTGGTTTCCCAATTTTTTCTCTCTCTGTCTCTCTTTTTTTCAATCATTGTAGCACTATTTGAAGTACTTTATTTATTTAGCCTCCTCTTGTAAACCGACCTTTATTTTAGTCTATTCAAGTGTTCGCGGCTTTTTTTTTCTTCTTTTTTCATCCATCACTGTTGTTTTTTCTCTCCCTCCACTTTGTTTCCCCTCCATGCAAAACCACAACTGAATCAGTCAAAGGACAAAGCGACAGAAACAAATATAATTCAATTTTTGAAATAAATAAATTCTCAAAAAAAAAAAAGAACAAAGCTAAGCGAAGCGCGTAGAATGACGCGAACGTACCTGTTATATTTTTTTGCTCGTGCAACTGTGTATGTGTAGGTGGATTGTAGAACCGTGTGCACGCAGCCAATTGTGGCATTAAAAACACGCCGATGCTAACGTCATGTGACGAAAAAGCAAGTACACACATACATAGAATCATACACAGCACACATAAAATGTGTTTCTGGCAAACACGGGCTCAGTTGCCAAGCCATGGATGGTATTTGTGGTGGCCTACATTTTCTCGCGTTTTTCACTTTTTTTTTTATTATTTATTTCGTTTATTTTTTAAATTATTTACCAAATCCTTTACACTTTTTTTTTTTTTTTTTTTTTTTTTTTTTTTTTTTTTTTTTTTTAACATTCAGAGATGTGTTTTGATAGATGGAGGTATGTAGAGGAATGGAGATGCAAATAAAATTGTATTATTTGTGAAAAAGTCGAAAGTCTGCAATGGAGCTCAATTGCACAGTGGCGAAGCGTGAAATTTGGCTGTAATGAATTTTCTCCATGTAAATTCAACAAAAAAGTCGAACGCTCCAGTCATCGGCGATGACCAGGCATTTCGACCCTTCTGATGTGTTTAAATGGGGGATAAGGAACGTTGCCAAATCGCACGCCTCGCCACCGCTCTTGCAAGGGTTGTGTTGGCAATGGACTATCAATTCTGTTGTAAAATTATTTTGCGAAAACGACGTTGAGACCATTTAAAAAGTCTGGAACTCACACCCCGCAGAGAAAACTTATAGCTCAAAGTTCAGAAGGACTAACTTCCGTGTATATATTCACTACGCACGTTTCGCACCCACTTTTTCTTTTTTCAAGTATCATGAAAAGCAACCAGAAAGTTCCAAAATTTACTTTCAAACTCAATAAATACGTTTAACAAAATTCCAAGATGGCGGTCACATGAGCGAGGCACAATTGGGGAGTCCCATCTATTCGCATTTCTCCATGCTGAGAAAAGTATGCTTCATCGTAGGAAAAGCTACAATCAGATGGTACCCCATTGTGACCCCGCTCATTTGACCGCCAGTCGGTGGCGTAGCGTGCAATTTGGCAACTTGGTAATTTGTCCATTTAAACATACGTAAAAGGTCGAATGCGAAGGTGTTCACCGAACACTCTGGAGTTCGATCTTTCTTATGGATTCAAATGGATGAGCTGAGACGTTGCCGAATCGCACGCTATACGCCACTGCCGCCAGTTTTGATTAAATTGCCTCTTTCGGGTTGAAGATTGGATGTTGAGACATTTATAAGCTTTCTTTATGATTTTTTTTTTTTTTTGCGATTTCATGGTTGAATCAAACCCCCCACCCCTCCATAACGCTGTAGCTAAGGTTTTTAACAAACCCGTTCGCCTTCAGATGAAGGATACTGCAGTTTGATTCATGTATATCCAAAAGTGCGTAAACCCGTACTATCGAAGAATTAAAGATTGTCGCGAGATTTTCACACATTTTCATTTATGGGTGTGAGTGTGGGACTGATCTGCAACGGCTTTCCCGACCCACCCGCACGGGCCTCTCACCTGCAAGGTGTCAGAAGTATGAAGAGTTGCCGATCCAGAACCTTGAAGGCGAAACTTGTCTCGTGAAAATCTCGCGAAAATCTTTAATTCGTCGATAGTACACACAGTAGGAATCTTTGTAGTCTCTCATTCTCTAAATACATATAACGCTAGTACGCCGAGAAATTGAGAAAGCAGCAGAAACTATGCGAAGGATTTCACCACCAGCCACGAAAATCCATCACCCATCACCCTCAATACGCATCGGGCGTCCTCTCCAAACCTCCAACGCACACAAATTGTATGGAAGCCGGTAGATTATATTACCGTCACATCGCCACACTACTTGTCATTTCTGTGCAAAGCATGTTGCCTAACACTAAGTGAATATCGGGCGAGGGCGCTGGCGGGGTGGTGGGGGGGGGGGGGGGGGGCGATAAACGCATTACACTTATTACACACACGTCGCGTCTCATCGAGTACGGGTATTGCGGGTTGCGGAATGCGGGGCTCAGGTGCTTGTTTACTCTCGGGCATGGATTCATTTGGTGAGGGGTGGGGTTGGGGGCTTACGTTTGTGAATACATGTATACAATGAGCGTATTATATGCGGGATGATATGCGTGCGTTTCGCTAATTAATCAGTTTTTTAATACCTTTATGACGGGGGCGGGCGCCGGCTCTGGCTCTGGGCCGCTCATTTTGATTTTTAATCACTTAGCGCACAGTACACTCTCTACTAGTCTATTCATTTTAGAGTCATGTCACTTCTCTTTGTCATGGTTTTATTTGGTTTTTGGCGCTCAGTGATGGCAAACGATCAATTTCGCCTAAATCAGCATTTTGAAATCATCAAAATTAATAACTCAAAATCTATACCAGGAATACTATGATTGCGTACACTTTTTCAAATTTTTTTTAAAATATTTTAATTTCTGCTGGAAAGCTCTTTGCAACAGTGCGACATCAATTCAACGACATCAAAGAAAGCTCTCAAACGATTTTTACGGGTGATTCTTACTCGCTGAATTTGTGTCACCAGATCAGTCGCTCTTGCCCCTTGTGCGGGGGTTGTACAGAATCACAGCCATACAGTCCAGACCATAGCCATACAGTGAAACAAAGCGTAATCAAATTCATTCTGTAATCCTATTCAATGGATTTGTCTCTTTCCCGCAATTAAAGAGCTGTCAGTTTATTTGTTTGTGCATTTATTTGAATCATAAGATGATCGTATTAATTTTTTGTCAGAATTTATAATCCAGCTCAGGTTGACAGGCGGATTTAGAAAATCTAGAAAAGTGTATATAGGATATCATAGTGTATGGAAAATATGGAAAGACTCGAAGAGTCACAGCTCGCTCGGAAAAAAAGTTAAATTCGAATAAAATCAAATACATTATTGATAATTTATGTATTTGTCCCTTGGAAATCTGCGAGATAAAAAAGGGGAAATAAATCGGGTGTAGGTAATGCACGATTGTAAATGCTGAGTTTGGGTACATAGTAGCAATTGAAAGAATTTGATATGGGTAGCCAGCAATCTGGCGACAGTGTATTCTTCCCATTTGATTCTATGAGAAATAATCGATTAGTCACGGGGCTGTAGCTCCTTTAAGAATCGATTTTTAATCATACATTTAAATGGGAGGAATGCGCAGTTGCCAGATTTCTGGATCCGCCTATGATTTTAGCATACTATCCAGAATACAAGATGCTTTTGCCGCTTGGGGCTTCCGGCGCGGCGTGTGAGCTTAAATCTGAGAGTGAATAGGGACTCCATGGGATAAGACCAGTAGCGTAGCTACCTGAGCGTGCGCCCTCCCCCCGATTCGAATGCTGCGCCCCTTTTTTCTAAGGGAAATAATGGCGGCTTTTATGGAGGCGCCCCCCCCCCCCCCCAATCGCACACGTACAAGTCGGAGCCTTAGTCGGAAAAATTCCTTTCTTTATAACTTATTGTAAATTAATGTAGACAAATTATGTTTATTTATTCACAGTGATAAAATTTAAAAAATATACTTATCCCTATCATGAGTTTGAAAAAGCTTCGATCTTTGTGAACGTAAATTTTAGCAGAAACACTTAGGGCCTTTACATTGCTTTCTCCCTACTTTTCTTAGCTTCTATTTTTTTCTGTCTGTTCTCTTTTCTTTCCTTTTTTCCTTTTCATTTCCTTTTTTTCTTTTTCCTTTTTTCCCCTTTCCCTTCAATCCTTTTCGTTTTTCCTCTTTCGCTTCTCAAAATTGTTGCGCTCCCCGATGCGTTGCGCACACCCCCCCCCCCCCCCCGGCCCGGTGGGGTCGGTGGGGCCTATAGCAACGCCACTTGATGAGACTTATAACAAGGCGTAGCTAAACTCCTCTGTTTGTACATCTTGTTCCGGGGAACACATTTTGAAGATGCAAAGAATCGCAGAAGTTTGTTGAGTCATTTCCCCCGATTAGGAAACAGAGAATGACTCTTAAAAGAATCGTAGCTGGCGGGGGAGATAGAAGTCAGGGTTCGAAAGAGGCCATAGGATAGGGCCATGGGTTTGAAAATGGTATCGGATGGGGGGCGGAGGGCAGACGTGGGGGCGGGAGGGGAGAGGGGAGGCTAGAGGTGAAGAGAAGAAATGTTACACTTAACTGCACTTCTTTCCGGAACTAATCTAATAAAACTTGAGTGAGTCAAACTTCATTGCATCTTTTCCGCGAGGAGGTGTTGACTGTCGACTGTTGACGTGAAAGTCACTGCTTCTCCTCTACTTACACTTACACTCTCTCTCCTTCACGGTTTTTCGCCTTACAGTGTATGTAATTACAATTTTGCATGCTGATTAACTTTCCGCCGCCGACTAACTATCGCAAGCGACGAGAAAGCTCATTTCTCGCCTCCCAAAGTAAATAGAGGAAAAGAAGTTAGATTGCCTCACTTCCGCACTTCCTTCTCTTGTCTTGCCCCCTCCCCCCCTCATCCACCCTCCTCCATCACTCTCCTCCTCCCCCTCACTCCCCCACTCCCCCACCCTCCCCATTATCACACCTTCGTTCTCTTTCTCTATCGCTGAGACTCATCGCGTCACTATCTTTCTTGCAAGAGCAATATCGTCTTGCCGTGAGAGACGCGGGGCTGCCGATTTTTGGATCTCAAGAGAGGAATTTTTCAATTCACCGAATGATTCCACCGGATCACAAAAAGATGACACAGTCCAGTCTTGAGCTACGGAAATGATATAACTGGATCCCGGGTGACTTGCCCTAAAGTATTTGACCTAAACGCAGATTACCTACAGGTTTCTTGTCTAAAAACAGTTGCCCTACACAATTTGATCAAAAGTTTATTTTATCTAACTGTTTCTTTGCCTAAAATTTTAGCTGGTATGTACGCTTCCTTCTCATAAAATTATTGCAGTGGAGAGAAAAGAGTGTAAACTGTAAATAATTTTCGTTCCTAACCTATTATGAAATGAAAAATGTTCTGAAAAAATCTCGTTCCTGTCCTCGTTCTTTGTGTGAAATCTCGTTCCTTGTGTGCCCTGGTTTTGTTCCTTTTGATTTTTTGTTCACTTTTTCACAATGGCAGAATTTGTCAAATCTACAAAAGGTAATAAAATCATGTCAAGATTTGTAACGAGGACAGACTTCATTATTGTTTAAGGGCAGTATGGATACAATTACACTCTCTACTGTGAAAAGGTTACTGCGGCTCTCCCTTCCTTTCTGAAAATGGCTTTTTGAGGCTTTTAGCCTTGATTTTAGGTAAAAAGGTGTTTGAAGTAAAATGCGTTTTAGGTGAAAATTGTTAGGGCAACTTTCTTTAGGTAAAAAACTAGAAGGTCATCTGTTAGAATAGATCAAAAGTTTTAGGGCAAATGTCCGGGGACCATATTACTGATTTTCTCGTCAATCTTCTCTGAAACGACCTGAAAATAAGCAAAATTTCATGAAAGCCATAGGGTTTATTCCTCACTGGACTTTGGTTTTGAGATTTTGTGCCCCCCCCCCACCCCTCAGTGGGAAATTTTTCATCGGCGCCCTTGTATGAGAGGAGAGAAAAAAAAGAAAACTTCGTTGCATAGTAAATCAATATAGTAATTCTTATTAATAAATCATTTTAAATGTGTGTTTCAGACGGCGTGATCAGTTACTCAATGCCGCAAGGTGACAAGCGCGGCGCTGAATGGGAATTCTTCGACGCTGTCTACGATGGCTACTGGGATGGCCAACTCCAAAGAGGCCTCGGCCAGCTCGTCGATGGCAAAGTGGGCCCTGAAAATTTTAAAATGGGCTACTACGACAGCGATCGAGGTAAAAACAGCCAACAATTTTCTGCACGTATCATCAATTTTGTATCATTTTAGACGAAAAAGAAGAAAGAAGTCTACAGAAGGGTGAATGACGTAGTATGCAAGCGGACTTTATTGCTTCAGTTGCATTCGAAGCCAAATTGCGAAGAGGTGTGCCTTGATTTACGTCTCGAAGTTCACAACAGCGTGGTGACTTTTCCGATTGCTCCGAAATTTTTTTGTGCGCTTGTTGAGCAGTGGCGGCTCGTGCAACTCGGCAACAGTGTTTTCTCTAGGCTTCATTTAAATCAATGGAAAAAAATCGATTGCAGGTGAAGCGCCGCTTCACTATTGAATCTATTGTTTTTCATTGAATGAAATGTTTGGAAAACATTGTTGCCAAATAGCACGAGCCGCCGCTGATGTTGAGATGTTTTGTATTATAGGAATACGTTGCTGCATCAGTGACGGCTCGTGAAATTTGGAAGCCGTGTTTTTGCCATTTGAATCCTTGCAAAAGTATCGATTTCTGAGGGATTCCGTCGATCCCCCGAAGATCGATTATTTTACGTAGATTTAATTGGAGAGAATCCGTTGTTGCCACATTGCACGATCCGCCACTTTCCACCACAAAGATAACTAAATTTTCTTAAAAAATGTTACTAGCGCCTTGAAATTTCTTGAAATATGACTGATGTATAGATTTCCAAACGGGGTCTGGCAGCACCTCAGACTCAGTAGAGTCCAGCTACGTAAAATTGGACTATAAATTTCAAAAGTTTGTAAGCCTCCTCCAAAATTCCTAGAGAAAAAAATATCAAACAGCCTTAAGGAGAATTTGAAGTCTAAAAGGACCCCATTCAGGAAGATAAAAGCTAAATAAAGGAGTGTTTGGTTTTGTTGCATTCTATTTTATGCATTTCATTGTATTTTCTCTGGTGGATAGATTAGCTAATAAACCAATAAATTAAGAAGTAAAATGTGATATGTTTAGGACAAGGCTGGGTCGGATGGAGGAACGACACGAGGAATAATCAGCCGGTCGAAATCAAATTCGAATTCGATCACGTCCGAGAATTCACGGCTGTCCATATTTTTTGCAACAACCAGTTTACCAGAGACGTACAGGTAAGACTATATCGACCTAATTACTCTCGCTTTGTGGTATTTCCAGCAAGCGCACGCACACTGAAGAAGTGAAAGTGTAAATCTTACCCTTCGATGGTGCTTTGGTGTCTGTATTGTGTAGCAATTTGAATGGTTAAAATATAAGCATCTGATCGTGAATATTAACCGCATGACTATAAATAATACCGGGAAGTAAAATAGTAAAATTTACTCTTCCACTTTTTTCAGTGTAAGTACACTATAACAGTCTGAAACTAAAGTAATTTTTTTTTTCAATCTGAAAAACACCTTTCTAAGTAGATCGTGTAGATCGTGCAGCTTTTCCTCCCATCAAGAGCTGTATGAAGAAAAAGCAAGGGAGGAAAATGCCGTAGAACTTTCCACTTTTATTCTGTTTGTGATTTTCTTCGCTTTCCCAAAACTAAATATCAACTTCACGGAGAGCTTCAAGTACGGGATGAGAGTGGAAGATTGTGGCATGAAACCTGGGGTGGCAAGGAGAGGTTTGACGGACGGACGGGGGGGGGGGTTATGTTGATTCAACCTCAGAATTACCTCTTAAGGACTCTTCAGTTTCACATTAATGCTGCCCTGCAGGTCCGCCATAGAGGTTTCTCCACCACAAAGAAACTTCGTCAAGGTGAAGAGTAAAGAATTCGAGACGAAGGGACAAAGGCCACTTTAAACGCCCGTATATCCTATCTTGCCTCGATTTAGTCGTCCGTGAGAGGGAAAGTGGGAAGGAGGATGGAGAGGATGTTTGCGAACCCAGAAATCAACCCCAAAATGAAAGAGAAAACCCGGAAGAAAAAGCGAGGGAAGGAAGCTAGGGGGGGAAAAAACGCGCGCGGTCTAATTAAAATGTCTTACTCTCTCATTGGTTGGCCGTTCCGTCCGCGAAACCGAAGCAATAACGCTTTCCGAGTCGGAACATAAGGAGCTCTATCGCCCCCCCCCCCATCACCCTCTCTCACGTCCCTTTTTCTTTACAAACCGTCTAGTCGTCAACCTTGCAATTTTCCATAAAATTTACATAAAAATATCAGGCTCTCGTGGGACATGGTGAATAAAAAGAAAGAAAAAAGAGCGTGAGAGAGAGAGGGAGAGGAAGAGAGAGAGGGAGAGAGGATGGAGAGGGAGAGAGAGAGGGGGGAGAGAGAGAAGGATGAAAAAAGAGTCCAAGTGAAATAACGTAGGGGACAGATTGTTTGGAGGCATTGAGGAGAGTAAAAATTAACTATTTACCCTCTCCCCCCTCTCTCTCTCTTCCTCCCTCCCTCGTTTTCTCTCTCTCTCTCTCTCCCTCTCCATGCACTTTCGCTCCTTATTTCTGCGACTTGGGAAAACCACTGCAGCGCGTAAGTACCCTTCAGAGCTTTTATACGCTTTAATGGACATGCACCATATGTTTTATTCAATATACTTTCTCTCCCGGCGCTTTTCAACTCTTTCTTTCCTTTTTCAACTCTTTTCTTCTCTCTTTCTCTCTCTCCTCTCTCTCTCTCTCTCTCTCTCTCTCTCTCCTCTCCCTCCCTCTCTCTCTCCTCTCTCTCTCTCCTCTCTCTCTCTCTCCTCTCCCTCCCCTCCCTCCCTCTCTCTCTCTCTCTCTCTCTCTCTCTCTCTCTCTCTTACACTTTACCGTGTGTTTTCACCTTTTTCTCCTGTTAAAAGCTATTTGTTTAGCCTCTGGCGTTGAACGGCACGAAGGAATTGATGGCATTTTTAAATAGGCTCGGAGCGTTACCTATTGCCTAAGCGCACGGCGTGATTTATCGCGAACGTGGTATCAACTATAATGTTCCCAAGTTTGAATAGTCTCGTTCGCGGGGTTCGTTTATCATAAACTGAAATTTTTCAGGCTCGGTCATAATCGGTGATACTTGAGAGTGCAATTAGACGGAGCTTTTAAAGTTACCTGCTTTGTGTGCTTTTGTGCGGTGAGTGATGTGTGGACGGGAAACCACCCCCAACGTTTTATCGTGATGTGTGTTCCATTGCATGCATGAATGCGTGGTGGATTATGCATTTGTTTACCGAATGGATACGGATATGCTCGCCGCGCGCCGTTCGTCCATGCACCGAGAGGTAGTACATTGTGGAATGATTAGCAATGGAGTGGTTTGAAAACTAGCAGCGATGTATTTTGTACGTTTAAATTCATTGAAAATATCGAACTGTTGGTCGTGACAGCAAACCCTCCCGAATTTATCCTTTGTATGCATTTAAACGGACCAAACGGAAACGCTATCCACACTGAGAGAAATCACTTCTTTAAAAACAAGAAAACACGTTGACTTGTGACTGTTTTCCTTGAGTGAAGTAAAGTCAGTTCTGAATGCATGAAGGAGAATCACTGTCGCAACAAGGAATCTTTTACTTGTAGCAGCAGACATTTTCCTTTGGTCAAAGAATCTCCCTCTTAGTAAAATTTCACTGGGCAGATTCTTTGTCACAAAAGAAATACACCTTGGATTAAAATAATAATGGGTCTGTTGCAGACTTTTGCTAAAACGATTAAGAGTGTCTAATCTAATGTAAAATTGCCTGAAAAGTCCATTGGTCGCATCAGAAATTCATAAAACGTAATAATAAACTCACAAGAGGCGTGTTTAATGAAATTCAAGATGGCGGATAAATATCTAGCAATTTGTATGCATGCACCACGAATCACAACCAATCACAACTTAAACAAACACATAACCTCTACCTCCAGTGAGCTTGTCAAATTTGGCCATCCTTGGATGTTCGTGGTGCATGCATACAAATTGCTCGATATTTCTCAGCCATCTTGGATTTCATTAAACGCCTCTTCTTAGTGTATTATTGCATTTTATAACTTTCTGATGCCACCAATGGACTTTTTCAGGCGATTTTACATTAGATTATACACGCTTAATCGTTGTAGCAAAAGTTTGCAACAGACCCATTCTCTCAGTGCAATTGCATGCTTCAAAATTGACGATTAGAGCTGATTTAGGTTGAAATTACTTTTGAGGGGATGAGGGGTTACATTTTGAACTTATTTTTTAAACGCAACTCTTTTTTAAATGTTTAAAACTCTTGTTGTTTACTATGTTGTTTTTTTAAAAATGTTATTTACTCTTTTTTAAAAACAAAAAAAAAAAAAAAAAAAAAAAAACGAGGCAAACAAATCGAGCCCGTGTGAACATGTCCATAAATGGTTTTCATCATGGCTGCCTCAACGATGTTTCAAAATCGCGTCCTATAAAACCCCTCTATTGGTATATCTCTATAGTTGATTGTTGATCGTTGATCGTTGATCGCTGATCGCTGATCTTTGAGTCAAGGTGTGCTTTGCAGGTTCATATAGGAACGAGTTGCATTGCTTTAAACTCAGTGCCAACCGGGAATCCTACCCCGTCTTACACATCAGACGGAGGCAAGGCAATTGAACCGACCCCTATTTCAGAGCCGACGCGTCGAGGCCCGAGCGACAGATACAAATAGCGCCTCCCTAGTCCTGTAGTCTCGGAGTCGAGTTCGAGTCGCTCGGCTTCAGCGACTCTGCAACGCGTCGCGGCGCTGCTGCTGCTCCGGAAGGGTAAATCGCTTCGGGGGGAGAATATTATTCTCAAAGCCATTTTAACGACCGACTCGTCAGTCCAACAGGTACGCCCCCTCCCTCCCCCCTCTACATCCCCGTCGTGCCTCCCTTTACTCCCGCGCGAGCTCGGCGCTTTTTTGATTTCGAGGATAAATCCTTTTAGCCGGCCCGCTAAAAACAATTTTCATTTTTCAAAGTTCCCCGCGAGCTATTTTTCTTTTCACGCCGCGCCGGGCCCGGGTTTTAGAAGTCTGCGATGCGGGAGGCGGTAGAAGAAAATCGTTTCCTTCTACCGTGGCGTTGTAGAAAAACTCTTTGGGTGAGGAGGGGGATGCAGGAGGCAGAGGAGCTAATCGCGGCAACAAAGTATTGTATCCGAATCACCCGTTCGCTCCTCTTCCTCGCAAGGGGAGGAGGGGGGGGAGAAGGGAAATTTCCTGGGGCACAACAAAAGGAAATCCTCTTGTCTCTCCACTCTCTTCTCAGCTCTTCGCCGCCCCTCCCGCGGTAAGTTTCCTCGGTAGGCAGGCGGGATCACCAAATGACTCTTATTCGTCACCACTCCTCTCCGCCCCTCCCATCCATTCTCACTCTCCTGTCCCGTAAGAAGATAATACATCAACAGTTTACCGCAGCCTATCCTTCTTGTTTTTCGCGTTTCCTACCGAGGAAGTCTTATCGCTTTGGCTCGGCGCTCACAGCGATGTCAGATGTGGCAGAAAAAAAGCTGTACTAACTTCATGTTGAATGATAGCGGAGTTTAGTATCTTTCTCGCCAAAGATGGCACTTTCGGCTTTCGCGCCACTCCGAGTCGAGTGTTTCCTTTTTGTAAGCGGTGCTTTGGGGGGGGGGGGGCTCAGACATCAGACACTCTTTTGCAGCCTCGCCGCCGTTCGATTTTCTCCGTTTTAACAGGTTCACCGACAGTATCTCTCTCTCTGTTTCTCTCTTGTCGCTTTATATTACAGCTTTTGTTTAGATCGTGCGGCCCCCCCTCCCGTGCTGTCCTTCCCCGCCCCTTTTAATTTTGACTTCTCTTTACTAATCGTTCCGGGAACATCTCTCGGTGTTTGAGTTTGTACTCCTCTCGCAAGTCATTTGTCTTAACTTGCCGCCGTAGTTGCCTGATGGTGGCAAAAAAATCTCCTAACCCCCCCCCCCCATTTAACTCAGTGTAAATTAGGCGGATTTCACCGTGCAATCTGGCAACTCTGCTTGCTGCCGATCATAGTTGTCTGATGGTGGTGAGGAAGCGCCTCTTTTCCCTTTAACTCAATGTAAAGTATGCGGATTTTATCATGCAATCTGGCAACCCTGCTTGATTGTTTCAAAAAAATATCACTCGCCGTTTTTTAAAAATTTTTTAATTTTTTACCTATTTTAAGTATATAAAACTCTCCCTCTAACAACCCTCAAACTGAATGCACGGTAAAAAAAAAAAAAAAAAAAAAAAAAGAAAAAGACCCATTTGAAAACTATCAAAAAGAACTCATCTTGCCACATTTGGACGCATATGGATTAACAGGTGAGAAGTTATGACGTGCGACAGTTAGACGGACGGACGAACATCTGGACAAACTTTTTTTGGGAATTTGATTTTTGAGTTCCGGGGGACATGGAATGCCAAGAAATTGAAAGTAGAATTTTTAGATTTTTGTTCAAGTAGGCAACCTGCAATACTCATCACCAAGAATTTAACCCTTTGAAGACCTGCGGGCCGATCGTTTACTTCATCTTTAAACCGATCGTTAAGACTGTGTATGAGTGATTCTATTGGTCAAAAATTGTAAAACTCAGCCGTTGCTATGGTAATCATCGTTAAAGTTCCCGATTTTTAAAGGTTACTATAACCTTTAAAAAATGGGAACTCGAACGATGTTTACCATAGCAACGGCTAAGTTTTACAATTTTCGACCAATAGAATCACTCATACACAGTCTTAACGATCGGTTTAAAGATGAAGTAAATGATCGGCCCGCAGATTAGTTCATAAGAACGCTACTCTTCCGCTTGTTTAGGGAAGATAGTTAACTGTTCGTACTCTGAGGAGTTGGAATTGCCTAAACAATAAATTGAAGGCGCTCGGCGAAATCTAATCTGGTAACTGTTTACTGGAACAATGCGAAAAAGACTAGAGGAGGAAAACGAGTTTACTCGGGCTTGTTCCATAAGGAATGAAGCATTGCAGATGACCTACCTTGAGCTGAAATCCGAGGAGTAATATTTTTCAACTAGTCGACGGTACTCTCCATGCAGAATCATACACCACGCACTTGGAGGAGGGTGGAAACCTTTGCAAAAGTATAGCTTATTTTTCAATTATAACCGGTCATAGACTTTTGCAGAAAGAATGACGAGGGATTCTTTTGAAAAGGTAAATTATAAAATCTAACCCCGAAAGACCCCAGGTTTTCGTTCTTTTGTTCGCTGCTTGTGAGCTCGTCAACGAAGCAGCAGATACGCCCGTAGTATATAAGAGAGGAAAGGGAACATGTTAAATCTGCTTGACCTTAAGAAAGGGCTTTTAACGCGAGTAAATCTCCAGCCGCGGGTAACAATTTTAAATTATATTTACATACGTATTACATCACGGTGTACCCCGTAATTAAGTGTTTCCAGGGAAGGGGGTAAAGCAATTACGGGGAATGACCCGCAGGAACGTAAATGTACTTTATGCACGTAAGAAAAACACGTTAACGACGAAACAAAAGAAAAACTGCGTTTCAGGCTACGCGACGGATCGTTGTGAAGGGGAGGGGGAGCAGTGGGCAGGGAAGGGGGAGGGGGAGTGAGGATGGCGGAAAACTGAGGAGGGCGGGAGTTAATTGATTTCATTGTGAATTGTGGAAACGAAAGAACGGGAGAGAAAGAGAGTCGAGTCAGGATGAGATTAAAATATGACTCCGCGCGGTGCAATGGATGCCACCCCCAAAGCACAGCGGTGGCGCGGGCGGCTCTCTCGGCCTCGGCTTGGCGCGAGCGGGGGTAAACAATGAGAGAGGACCTCTTAAAAAGCGACCCCTCATTACCCCCGAAGGAGCAGAGCACTCCAAAAACTCCGAAGGTAAGGGGACGGGACGGTGGTGCGGGGGTGCGGCGGTGGCCGAAAGCAAATGCAAAGGCCTCTCGCTTTTTTAATGCTGATTATGACCGTTTTCAACCTCATCGAGAGGGGGGGGGGGGAGATCCTCGATCGGTTATTTACGCACCGCACTTGCAACCGCGCGAGGGGGCGCAACTCGATATCGCGGATACACTCGAGCGTCGTTGCCAAATTTTCGGAGGGACGCAAAAAGAAAAAAAAAAGAAAAGGGATTTGATTGTTGGAAAGAAACGGAGTTTCATCAGGAGTCTGTCTGTCTCCTGTATTTGCCCATTATATTTGGCTGAAGTTACGCCGTAGCTTTTCCCCTCTATCCTTGTATTCTGTGTATTCTTACTGCTCGACTGAGCTGCAGTTTAATCTGTTTGTCCCACCGCGATGGAACCACCCGCTGAATTATGAAATTCTGGTCGATTCACACCAAACCGCTACGCTGGCACAATCCACCTGTGATTCAACCGGTTGAAGGAAAGCTTGCTGATTAGAGTACGTCTATCGGCCAAATTGTCGTATAGATCTGAACTGATTTATGTAATCTTTGTTTCATCCGGTAGAATCATCGGCGGACTGGTTGAATATCATCATGGGCGCCCGAAGTGGGGGGAAAGAGGGTCCCCCCCGGAATTCAAAAAGTCTAAATTTCACGGTAAAAAATGAAAGGAAAAAAGGAAATGCAATGTTAATCAAAGGACTAATAGTTAACAAACTTCATTATTTGTTTATTTTGTAATTTTGACTCATTTTTTGCAAGGAATAGTAGAATCAATCCTTGATATCTTTTCGTCTGCTGTCCCTTTATCCACTATATCAAACATGTCAAAATTATTACACCTACCATGGCTTAATAAGTGTACACCATTTGGATGAAAAAAAAGTTTAACCTTTTCCCCCAGGAGGAGGGGGTCTCCTAGACCTTCCATTGTGGTCCCCCCCCCCCCCTTTGGAAATTTTTCTGCGGGCGCCCATGAATATCATTAAACCCACCACATGCAGTGTTGACATTTTCGGATAAGTATCCGATATTTTCATTTTTACTCAGCATAAAAGTGGTGATTTTTAAGATAATTTGGCAACATTGCCCTCGCGCAAAACAGCAGCACTGCATCTCAGACTGGCTTCGGGTACATGAGCCTCTAAATTGACAATTTCGCAATTATGAGTTTCTGCATTGAAGCCGTTGTATTAGTAATTTCTCGAATCTAAAATTGCGATTTATTTGGAGGGGAACCCCCACCCACTATTTCCTCACCGCATAAGCTGCATCCCAACGTGGCAAGCCTGGTTATAGATCGCCGATTCGCTGCCTCAGCGCAAAAGGAACACCGCGGTGCGGTTTTAAATTTATGCGTGCTTTATCGTTCCCCAATCCTCATATATAGAGACGCGTGCGTGTGTCTAAAAGTGTGTGTGTGAGCGTTTGTGTGTTCAGTAATTGGTATGGTGTTAGTGCGTGTATGTACCTTTTTTGTGTGTTTGATTTAATGAGGCTCGCGAAATGCAAGCCATAAGCTTCTTTTGTCTGAATTTAATTACACTCGTGGCTTATCTAGTGTGAGCGGACTACAGAGGTTAGGTTGGAAGGTCCCCCATGCCACGAGCTTGAGGCCTTTAAGCATCCCCCCCCTCTCAAATCGACCCACTGTAGATCCAGTTTTACTCTGAGCGCTAACGCAACGGTAGTTTTTGTTGTCTTGAGATTGTTTGTAATGTTGCGCGGTTAACGTTTACCAATAGCTCCGGTTAGCTGCACCAGTGTTGAATCCGTATTCAATTCCAAAATTGTCTGGATTTTTTTATTCATTGGCAAGAAATGCAGTGGTACTAGAGATAATGTAAATAAAAAGAACAATCATATGAATAATTTAGGAAGAAGCTCCCTCAAAATGTTACCTTTTTCTTAACGAACGTTCGATGTTTTTCATGTAAAATCTTTTGGTGATGCCAACAATTTAAATCAGGAAGTGTTAAAACAGTTTCATAGATGTGATTTAATCCAGTCAAAGTCTTATTTTATAAGTCCGTACACTGAGAGAAATCTCTTCTTTGAAAACAAGGAAACACGTTTACTTGTGACGTTTTCCTTACGCTTGTTCTGATTGCATGAAGGAGAATCAGTCACAGCAAGAAATCTTTTACTTTTAGCAGCAGACATTTTTCTTGAGTTAAAGGAATTCCCCCTTAGTCAATATTTCATTGTGCAGTTTCTTTAACACAAACGAAATACACCTTGGATTAAAAAAAATAATTCCCTCAGTGTAAATTAATCACTCTGAAAAAAAAGAAAGAAAAAAATCACCTAAATTCTAATAATATTTTAGATATGTACAACGAAAAGTCGCAACCGAGGAAGTTTTATTACTTCTACCAAAAAATTATGCTGTTTTCTATCAGAGTCTGACAAAAGTACCAGCATTTCCTCCTAATTTTTAAGAACCTCATATTATATGGCACTTACAACCAGAACTCTGATAACAGTGCCAGAAATGATCTCGATTGAGACTTCGTTGTGTCACTAGCATTTTGTTACTTAAGTTGGAAAATATAAGTGAAAATAAAGTGGATGCTCCGCATTCTGATGTTTTATGCGAAGAAGGCATACGTTTTCACTCTCTTTCTACTTTTCCGTTTTTTAGATGAAAGGGCTCTTCTCACCACTTCGCGGAGGCTCCGTCTTGGTTCCAATTTTGAATAACCTAACCGACCCGACGTTTACCAGAAAACGTGCTCCGACGCAAACTCGTCAAAGAGAAATAACGACTCAATTTTTTTTGTTTCGTCTGATAGGACGAGGAGGGGAGGGAGGTAGGGTGAGGGAGGAGGGAGAGAGGAGGGAGGAGGGAAGGGAAGGCGTCGAAAAAAATAAAGGAAACACAACTTCAGGGTAACTGATACCTACTTAGGCTCGACCGCAAGGAACGAAATAACAACGTGCGAAATAAAGTGGAAGCGACAATAGACCGCGTCGAAAAAAAAAAAGGTGTTAAACAAGACTTATTCAAGAGGATGAGAGGGGAGGGGGTCGGTACAGTAGGAGGGGAGGGACACGCGCTTTACAAACGTGCAATGGGAAAGAATTGGAAATTATCGATGTAAATTGTATCTCGAGTTACGTGGGGGGCGCTAATGGATTTTACGTCGCTATCGGATTACCCGTCAGCAGTGGTGACGAAGTCGACTCCTCAAAACGAAAAAAAAAATAAAAATAAAAATAAAACGGGAGAGTGAGAGTGAGAGAAGGAGAAAGAGGAAGGATAGAAATAACGGAAGAGAAAGGAAATACCAAAATAAGATAATGCAAAGTCCCCGTGGATTCACTTCTACAGAGCTGTGAGCACGAGCAGCGAGCTGTAGGTCTTGAAGGGATGGTCTTCGCGCCCCGTGAGCGGCATAACGGATGAACTCTGAACTGAAACAGCGAGTTTGTGGCGAGCGAATGTTCGGGCACGCGGCTGCAGGGACTAAGGACGGGACTAGCGGGAACACGGCTAGAGCTGGGACGTGTAGTATGAAGGAAAAAGCGGTGGCGGAATGTTGCCAGGTTCGAAAGGAAGATGGCGTTGGAAGTTGGAAGATGGTGAGCTGGCTTGCGAGGATTCGATTTTCAAGTCCACAGGCATTAATAGAAAATCGACGGCGAATAATGCTTGAACCACTATGTCAGAAAGTGAAAACTCCATTCGTTGACTCAAACCATCAAGGTAGATACGTATCCCTTCTTCGTGGTACTTAAATTTGCCTTCATCGAAAATTGAAGGCGCTCAGCGATCTCTTCTTCCGCAATATTATAGATTGAGTTATGCACGTACGGAGATTACTAAGCCTAAGAGATACGGCACTCCCTATCTCCGCTGTGTTTGAGAAACCGTTGGCCGGGCTCCGTAAAAAACGCCTGCAGAGTGGCCTTGATGCAACTTGCAGTACACTGGTGACCGTAAACAGTGTTGTCATTCATGTCGTTGGAAATGAGGTTAGATTCTCTGCAGCATTAAATGTTTGTCATTTAATGGCCGATGGGATGATTAAAGTGACTCAGATTTTCAGATTCACGTTCAAAATATACTGAGAGCTCATTAAACTTCCCAAAAACTTTATTAATCTTATTAATTTAGTTAGTGGCGTTGCTATCAAACCTCATTTCAAACAACAACAGTAGTAACAATGTTTACTGTCACCAGCGCACGCCACATTGCATACTTCGTAGGAGTCGAACAACACCTTTGAATCGTTATGCCATATCTCTTAGGTTTAGTAATCTCTGTGCATGTATGAATGATTCCTTTCGCGTTGGCCATAGCCGTCATTCACTGTAAACACATTTAATGTCAGAGGACGTACTATGTGATTCCTTACGATAACGTCCACTCCCTTGGCCACGACCGGAAAGGCAACAGCCGGACTTTTCCTGTTGATTTCACAGTCTTATTTTTTTGTCTCATGTGAGAGTGAGAGAAATCGTTCGGAACGATTGAGGAACTTTTTCGTCTGATGACGTGATCACTTTAACTGTCTATACCGCCATTACGAGCGTGCATTTAGAAGTATTCTGAGAGTTTAGGAGTGAGTTAATCTTATGAGTTTTTAGTGCCACCATCTTTCTTTTTGGAAGACTTTACGTCTTAATGTACCCATGAATCGCTCGAATCAAAAGTTGATTGCCTCGCTAGAGCAGGGGAGCAGTGTGCCATGATTTTGAGGACGGCTTATCTTGGGCAATTCTCTGCTATAGTGGCAACATTGCGAAGAAGGGGGGGGGGGTTGAGACTGTTGTCGAAGGGATAGGGATAGGGGCGAGGTGGAGGGCAATCAACAGGAATCTGCTTATTATTCTGTTGGAGTGATGTCACTGAGTCTCCACTACTTCACGGCTCAGACTCCAACGGAGAGAGAGATCGCTCTCCATCTTTCCCTCCTGAATTTATTTTAATCTTAACAAATCTTTTGACACATTTTTCCCTGTCTTTTCTCTCCTGCCGTCAGCCTCCGTAGCTTTTTTTCTTCAATTTTTATATTTTTTCATTTTCATTATTATTAATTTCAGCGTCGCGGCTTTGCTTACTTCCTCCCCCCCCCCTCCACCGTCTTTCATTAAGTCTTCGCGTAGCTAACGCGGCTTCTTCATCGAGGGATGAGAGGGCCGGAGTGAAATATATAATGAAAAACCCCCATTACAAATGGGGGTGGGGGGTTGAAAAGAAAATCTCAATTTTCTTTTTTTTTTAAAACAAATGGGGCCCTCTGGTCCCGCGCTAGTTCGAAAATTTTTCGCACTTTCTCTTTCTTTTTTTTTCCCACTTTTTGAAATTTTCCCTTTTTCTTCTCCTTTTTCTCTCCGTATCTCTCCCTTTCCCTCTCTCTCTCCTCCCTTTCTCTTTCCCCTCTTTGTCGCTCCCTCTCCTTCCTTTCTTTCTTGATCTGTTTCATTCATATTTGATGTCTCATATCTAAAATATTTCTGTTCCTTTATTTTCTCCTTTTTGATCAAATCTATGTCCCAAATCACCTCGTTTAACCATCTCTGATTTTGGCACCCTTCTTTGGCATTTACCAAGTTTCTATTGTTTTGAATTGGTGATCCATGGCCTTGAATGACTCATATCGGTAAAACCAATTTCAAGTTTACCGTAAATCATTTCGGGTGAATGCTTGATGTAAAATATCACTAATCTTCCGGTAGGGGTATCTTGGATCAAGAAAAACCTGAAAAATTTCAAGTTATCAAATAATTTGACTTTATCAGGGAATATACGGGAAATTTCCCGACTTTGATGATGTCGAGTCGTATAGAAAATGATCATATTTTCGCAGTGCCAAAATCTTTGATATTAATTGTGCGTGGTTAATCGTGCCGTTAATTTCCTTGTTCTTGAGTAGCACAACGAGAGAGGAGAGCCAACATCCTGAATTGTGTACCTCAAAAAATGGTCAATTTCGGGTTCTGCATTCCCTCCTCACGGAGTCCTGAGATGAGAAATTTTCAACGAGGGCTAGGGTTATAAATATTTTAATGTTTGATGCATAAAGGGCGGTAAATGACGGTGACACAACATCGATTCGCACGAATTTGCGGAGAAGAAAGCACGAGAACCGAGGATGTTGCGGTGTGGTTTGAGTTGGGGGGGGGGGGGGTGGATTACTCGGAGAGGAAGCCAACCCGTGGTCGGCGGCGGCTGTAGGGAGGAGTTCGGGTCGGCGGACACAGTGAATGCCGGAGACAGAGCAGCGAACAAGTGAACCCCGGATGGTGGAGGGGGGGCGAGGAGGGGCTTCGTAATTAGCGAAGCGCATTTGTAATCCGCCGACTCAACTTAACTCGACTTATACCGACTAGTTGGACCAGACGGGCGCGCGCTACGCGACGCTACGAGACTGCCGAACGGGTGACAGGGGTGGGGAGGGGAGGGGAGGGGAGGGGCGGCTAGTTGAACCGACTCGAACTTAATCTTATTGTAAAACCTAACCTCAATGTTGTCGTCTCACGCGCGCCGCTTCCAACCTTTTTATGAGTTTCCATTATTTTGTAAGCAACGTTACCGGTGGCTGGTGGAGTGGTGGTGGCGGCGGTCCCATCCCGAGGTCGCGGGGTGTATGGTTATAAGTCGCGGCCGCGAGCGCGAGCGGCGGGCAGCCAGTGTTTTGACCATTAAATTTTAGCCGGAACCCGGGTTTTATGCGGATAATTTATTTATGCCACGCCGCATGCCGCGCTGGCCCACAGTGGATCGAAAAATAGAATTTTCCGGACTTAATATTACAACAACAAAAAATCAACATATTATGAAAAATATGACATTAAAACGATAAACATTACGACATGTATGAGAAAACTTTAAACTGCCTGAAATCATTCATTTTAGAGCTTAAAATGAGTCACATTACGTGATTTTTGCAAGAGAATATCAACACTGAAATTATTTTGAAGGGGGAAAAAAACAATAATTTTTTTGTCCGGAAAAAGATATGTTTCGATACACTGTGCGGTGGCTAAAGCTATCTCTCCGTATGCAATACGAGACTGTGCGCCGCCGCCGCCGTCCCAATTCCTCCAATCGCTTATGTTTTCATGGCGTGGCTCGTGCCGTATAGGTTAGGTCAGGGTTGCCGGGTGATTGCGCGGAAAATTCGGCTATATCTCTAACTTGCTTCTAGATATGTAAAAGTAGGCGTATTTATCTACAGAATTAACCTCTGCGAATTTTAACCAGTCTGAACAAACTTGTCACTTACTCATTTACCTCAGTGTGTAGTAGGCGTATTTCTCATCTAATATACACTAAAACGAATCTCTTGGATTAAATTCGCATACCCTCCATTTGCTTCGCAATATGAATTAGGCGTGTATTTCCTCTGAATTTGGACTCCAAAAATTCCTCATTACCACGAATTAACCCGACTACTTCTCTTTACCTCTTAATGAAGTAAGCCAATTTTCCCTCTGATTTGGTCGATTTGGACATAGTCGAAAAACTCGCCATTTACTTCTCGCATTTACTTCCATTTCGCCTACTTCCCATTACAGTACTCCAATGTAAAAGCAGGCAGGTGTTCTCATCTTCATCTGACAGCCGCTAGATAACGAATGAAAATTCGCCTACTTCCCGTTTGAGTGCTCCAATGTGAAAATAAGCACATTTTTTTCTTCTTCAACCGACAGCCGTGAGATAGCGAAAGAAAATTTGCCTACTTCCCACTACAGTTCTCCAATGTAAAAGTAGGCAGGTGTTTACTTCTTAATCTGACAGCCGTGCGATAACGAATGAAAATTCGCCTACTTCTCGTTTGAGTGCTCCAATGTGAAAGTAAGCACTATTTTTTCTTCTTCATCCGACAGCCGTGAGATAGCGAAAGAAAATGTGCCTACTTTCCAAGAAAGTACTTCAATGTAAAAGTAGGCAGGGTTTTCTCCCCGCATCTGGCAACCGTGTCTGTAGAGTTTTAGACCGGCGAGCAATATCTAGATGACAGATTTGCGGTCGAGGCCGAGACCTGAGATCATCATCCGACGAAACCTATTGGACTTACGACTTTTCCTTCGAGTCCGAGTTAGTTTCTCTTGCTCGCCCCTCGTAATAAATTTATTGATCCGCGCCTGCCTTTGCGCCGGGTTCAGTTCATCGTAAACCCTTTCTCGAACAGCGTTGTCGAAATAGGGATTTTAAAAAAAAAAAAAAAATATTGAGAGAAAAAAGGATTACACTGAACAGTAACCGAAGTCTTATTTTCCGAACCTGCGCTCACTTTTAATATCACACAGAAATAAAATTAATTCCGCGAAATGGTAGTTACATATGTTTGTTGGTGTCGTTTAGTGAAAAGTTTGCGTCTCAAGTACATGTGGTTTTCAACTATCTGATCTTCGCGGCGTTGGAGGGAGGGGGGAGTTGTAGGGCTTCCAGTGCACACTTGACAACACAGCGTGAAAGCAATTTCACAAAGTATGTGTAATTACGGAATGTAACCGATTCTAAGTTGCCCGGGAGTAAATCACCTTGTAAGGAACGCAATTTCGTCCCAAATGAAAGTCATAATGTGCAAAGTTTAATAGATATCGACTCTTCGTGGAAAATTTAATGGAACTTCTCAAATACCTCTCCACCTACTGGTATCCCAGTCTCGCAATCAAGAATGTCTGTAGAACATTTCCTTCTCCCGTACCTCATATTTTTCAATTTTCGCAATAACTCTGAGATCCGGGGACTTTGTTTTTCTTTCTTTTTTTTACGAGCCAATCAGGTTCAAGATTTTCAATTTCCTGCTCGTCACTAAAACGCTATATTAAAAGCATGGATGGTACGTGAGTCAAAGAAGTAAGGGGGCTAAAATATAAAAAAACAACGACCTTTTCTTTCTCTTTTTGTTTGGCTCATTAAATTCTTTCTATTTCGTTCAACCCCCCCCCCCCCAATCATTCTTGGAAAAGTGGGGGGCTGATGGGCTGTAGCCCAACATAACTTTTCAACTATCGATCTATATGCATCCAAATTTTGCAGAGATGTTACTTTTAACATTTCCTAGAGGAACTTTTTGTTTTGTTTTTTTGTTTTTTTGTTTTTTTTTTTTTTAATTTTAATTCTTAGGTTAGTAATGGATGAAAAATGGTTTCCATTAAAATTAATGGGAAAATGGGTCAAAAAAAGGAGAAATTAAAATATTTCAATAATGCATTTTTGGATCTGGATAAAAATATCAAAAAGGGGTCTGAGGGTCTCCTCTAGAATGTCAAAGGGGGATCTGTCGGTATCTTCCAGGATATTGAAGGGTCCGGGGGTCTCCCGAGAATATTCAAGGTGGGTGTAAGGTTCTCCCTTAGAATATTGAAGGGGTGTCTGGGGGTCTCCCCCCGATTAAATTTGATATGAGAAAGTGTTCGTAGGTTATTCCTTACAGTTTATTTATTTATTTATTTATTTATTTATTTATTTATTTATTTATTTATTTATTCATTTTTATTTATTTATTTTCGATTGGAAGGGCTAAGAAAGAAAACTCGGAAACAAGCGGCAACTTCGCTGTGAAGAATTGCCGGAGAAAGAAAGGTAAGTTGGCGGGATGGAAGAAAATTGGAGTTGAGGTGGAACCGCCGAACTCAATACTGATGCACGTTTCAAAAACGGAACGGCAGTCGATAAATAAACGACCACAACGGCCAAGGGAGGTTTCAAGGTCGAGAAAAAGAGCAAAAATGGGCGTGAGGAAAATCCACACGCCCGGGGTGTCCCCGCTCTCCCGCGCGCCGCAGGAAAAGAGCACACTCCAAGATCATATTCGTCATCGAAATAGAATTTTCGCCCGGAACAAAAACAAAATGAGTCTCGAGCACATCATAGAAGTATAGAAAAATGCGAGCGCAATCATATTTTGTGAGAATTGAGGGGTGATCCTGGGAGAAAAAAATGCAGGGGGGGAGGTAGGTTTTGAGGGGGTGACGAAAAGGGGTTGGCAAGAGAAAGGAGACCGAGAGAGAAAGACGGAGGGGGGCGTATAAAAAAGGGTGACAAGAGGAGCAGAGGAACACACGCGGGTGCTTTTTTTTATATACAGTTCAAGTAAACAATTACACGAGTTGGAAAGAGACGGAGAGGAGTATGAGAGAGAGAATAAGAGAGGGAAAGAATGAACGCGACAAGTGAACGAACAGGTGGATAATATATTGGAGTAATTTGTAGTGAGTAGTGACGCGGGTCGTGAAAGAGAGGAAGCATAGTGAAGAGCGACGCACCATGGGTATTCCGTCCCAAATTCTTGCTCAAAACGAAAAAAAAAAAAAAAAAAAACTGTTGGGAATACCCTACAACACTTTCTCATATCAAAAATCTGGGGGAGACCCCAAGACCCCTCTTCAATATCATAGGAGAGACCCCCTTTGACATTCTGGGGGAGACCCCCAGACTTCCTTTTGATATTTTTATCCAGATCCAAAGATCCATTTTTGAAATATTTAAAAATTTTCCTTTTTTTGATCCGCTTTCCCATCGATTTTAGTGGAAACCATTTTTCATCCATAACTGACCTAAAAATTAAAATTTCAAAGAAACAAAAAGAAGTCCCACTGGGGCGAGGTTATAGATTAAAGAGGTTTGTGCATCTGATTTGGCGCCACAAATTGCAGTTCAAAATCACTGCAGGCAAGATGACCGACAAGAGCAGAAAACGTATACTCTTTGCAGAAAATATTGGACTGCCCTCTGCATAGGGAAGCAGAAAACAACCCAATGTTTTCTGCAAAAAGTATATGTTTTTTGCTTTTGTCGGCCATCTTGGCTGCAATGATTTTGAACTGCGCGCCATTGAATTTGTGGCACCAAGTCAGATGAGCATACCTCTTTAATCTATAACCTTGCCTCTGGGGAATGTTAAAAGCAACATTTTTGCAAAATTTGGATGCTTATGGTTCAATAGTTAAAAAGATAGGTATGTTGGGTTTCACGTTTTTTATATGGCTACACTCTACAGACGGACATACAGACCGAAAGTGTGTGCATTTACACACAATTTTAAATGTACACACAATGTGCAGTTTTAAATTTTCATGCATTTATGTTACTTATGCAAATGAGCGAGGAGGGAGGGGGAAAAAACAAATAAAATGGAATAAAAGGAAGGAAATGTAAAATGTAAAATAATATTTGGTAGTGATAGAAGTCAAAAATGCCCCACAGTGTGGCGAGTGCCGCGCCGCACGGAGTATAAATGACATTTCTATAACATCAAGTTATTTATACCCCCGCGAGAAGAACATATTTTGTGACACGGTGGAAAGGGAGTTTGTGCGAGAGGGTGATAACATTTTTTACCCCTTCGGACTGCGACGGCTCCACTCCACCGCCAAATGGAAAATACTTAGTATTCGGCGCGTGCAACGGTCTGTTTTTGATCTTGGGAAAGTCGGAGGCCCCCGTCCCGCCCCTCCCCCCTCTTCCTTCGTTCACCTCATTCCTTGACGCATTGTCCTCGGAAGAAAGAAGAAAAAAATTTGGAACCCCCCTAGCATATTTTCTTCGGTGACACTTTCCCACTATTAGTCGTCGAAATCGATGTTGCCACATCAAACGAAAAATCAAATTCGGCAGAAAGAATGGCAAGTTCTTAAAGATGCTTGCTGAAAAGCTCGCAAAAATTAAGCCCGAGTCTCGTTTTTCTCCTCTAGTATTTTTCGCATTGTTTCATTCCTCTTTCCGAATAAATGCAAATATATAGATGAAAAAACACTACAAGATAAGGTCTCATCAGAAGCCTTCAATTCGTAGGATAGGCAACTCCAACTCCCCCGAGCACGAACAGTTAACTACTTTCCCTTTATAAACGGAGGAGTGGTGTTCTCTTGAACTAACCTGGTCGTTAAAGGGTTAAGAAAAAGAAACAGGTTATCTAATTTATGAGGAAAGCTGGGCATTAGTTTTGACTGTTGTCTTTAAAAGTTTGTAAAAAAGATGTCCGCAGTAAAATTCCTCTGCACTCGAAAAAAATCTCAGATGAAATTGCAATGAAATAAATGTGGTTAATTTTGGTATTGACCTTAACAAAAACTCTATTTTAGACGTCCAGCTTTTCAGAGATCAGGTTGAATTTGCTCGGTCGTTTGATTACGCCATAATCAGATATAAAGTGAAGTTTTTTATACCGTTAGGTTGAGGCCAGAACCTACTCAGAATATGGTTTCTCAGTAACTTCATTAATCATTTTTTTGTTTTGTTTTTGTGTTGTAGAATTGCCTTCAAGAATTGTTTAAGTAATTTTATTTAAAATAATGGAGCTCTTGCGAACTTTTGCTACGAGCAAAGAAATAGTTCAATCTGATGTAAAGACCAGCGAAAATCACGAAAATCACACTGAGGAAGTCTAAATTTTAGTAATAAACTCACATAACTGCTATAACTGCAAGCTCGTAATGGCGGTTCCACGCAGGTATCGGGAGATTACTGTCTATTATGTCACTTTCTCTACGAAAACACAGAGATATGTCTCAATTTAGATAGGAATCTCTCATGATATCTGCGTCTCTTCGCCATTAAGCCCGATTCTGAGAGTGAATTTCGTGATTTTTTTAGGGTTCTCATCGTTATTTTTACGGGTTTTTCAATCCCCTATAGCAAAAGTTTGCAAGAGCCCCTTTAAGATTTCTCGGTAATCGTGAAATCGAATACCACCCCATCTTCTCAACTCTACACGTTGAAAAATTTATATTAGGGGCTACTAGAACTACATTTAACTGTAATATAAATTTTATTTCTTGCATTTATAAAGATATGTCTTGCTTTAATGAAAGAACATATTTTGGATACAACTATAGAACTCTAGTTAAGGATTTAAGAATTTTATTACATTTAAATAATACGTAGAAGTAATTCTGATAACCCCAATTATAATTTTTTTTTTTCGTGTGCTTTCCAGCAGTGAGTAGTCGTGCGTTTTCGAAACTGACCCGATTTCGAAATTTCTCCCAACTTGAAAAATTGACCCCTTAAATCTGACAACCTATACCTTAGCGCAGACAGGGATGTGCCATCAGAAGTGGCTACGGCTGGGCATGCAGTGAGGAGGGAGACGCGACCGGGGGGGGGGGGGGTTGACAAGTAACTCGAGTATCGCGTGAAAGTTTTTTGATTATTCATGACATAAATTCTTAACGATTTTCCCTCTCACATTTTAGCACGCGCTCCCGAACACACAACGGAAGAGCCTTTGAAGAGACAGAATCTTGTTTTAATTGACTCCCTCATGAAACTCCCCACCCTTATCCACCCACCCATCGGCCCTAACTTACGCCTTTGAAACGTTACCGCATCAGTCCGCGGTGACGCTTCCGGAACACAAATCAGAGGCGTCGAGAAAGTTCGACGAAATCAACCCATCAGCGGGCGGTGGAGAATTTTTTGACCTGTCAAACCTCTAGCGTAAAGATACCAAAAACAGATTGTCCCTCAAAATACAACACGCCATGCGTTACTCAAAGTTATACCACGTTATATTATGGGACATTCCGGGTGAAATATATTTGCAGCTGTAGTTTTGACTTCAAAACTTAAATTTGTCTACTTTACTGCAACGAAACTGGCGACTGGCGAGCCTCCGATTGTGGTCATCATTAAAAAGTTACAAAGAATCTGAAAAAGAGTGATTTTGTATAATTTCAACTGCGGTGTTTACTGTTTAACCCTTTAAAGACCATGTGTTAGTTCACTTTTCCGTTTATATGGGGAAGGTAGTTAACTGTTCGTACTCAGGGGAGTTGAAATTGCCTATTCGACGGGTTGAAGGCACCAGACCACATCTCATCTTGTTCCACATCGAGAATCGCGTTTTTTCGGAATCATGATACTAGAACAATGTGAAATAGACTAGAGGAAAAAACGAGTGGGCTTGGCTCATTAGGGGTTAATGAGACCTGAAAATTTTGCGTTTTCAAGATTTTTGAAAGGTCTATCACTACATTTAACGTATTACATAAATGTTATTTCTGGCATTTATAAAGATATTTCTTGCTTTCACGAAAGAACATATATTTTGAATATCACTATAGAACTCTAGTTAAGGATGTAAGAATGTTATTACATTAAAATATGTATCCAGCACAGACGACGATGCGACGTTAGTATAATGTCCATAATGTTTTATTTTCTGTTCGCAGGTCTTCTCCGAGGCTAAACTGTGGTTTAGTGTTGGCGGGAAATATTTCACCGGGGATCCGATCACTTACACTTACATGGAGGATCGTATTTTCGAGCACTCGCGCAACATCACCATAAAACTCCACCACAGGGTTGGCCGTGCGGTGAAGCTACAATTATTTTTCGCTGCTCGCTGGATCATGATCAGCGAAGTCAATTTTGACTCAGGTACGTGCCATATTGATTTTTTCCCTCAATTTATCTACTAACATCTTTTGACAATGGGTCTGTTCCAAACTGTCTATGCTTTAGCGTAATGGAGGGTCTATTACACTGTGCCAACGCGAGAAAAGCACATTGAAAGCATCGCAATAACGTCTCAGAATCCACCCGGGCCATAATCTCAAAAAATGCGCTCAACAAAATTCAAATATGGCGGGTCAAGTGAAAGGGTACCAATGGGGGGGGGAGTCCCATCTAATTGCAGCTTTCTCTGTGGTATATCAATTTTCTCAGCGTAGAAAGTTGCGATTAGATGGGACTCCCCCATTTTGTGATCCGTTCATTCGACCGCCATATTTGAATTTTGTTTAATGCATTTATAGAGTTTGTTTGTGGTGTTTGAGACTTTTCGACGCGTTCAATGTGATTATCACCCGTATTTACGTAGTTATCGATTTTCCATAACCTTGTAGTAAAAGTTTTGAACTGACCCATTTATGCATATAATGTTTTAGTGCAGTTACAGAAGTCAATAGTTAGGCAACAATGCACTCATCGGTTGGGATGAACTGTGACAAAACTCGCGGAGAGTTCCAAAATCGCCTCTCTCCCTATCACGTGACTCTCTTGTATTACTTGATCTTTTTAGTGTCGAATTTCGTATACACGGGGACTTATTTCACGATTATTCCTTCTACGAATGGCTATAAAATGACTCCAGACATTGATTTCCGTCTGAAATGCCCACACAAAAATGGCTCTGTATAGGTCAAAAGTATAGGTAGTCTAAGCAACTGTCGTCTTACGTTCACTGCACCAAATTCTTATGGCGAGTTTTGCAAATTCAAATCGTTGATACTTTCCTGCTGAATCAAACCTCTTAGTTCCTTCAAACCGCAGGCTATGCAAAAGGATATCCACCGCGCTCGGCGAAGAGCTATCGTGATTCGTAAACGAGGAGAAAGCAACCTTCCCCCGTCCGCGTCCTCCCTTCATTCATTCCGAGCGAATGAGACTTCATAGTGCCTTCAAAACGCAGATTATGCAAAACCATATTCGCTGTGCACCAAGAGTTAGCGCGATTCACGGAGCAATCTCGTTACTCGGCTCACTGGGGTATTCGCCGCACCAAAATACAAGGTGCGAAAATCTGAGGAAATCGTGATTCGTGACAGGGCAGCATTTTTTTTTTTATATCCAAGCGACTATCACACACTCCTACGCACGCATGCTCATCATCACACGCGCACACGTGACATTCGGAGGAAGAGGGGGGGGGGGGGTCGGGGTCGGCTGTGAATTCTCAGAATGATGCGCGAACGGTCGCTTCGCAGCCTCGCAGGAGTGTCATTCATTACCAGATTTACGCCCCCTCCCCTTCCATCTCACGAGACAATCCCTGTTTACCTTGGAAGCGGACGAAAAGTAAATACAATTAGAGGCCGGAGTAATCCCCCTCCCCCTCCGGCCCTTATACCACTGTTGTCCCTCCAATTGTCGCGCTGCGCCGCCGTGAAATTGGTATGTATGTGTATTATTATTCAAGATGAAGGGGATGTTATGCTGCTGCCCCCTCCCTCCCCCGGCCCACGTTTGTCCCTGCAGCCACGCAGTTTCGGCCATTCCACTCTTCCCTGCTGAGCGATCCCTTCGTCGGACGATCCGCGTTTTATGAAATATTCAAATTCCTGAAAACCGTCCGTTCCTTCACCCTGAACGCGCTTTGTAGCTCGCTGCATAGTTGCCAAGTCTCCCTTCCAGCACCAATTTATCGAGTTATCGAGTCAAATATCTGCTCGCCGATTCAAACCAGATGGGTAAATATTCTGGATTTTGTTCTGGATTTACCATGAGCGAGTCCCATCTAATTGCAGCTCTCTCTATGATTGAATCACGTTTGTGAGCATAGAAAGTTGCAATTAGATGGGACTCCTCCTCCGTGGTGACCCGTCACTAGCGGATCCAAGAAATTGTCCTTCTCTCTCTTTTCCCATTAGAACGTATGAGATAGAAAAGGATAGAAGAAGGGGCGAAAATCACGTGACTGTCCCTGATCTGTCCTTCTCTAACACATACATTCTAATGAAAGAAGAGAGAGAAGGAAAATATCTTGGATCTGCCAGTGTGACCCGTTCAATCGACTGCCACCTTGTAATTTTGTTAAACGCATTTATTGAGTTTGTGAGTGAACTTTGTAACTTTCTGAGGCTCTCAACTTTATTTTCAAGTAATTGTACATGTATGTATTATTGTTATTCGACCCTCTATTACGCTGAAGAGGTCGTTTTATAAGTTTGTAGGCACACTTAGACCGGTGATCTTTGGAATTTGTCAACATTATTTCTCATGTTACGAAATGAAAATTAATGAAAGTGAATTTGAGCGTTGGCTTTTTATGGAGGAACGCTTTAAAATCACAAGTTCAAATTCGAAGGCAGGCTTTATTTTGATTTGGATGATTGGAAATTGAAAATCCCCTAAAGATTGCATTGTCTAGGTGCGCTCACATGCACTTTTGAAACGAGCTCTAGCAAAAGTTTGCAACAGACCTATAGACGGTCTTAGTGTGAAGTCAACGGTTAGCCAACATTCAACAACCACAACAATGCACTCGTCGGTCGCAGTCGGTTGTGGTGAAACTCGTGTAGCGTTCCAAACTATCTCACTCACTTTCCCGTGACCCCCATGTATACTCATCTCTTTCTGGTTTCGAAATTCTTATACACGACCTTGTTTCACTACATGTTATTATCAAATTCGCATTAAAATGTCTCGAGGAATTAATTGTAGCCAAAAATTTCACGAAAGATGTCTCTATGTAAGATTTTTGAAATTAGAGTGAGATGGCAGTACATGGGGGTTACGTGAGAGCGAGAGAGACAAACTGTCTTTGTTTGGAACGCTCGTCCCCGGCTGCCGCCATTACTAAAACCCTTTATTGCTGTAAAAATTGTCAACACAAGAGATAAGATATTATTCCACCACGACTGGTCTTGTATTCTCAACTGTCATATAAGTATTTTCTTCCTTTTGCGAAGAGTGTTCATGTCCAAATTAAGTTCAGAAATTAAATTTTTTACTATAGTTGTTTCTTTTTTTTCACAGCCCCAGCTCACGGTAATTTTTCTTTGGAAACGCCGGCACCGAACGAGGCGCCCGCACAAAGTGATATTTATGTTGAAAAGGATTTCGGCCACAGCAGCTCCGCCAACGTGCCTGGTAGGTTATACAAGATACAATAATTTATCGCTGATTTATTTCCTCGGAGCTTTACTTTGTTGTCTCGCTTTTACTTTAGTCCGCCTTCCACCTTTTTACCGCTCTAATTTTCTTAAATATTTTCCCGAATCGTCGCACTACGGTTTAAAATCTTCTCAAAATGGCCAAAAATCAGTAAACGAATTTCTCAGCGATTACTCCATTCATAAACTTGCAATACCAATTTCAATCACTGATAACAGTTTTATCAAGTAATTTAAACCTAGAACTGTCATTAGGAAGTTTTAAAATAAGCTTAACCTTATAATGACCCGGTTTTGTTCAAAAGAACGCCTCTCCCGTTTATAGAGGGAAGGTAGTTAACTGTTCGTACTTGGGGGAGTTGGAATTGACTATACAACAAATTGAAGGTGCCCGACGACACCTTGGCCACTTTTTGACGATCTTAGCCCATAGTGCGTCGCCTTGTTTTTTCTTGTTTTTTTTTTTTCGTCTTTTTTCTTATCCTTTTTCCCCATTTCCCAGCTCTTATTAGCTCTTTTCCTACATTTCCTACCTATTTTTCCTCAGAGACTAACAGAGACCTAGAACGTGTTATGTTTTCCGTGTTATGAAAGTATGATAAATCAAATGGTTTTTCACATTTGTTTGGGGGCTCAGAAAATAAACTGCTAATACTCACACACTTTTGAATGGTAAGCCTTGCTCCAATCGCCATCTACCGAAAATTTCGCTTTCGAGCCAAACTTATTAAGGTTTTTAATTCTGACTTTTTGAATTACACACCGTTATTCCGTCAAAAAAACGTCAATATTCCTAAGTATGAAGAAAACCTAACCAATTTTCATCACTCAACAGTAGGTGACTGTTGGCTGTCGTTTCGATGAGTCCATACATTTGAGATGCATAAAGAGCCTCGTTTTGCAAGATTTGTTCTGGATCTCTATTTGCCTTTGATTTTTCTTTATCTTTTCATTTCTTTCTCATCCTTTGCTGTGCCATTCTTCTTCTCTCTTTTCTTCCAGATCACGTTCCTTCCTCCCTTCTGTTTTATCCTTTTCAAAATAATTTAAAATTTCATTTTTTTTTTTGGTCGCCACTCAATTTTCTTGTGGATCATTCCTTTCGGATAGAGGGGGATTTCAAATCCAAGACAAAAGGGAATGAGCCGGAATTAATGAGGGTGGAATCATTGAATGTAGAAAGATGCGTGAAAGTAGAATCCACGGGAAGAGCTAATGAATGAACGAGTAAAAATGTGAGGAATGAGAATCAATTGAATGGAAAAAAGCAGAAAATGAGCAATTTCTCTCCCCCCCTCTCTCTCTCTCCTAGCCTTTTTTTGCATCCTTTAGGAAACCGGGCGATTGAATTGAAATCAAAGAGGGTGAAGACGAAAAGATTTCCAATACAGGTCTCAGCATTCTTTTAACATTAATCTTTTCATCTTTACGGATTAATTAGAATCCACTCCTTAATTTATGACGGGTTATTGTCATTTTACAGTTTTGTCATATTGATACGTTTAATGAAAGTCTTTGTAATGAAAGAGGAAAAAATTATAACGAAGGGTAATTTCACATTAACAGGTCGCTCAGGTCAAAAATTTCTTAGAAACTGCTTCATATAAAAACGTCTAAAGCTATCAAATGAATGAATATTTCTATTAAAAACGTATGTTTTAGTAAATTATGCTGTAAAATAATATTTTAATAAATGGTTGAAACTAAATAGCTTTTTAAGAGTCAAAAGCGGCGGAATGGCCTCGGTTTTTCTGTCGTAGAAAAATGATCTTTTGACATTTTAAAAGCAATGTGATTTCAACGTATCATTAGATGTACCGTTTTTTATTGTTCAATTTACTGAAAAAACACTTTTGACAGAAATATTCATCTGTTTGGTAGCTTTAAACGTTTTCATGAAGGATTTTTCATGACGATTGTCGGTGTCAGCAAATAATTCTGCTACCTTGGAGCTACCCATAAGAGCTCTTTCCTATTGATTTTCATATAATTGTTACACACTTATAACTGGTATTCTAGGATTGCTTGCTGGGCATCATCTGATTTCTTCTTCTTCTCTCCCCCCCCGCTGCTTTTATGGATTTATTTCCTTTTTTGGAACCATAACCATACAGCCAACCATAGATTTAATCACTGTCCGAAGATATCTGTGAATAGGGCAGTTGCAACGGTCTGACATTGTGTGTTTTTTTATAAAGAAGATGATAGTACTTGATGAGTTGAGAAGAATGATGCATTTGGTTTTTTCCCAAGTGTCCCGGTTTTGGAGATACACACGTGTAAAGTCGTAAAAAAATGTGTGCGTAGTGACGTCATCCGAGGAATTCCCATTTACAAAAATGTATTTTGGGCCAAAATCTCATCTCCGGAGCAATGGAACTTAATTAGAAACCAAAGGCATCTTTTTTCTCAGCTCATCAAGTACTTTCATTTTCTTTATGAGAAACACAACATTTCAGACCCTTGCAACTGCCCCATTGTTGGCATTAATGTCAATCCAAAAGCGACAAGATCTGAGGCCATCAAATCTTTTCATACGGTAAAAATATAACTGGTAGAATTCACCACCTCGCAAGGCTGATTTTGGCGTCTGCTAACAAGTATGGTAAATTTCACCATAACAGGGTAAATGCAATTAAGTTCACCTGTTGGTACATTTTACCGGAATCTGGCGAAATTTGCGGACTTTAAAATCAGCTATGCAGATGGTAAATTCCATCAGTCTTTTTTTTTTCTTTCTGTGTACCGAGGCCGGGATTCGAACACGGACCTCCTGATTATAATGGTCAGTTGCGCTAACCGCGCCAGACCCCTGAGACCGCGGCACTATCAATTCAAAGTCCAAAAAGTTGATTTATTTCGTCTCATTTTGCGTCGCGTCGCCTCAAGTATGCGTTGCGTGAAGTTTTGATGCTCATTTTCTGAAGTGTCGAACAAAAGGCTTCGTTTCCGATATAACTCAAGTACACGCACTCCAACACTCCAACTCCTTCGACTCCGCGATCCGAGGCTTCTTCTCGAGACAACCGCGAGAGACAGTGGCGCTACCCCGCGGCCAAAGTCACACTCAATCGAAAAGAATACATGAGGAGGAGGAGGTGGAGGATGAAGAGGAGGAGGAGAAGAACGATGAGAAAAGAACAATCGATTTTTGAATCATATTGTTAGGAAAACGTGGTCCCTGTCTTATCGGCTCATCTGTGTCCTGGGTCCCAGGCCCCGCAAGACAGGAGACTCCCCATAAGTGCACATCCCACTTATACAAGGATAGTACAGGGTGAGTCAAAAATAACTAAGTGACGCAATAAAACTCGGTAAAGTCACGAGGTCCTTATTTTCAGCTGTTAGATGTGCTGCTTGTAGTGAAAGTGGTGTTAATTATTAGCGGTGATTGTCGGTGTTTTCATACTATTTTGCAAATAAACCAAGTTTCCGATTGAAATTATGTTTTAATGGTTGAAATTACGCTTTTTCGACAATGGGTCTGTTGCATACTTTTGCTACAACAATATAAACCCTTGATTCTTATGTAAAATTCGGCAAGAATAATGATGCGCACATTATAAACGTTCAAAATCCAGTCATTAACTCAGGAAATCACTTCAATTTCAAACAGCCCGCGCTACACTAGACACTATTTGCACCGACAGACTACTTCATAGACGGAACCACCGTGCATCAGTAAACAACATCGTAACTACAAAATGATGGAATTTCTTTTTTAATACGTGAAAGATAAGCTGCATTTGCTGTCTGGTCTTTTTGGTTTATCGAAGATTACAAAATAATATAAGAAATGCACGCATCTAAACGAAACATTCCAATGTTTGTAAGTTCTGTTCATGTTTATATAAACGAGATGGTTCCATGTATGTAATTATAAGTCGGTGATATAGTGTCTAGTGTAGCGCGGGTTGTTTGAAATGGAAGGTATTTTCTGAGTTAATGAGTGGATTTTGAAAGTCTTTAATGTGCGCTTCGTTATTTTCGCCGAATTTTACAAAAGAATCAAGGTTCTATATTGATGTAGCAAAAGTATGCAACAGACCCATTCTGAAGTGATATGGATTTTATAGCTATTTTACTGCATATGTATATTTGCATCAACAAGAGTCGTATGGTGTCATTTTTGGGCATAAAAAACAAAAGCCAACAGTCGCCTACTGTTGAGGGATACTTGATGGACATAGGTTAGGGTTTCCTCATGGTTCAAGTTGACGTTGTTTTGATTAGAGTCTATTGATGGAAGTTCGGTTAGGTAGCAGTGGCGTGGCGTACAGTTTGGCAACATTGTATTTTGTCCATTCAGACCAATGAAAAATATCGAAATATTGGGTGTTCGGTGAAAACCTTTGCATTCGACCTTTCACATGGGTTTAAATGGACAAAATACAATGTTTCCAAATTGCACGCTACGCCACTGTTAGGTAGCACTGATAAGACGCTCATGGAGCTCATAAATGAGTCGGAAATTTAACATTGGCAAGATATAGCAAACCGAATCTGCTGGTCTCCAGGAGTCGCTGCGAGATGTCGTCTTGTATGCAACATGGCGTTGTCTTATACGCAACAGCCCTTAATTAAATCAATCGTCAATCAGAACTCGTTCAGCTCATGTTGCGGTGCTTTCTAACGAAAGTTTTATCAAGGGACTCTAGTTTTGACAGATTAACGGTTTCCGATGAATTATCTCAAACTTTAGACCTTAATTAATTGAAACTGTAATTATAAAGCAAGTTTCAAATGAATTTTGATTTGAGCAATGTTTAGCACCCTATGTATTCAACATTAGGCGATTGCATGTTGTTTTGTTTAACCCCCGAACCAAAAAAGAGCTTATTATACTTGCCTCACTTTTAAAACACGGTAAGCTAAGCTTGTGCTGAGTCTCTATTTTCCCCCGAATGATATTTTTTGATGGCTTCAAATTCTTCAATGAATCCAATGGAGGTCCGGCGCAACAATTTTTAGCCTATGTGCTGAAAAAAAAAATTGTGCGACACTTTTGACCCACCCTGTGTTCTGGACTCACCTCACGGTAGGGGTATCAAGGAGAGCTCTGCACCCCCCCCCCCCACCACCTCCCCGCACTGAGCTGTAATAACTTGTAATCTTATACTGTTACAAGCGTTGTTGTTAAAGAGGTGTGAGTGCGGGGGTGTCAGTGTCAGAATCGCACAGTGCACAGAGATGTCAGTTATAGCGCTCAAAGATTATTGAATCCTTTAAATGGGTCTGTTGCATACTTTTGCTACAACAATATAGAACCTTGATTCTTATGTAAAATTCGGCGAAAATAATGATGCGCACATTAAAAACGTTCAAAATCCACTCATTAACTCAGAAAATACCTTCCATTTCAAACAACCCGCGCTACACTAGACACTATTTGCACCGGTATACTACTACACAGACGGAACGACCGTGCATAATAAGTAAACAACATCGTAACTGCAAAATGATGGAATTTCTTTTTTAATACGTGAAATATAAGCTGCATTTGCTGTCTGGTCTTTTCGGTTTGTCAAAGATTACAAAATAATATAAGAAATGCACGCATCTAATTGAAACATTCCAATGTTTGTAAGTTCTGTTCATGTTTACATAAACGAAATGGTTCCATCTATGTAGTTATAAGTCGGTGATATAGTGTCTAATGTAGCGCGGGTTGTTTGAAATGGAAGGTATTTTCTGAGTTAATGGGTGGATTTTGAAAGTTTTTAATGTGCGCATATCGTTATTTTCGCAGAATTTTACGTTAGAAACAATAAGTTATGTTGATGTAGCAAAAGTACGCAACAGACCCATTGCCTAAACTTATCCTTTAAACGTTTCTGTAGGATAAGACTAATTTTGTTTGACTTAAACCGTACTTGTAACACATGAGTCTAGCTGGAAAATGTACGTACATTGTACACATAGAGTCTGACTTAAAATTATTATTTTTTCAGATGATTTTTTAATTTCCTGATTTTTGGCCATTAAATCGAAAAAATCTGCCCACTGTGTGTCAGGGCGGAGTGTCTCGATACTGTCTGTCTCGTGCCGATGCGTGCCGCGTTTCCTCCCTTTTCACTCAGCTTGTAACTCATCGGCAAAATTGAGGCGTCCATCACGGTCGCGGCGGGGTCCTCTTGAAGCATCAGGTGCACTCTTTCTGAGGAATTAGCACTTGGTTTTAAATTAGGATCCTTTCGGAAGAGCGCGAGTCATGTTTTATGGTCCCTCGTCGCATTGTCTCGAGGCAACGCTCAAACATTGCCATGCAATTTACCGCGTCTCCCGCTGCACTCTTGAAAGTTTCGCTGATAGTGTGATTGATATGCGAGCGTTATTTAAAGTGGGGCTTTTGCAAGATGTTCGTGTTCGCTTTCGACTTGTCTAAGTTAGTATTGACGTTACTATAGCGAGAGGTACGGGCCCGTCCCGTCCGTACTCTGAAGAAACGAATTCCAAAATTCTAGTAATATCCAAACCGCATCGTTATGTAAACCGTAGAGAGTCTAGTATTTTTACTAGAAAACTCTGGTGTTACTATCGGAACATAGTCACAGCACCAGAAATTCCTAAAAATTTCCAAAAAATATGGTCTGAGATTGTCAGAAAAAAAAGAGCCACAAATCAGAGTCCATTTCTTATCAATAATTTGTACTTGTATCATTTATAAAATTTCACAACCAATTTCAAGCACAGAGAACACTTTTAACAGATGATGTAAACAGTGCAGTGGCGTCATTTGCGGGGGGAGGGGCAGCCCTGAGCCCCCCTTCAAAGGATCGCTCAAAAGTAAAAAAGTGATGGCATTTTTTTTTGGTAGAGAAAAAAAGTTTTGGAAGTTAGGGCCGTAAATATAGGGTATAGGCTGTAGGTAGAGTGTAGGGCTCAAAAATTATATTGCGATGAGAGAAAAAAAAAAAGGTCTTATCACATTTTATCCCCCCCCCCCCGCCGAACTCGAAATGACGCCCCTGAATTTAAATCTAGAAATGTCGCCAGTAAATTTTAATCTAAGCTTCAAATAGTTAAAAAACGACGATTTTTGATTACTTTTTTCTCTGATTTTAGGCCAATATGTTCGATCTTTGACTTTTCTTGCAATTATTTCTTTTGGATCTTAATTTTCTCAGCCTCAAGAGGTAAAAAACGATGAATTTTGACCATAGACACTCTACATTAAAGACATAATGCGATCTTATGGTGGTTGACGCAGGTATCATGGGAGATTCCCTCTAATATGCCACTTTCTCTTTGGAAACACAGAGTATGTCTCAATTTAGATAGGAATCTCCCATGATACTGCGTCGAACCGCCATTAAGCTTGATTCTGAGAGTGAATTTTGTGATTTTTTAGTGTACTCATCGTCATTTTTACAGGTTTTTATGCAAGGATCAACTCTTCAATCCCGTGTAGCAAAAGTTCGCAAGAGCCCCATTATGTTCGATCTTTGACTTTTCTTCTTTTTTTTTCTTCTTTCGGATCTTTATTTTCTCAGCCTCAGAGAGGTAAAAAACGATGAATTTTGACCATAGCACACTGCTCAGTGTAAAACCATCAGTGGCACCATTTGGGGGAGGGCAGAGGGGGGGGGGGGGCAATTGCCCCAATGATTTTTAATTTTGCCAAAAAATCAAGTCAGAGATTTTTTTTAAAGATGCATGGCCCAAAAAAAAAAAAAAAAATAGAGAGAGAGAGAGAGAGAGAGAGAGAGAGAGAGAGAGAGAGAGAGAGAGAGAGAGAGAGAAGAGAGAGAGAGAGAGAGAGAGAGAGAGAGAGAGAGAGAGAGAGAGAGAGAGAGAGAGAGAGAGAGAAAGAGAGAGAGAGAGAGAGGTCATCCAAATTTGTGGAGGGCCTACCCCCCTCTATTATCTTATTTCATATTAATCAAACTCGATGCAATAATTTTGATTCCGTTTCCTTGATTTGTTTCAGTCTCAACGACGAACGCAGAGGACCCCACCTACATGGCCGTCCTCATCGGGATCCTGATGGCGGTCATCATCCTCCTGGCGTTCGCCATCTTCCTCATCGTTTCGCGTCACCGTCAACGGAAGTGTTTCGCGAGTCCTCTGGCAACCAAGACCGCGCTCACTTCCTCCGGCAACCACCAACATCTCTCCACCGGCAGCTCCTGCGGCACAGGTGGAAGCTACAGCGGCAAAGAGGGGACCATCATGTCCTCCTGTCTCCCCCCGCCTCCTCCCGCTCCCCCCGACTCGGTCCTCCTCATGGACAGACTCGTCAAATTGGATGATTATCAGGAGCCCTACCAGGCCCTCTCTCCCTTCTACAGTTACAGCAGTGTCGTCATGCAGACTGTCAACAAGAACTCTGGCGTTCCTGCGGGTGAGTCATTTTATGTGTTTTCTTCTTCCCAGTGCAAGTGCAGGCGGCTCGTGCTATTTGACAACCATGTTTTTTTTGTAATTTGAAAGAGAGCTGCCTATTTGCGTAGATTTAATGCCGTTTTTAAATTCACCGATGATTCCACCGGTTGAGAAAAGATTGCATAATTCAATTCAGTGTATGACCGTAACGCAAGAAAATATACTCTGATCTGTGATCTTTTCTCAATCGGTGGAAACACCGTTAATTAATTAAAATATCTGCAAGTTTTCAAAGTTATCGACGACTCTACCGGTTGAGAAAATATGAAAGACGCTTGTATTTTCGTGCATTACAGTCATACACTGTACTAAACTTTGTAATCTTTTCTCAACCGGTGGAATCTTCGGTGACTTTCAAAATGCCATTAAATCCACGCAAATCGGCAACGCTGATTTGAACCTAGGCATAAGTATCTATTTCTCAGTATAGCGGCTCGTGCTATTTGGCAACCATGTGCTTTGCCATTTGAACTTATTCAAAAGAATCGATTCCTCAGAGACTCACTTGATATCCTGAAATTATAAAATTATAAATAAATTAATTTTATAATTAAATTAAATTAAATTATATCATAAAATAACTTCAGATATTTGTTGCTCGATTGATTGATCACCAGTGCGTCTGTACCCCCCCCCCATTCACGCCTTTTTTCTGCACTGTAAGGCCGGTTGCCTTGTTGCTTGCAAACAGGCGCAGAAGCTCATGGCGTGTGCGTTGTGGCGCGTAATGACTACCGGTGCGGTGGCGGTGCTCTCCTACACACGCAGTCATTCTGTTCTTGGTTCTGGGGCCGTGGCCAGCTCCGGGGATCGGGAAATAAAAAAAAAAAAAAAAAAAAAGGAGGGGCGAAAGCAAACACAGGAAGTTATGATGTAGGCGCCGTAAAACACTGCACCAGTGGCAAAGTAGATAGACCTGACTTCTGTTCTATCGCTTAGGCCGGCGTATATACAGGGTGTCAATTAAAAAAGGAGCCAGGCTTAATATCTCGAAAACGGCTCCGAATTTCGAAAAATGCTGAAACACGTGTTCGATTATTTTGAGGGGGACATCTTTTGAGGGGGTCCCCAATTTCGGGGCCCCCCTCTGGGGGGCCCCAGGGGGGTCAAGTCCCATATTTCAAATAGGGACCACCATTTTTTATTTGATAATCGGAAAGAGGGTAAAATTCTAAGACTTTTGGCGCAAACCGAAAGTCGATATCGTTTTTCGTGTTCGATATATCGAAGGTCAAAGTTCGATATGGACCCATCTTCAGAAATTCGTAACTTTCCTTTAAATAGCCCAAATTTCAAAAACTTTGGGTCTAAAATGCTCTACAGAGCAAGCACTTTTCAGAAAAATTCAATTTTAACAGAAATTTAGTCAAATTGGTTTTAAAGCCCCCAAACATTTTTAACGTTTTGGCCCCCACGGGGGCTATCAGGCAAATCCCAAGACACAACCCCTATCGAGTGATACATCAATCGAAAAGGCGTAACAAACTGAGCATTTTGGCGCAAACCGGAGGTCCATATCGTTTTTCATACTCGAGATATCGAATGTCAAATGTCGATTTAAAGAATGCGATATCTCGAATATGAAAAACGATATGGACCTCCGGTTTGCGCCAAAATGCTCAGTTTGTTACGCCTTTTCGATTGATGTATCACTCGATAGGGGTTGTGTCTTGGGATTTGCCTGATAGCCCCCCGTGGGGGCCAAAAACGTTAAAAATGTTTGGGGGCTTTAAAACCAAATTTTGACTAAATTTCTGTTAAAATTGAATTTTTTTCTGAAAAGTGCTTGCTCTGTAGAGCATTTTAGACCCAAAGTTTTTGAAATTTGGGCTATTTAAAGGAAAGTTACGAATTTCTGAAGATGGGTCCATATCGAACTTTGACCTTCGATATATCGAACACGAAAAACGATATCGACTTTCGGTTTGCGCCAAAAGTCTTAGAATTTTACCCTCTTTCCGATTATCAAATAAAAAATGGTGGTCCCTATTTGAAATATGGGACTTGACCCCCCTGGGGCCCCCCAGAGGGGGGCCCCGAAATTGGGGACCCCCTCAAAAGATGTCCCCCTCAAAATAATCGAACACGTGTTTCAGCGTTTTTCGAAATTCGGAGCCGTTTTCGAGATATTAACCCTGGCTCCTTTTTTAATTGACACCCTGTAGAACGGTAGAAAATAATTTTGCCGAATTTATTGCACCGTAGCGTTCCTTATCATGTTTCTTTTGCTGAGCCCGGCCGCAACCCCGAAGCCCGAAGCGAATCAATGGTATTATTAGTGGCGAGCCCCCAGCCCCCCTCCAGTTCTCCGCAATCAGGATTTATTCCCGGGGGTTTTGCAAAGTTGCCAAGCACTTGTTTGTTTTCCTGCGAAAGATATTCCAATAGCTACCCCACCTCTATTAAAGCCAATGCGTCTACTTTCAAAGTCGAGAGGCTGATTCGTTTAAAACACATTCTTGTTATGAGCAATCGGGGGAGGGGGGGCAACATTGGATCAAGGTATAAAGCCACTCATTACAAACCATCTCAATTACAAACAAAATCCCTCAACTCCGAGCTCATCACACTGAGAAAAAAAAATGCTGTTAAATCTACAGGAATAGTCCGCTTTTTTTGTTTTCTGGTTGTTGCCAAATGAATGGGCGTTATCGTAACGATTCTTAAAATCACAGGATATCCTTTAAATTTAACAGGACGTCCTGTGATCTGAGCAATCTTTATCGTTGCGTTACGTCTATTCCTTTGACAGCAACTGGACAGCCAATAACATCTAGACTTTTCCTGTCAATTAGATCCTTCTTTGTTTTTCTGTGCGATCGGAAAACAAAAATTCTCGGAAACTATCAAATTCTGGTAAACTTTCTGAGTAAGTTCTAGAAGAATATTTATAATCTGACGGGGCTCGTAAAAACCGAACACTTGTGAATTTTTAGATAACGGCTTCGAATTTTGAAATTTTCTTTAAACGCTCACTGAGTTCGTGAGTCAACTTTGGAATTTTCTGAGGCTCCAAAAGTCATTCTCAAATGATTTTACGCCAGAATTGACCCGCTTTAAAGCTGTAGCAACAGCGTGCTTCCAACCCCTGTGCTTTTTTCACAACCAGTAGATTTAAAGCTAAGTACCCCCCCCCCCCCCCCCCTCCAAGATGCTTTAGTGGAAGAGTTCCAAGTCTTACTTTGGCAACATGGTACCCTGGTTGAGTTCAAGCTGACACCGAGTACCACCACCACCGCGAGACTCACTTTTTTTTTATCGTACGCAAACCCGCGAACACGCAACATAACGTAAGGTAACGCAAAAACGCTTCAGCATACCGTAGTACGCACGTCGCAAAGTGTGCACGGAAGATCCCTATAATAATAAGTGTTGCCAGGTCTTATGGCGTCAGATCGTATATTTCCCAACGGCATCTCTTTCGGATCGATGTATCGATGTATTTTTCGTATAAACTTACAATACAAATCCAATCAGAAAAGAGGTTAGTAGCCTTAATATTCACCTTTAATTAGAGTCCTTAGTAAAGGCAGGGTAGATGTGCTTGACCAACGATTTTCAGGCTCTACGGGCGCCGCCATTGGATGCGATTTGCACATTTGTTTACATTCTCGCCGGAAATCCTACGGTTTTTTTTACGGATAAAAGAGGTAATTTTCGATCAAGTTGTTGATTTTAATCTTGATGTATCTCAAGAATGTTCTTAATGCGCAAAAGGATCTGCTTGAATAGATGTCGACCAGCAAAGGCGATGAAATGTTACACCGCTAGAAACTCTGTTACGGCTTTGTAATCTTTGCCTTAGATCAAAGGCCCTCAGCATGCAAACAAATGTGCAAAATCGCATCGAATTGCGGCACTCATGATTTTGTTTGTCTAAGCATTACATACACACAGGGATGTGGACTCCAATGCGGAAAATATATGAATTTCAATCTGAAATCTGACAACATTGAATCGTCATATTTATATACACGCCGGTCGCATGCTCATGCTTCAATTGCGCTACAACCTCCCCCCCCCCCCCACCGGTTTATTTATTCTCTTTTCGGCCCCTTGGTACCCCTTTGGTACCTTGATTATTGTCCGTAAGTCGTTTTTTGCCTCCCAAGAAAATAAACAACAATTTAGCGCGGTTTATAGCTGCGGATAATGTTTATGTTTTAATCAGTATATGAGTGAGTGTGGAGCGTGTGTGTTAGCCTATCTCCTCTCTTTTCTCATTTGAACGCATGTGTTAGAAAAGGATGGAAAGAAGTGCTATCTAGTGACTTCAGCCCCTCCTGTTTTTATTCTTTTCTAACGCATGCGTTCAAATAGGATGAAGAGAGATAGAGAGTCTAACTCCTCGTGATGCGTGTGGACTAGCTGTGAGGAGTGCGGAATGGAATAGTTCTGAACGCATCAATAATTTATCTTTACCTTTCATTTTTCTCCACCCTCTCACCCTCACCCCTCCACCCTCCCCGCCCACCACCCTTCTCTCTCTCTTCTCTCTCTCTCTCTCTCTCTCTCTCTCTCTCTCTCTCCCTCCTTCTTCATATCCCGCTTCATTTCCTGCCTTTCAGTTTTTGCTCGTGTCCGGCGTGCGCTTTTGATCGATGCTTTGACGACATACTTTCGTATTTGCGGACGCATTGGCGCAGCCAGGATGTCTTCCGTCTCTCTTACTTTCCTTTTGAGCGTATCAGTAGAAAGAGGATCGATAGAGGGGGTTTTTATCCCCTTTAATTTTCTTGTCTAGCACAAGTGTTTCAATGAAGGAAGGAGAGAGATAGTGAATTTCTCTTTGCGCTAATGACCAGACGTCCTCCGCAGTCCGCGAGTGATCAAAAGCTAGATATCGACAGTTTTGTAAAATCAGTGTTGCCAGATTTGTGGCTTTTCCCCCTAAGAACACATGGAAGCAGTGTTGCCAGATCGAGGGTAGGTAAAAAGTCGTATCGTCCTTCATTTAAATCAATGTAAAACGTACGGATTTTTCATCCCAATCTCGCGACACTGCGTAAAATGTGTCTATTACGCAACGAGTTATGTTATTAAAAAAAAAAAAAAAAAAAAAAAAAAAAAAAAAAAAAAAAAAAAAATGTGAAATCAACACGCTAATTTTATTTTTATTTAATTTACAGATGTTTCTTATGACTATGCAGTCCCTGAAACCGGGACAATCCCTCTGCTAAGCCCCGAAGCAACACCTCCACTGCCTTCGTCAAGTGATAAAGACAGCCTCTTCTCGAAAGGTTCCAAAGGATCCTCCAACAGAAGCATCAAAGACGAATGCAAAGGGAAAAAGGTAAGAGTCCCATCATTTTTTCCTCTTATTAATATGTATGACAGCCACGTTAGAATTTTTTTAAACGCATTTATTGAGATTGTGAGTTAATTTTGGTATTTTTTGAGGCTACTCAACGAGAGTTATTTTTTTCAATTGATTTCACACCAGAAGAAGTTACCTTCTCCCTTTTTCTGCGTAATGAAAGTTTGCAATAGATACAGTTTTGTCTAATTTCTTAAGGTGCAAGAGGGCCAACTTGAAATCGTGAAAGTATTGGCTCTTGTTTGTCCGCCGACCGAATCCATTTTGTACGTGTATGTAAGGTGGTGTAGGTGGTGGTGGTGGGGAGGGGGTGGGGAGGGGGTGGGGCCTGTTAGCGCAGTTACTCTGCTTGTCGGATCTTTCCTCGCCTTTATCTTCAAAGGACGAGAAGGAGCCTCTCAGACCCACTCGAAGAATCTCCTCCGAAACTCTTGGATAAAATTTGTACCTCGGTGAAAACATCTATATTACGATAAAAGGATAATAAGAGATGTATGACATCATATGTGTATATCCAGTTATTCGGGAGTGCCTCGGCTTCCTTGAGTCCCGGGTCCTTGAAAAGGCACGGGCACGTCTTGCCTTGTTCCTTTGCTCTTCACTATTCTCGCCATACCCTAAGTAAATGCTCGCATATAGACAGGGTGAGTGATAAGTAACGCTCTCCTTTCTCTTATAATCCGCTCAGATAACTGACATGAGAAAAATTTGAATAGTCTCTGCTTTTTAACCCTTTCGCTACGACGTCACGAAAACAATTAATAATCTCCCGTTCGTTCGCTCGAATTCTGAGTGTCGTTAAAAATATTCCCATTCGCTGAAGTTACTTTTGCTTTTCCATCAAATTGAAGGCGCCGTAGACGAACCGTTACTGTGTAAAAGTCAACAACTTGGAGTGTAGCTCCTGTCAATGAAAAATTGAAATGAATTCTGATTGTATAGTTAAATATTCCCATTCGGAGTTCCCGCGGAACGAATAATTCCCTTTCTCTCTCTCTCTCTCTCTCTCTCGAGTTGTTTGCGGTAGGTCGGTAGGTCCTATTGAGAGCTTTTGGAACACACTGTATAAAGTCTGTATTCAAGCACTCGCGCATTTACTTGTACATTTTACATGCCGGTCCCGGTCCGCAAGGGAGTAAGTCGCCTGGCAGGTGCAGAAATTGTTTGATGTCGGATAAATATTTTATATTATTATATCATACAGGCTCTGGCTCTCTCGTCTTCGTGTGTGCTGACTTTCTATCTTTCTCTCTCTATCCTCTCTCTCTCTCTCTCTCTCTCTCTCTCTCTCCCCCTCTATCCTCCATCTTTCCCCCCCTCTCTTTTCCATTTCTCTCTCTCGGAGGTAGGTGGAACCGGCAAAGATTCGGGAAATGTAGCGACTCGCGGTGCTCGGCTGGGCCCACCAAAGCGTCGAAGAGCTCGGCTGAAAATTAAAACGGATAGAGCGAGTAGATACAGGGTGTAACAAAACTATATACAGTAATTTTCAGGGTGTGTTTTAGAGGTTAAATAAGACTTTTTTTTCCCTATAAACAATGGTCCGAAGTTGTAGTATTTTCGAGTTACAGTGTTGCAAAGTTTCCGAAAAACAAATTGAAAAATTGTCATAACTCCCTCGTGAATTTTTCTTAATGCTCGTAAATAAGTGCTCTGATGTAATGTTAATCGCTCTTGCCGATTCAAACGCGATTTTGATAACAATATGTCGTAGAACAAGGCCCTGTATTCGAATTTCGAAACTAGAAAGAGATGGTTATACATGGGGGTCATGGAAGAGTGAGCGAGGTAGTTTGGAATGCTACGCAAGTTTTATCAAAACCGATTCTGACCAATGAGTGCATTGTTGTGGCTGTTGGCTAACCGTTGATTTCGCACTAAAACCGTCTAAGCTTTAGACATATTTTGACGATGCAATTTCAACGATGTTTTTCGGCGTCGCGTCGCGGTGAAAAGCCCTTCCTTTACCTTGAGAATCACCGCGGGTGTAAGTTTGGAAAACCACCGATAAGTGTAATCCTCGCAAATCTTCAAGCTTCAAAGGCGGAGCCGGTCACGTCAAACGGACGGTCAATTTTGCCAATTGAAAACCGCAAGAAGAGGATTCACCTTGTGATGAATCGAATCAGGGTAACCCTAAGCCGTGGGGTTCCTGGGTTCTGCGCAGGAGTAGGGGCCGGGGGGGAAGGTTTTCCGAACTCGGTAGAAAAGACTAGAGAGAGGATAGTGCATGGATTATTATTTATGGCGTGATAGAATGTGCGGGTTTTCGCGCTCGCACTGAGCGGTGTAATTAAAATTGCTAAAAGGAGAGATGGTTTTTCACAGTGCTGCCGCTTTTGAGGAGTTTCCTCCGATTATTCTTATTTGACTCAACGGAAAACTGTCGAATAAAATGCCAAACTCGGCAACGCTGGGTTTTCGGTGAGCGCGGCGAACAGTTGATCGTGATACAAAGTTTCTTGGACTTATTTTCACAAATAAATATCAAGATCAGTGGTGTAGCGTGCAATTTGACAATGTTGTACAGTTACCATTTAAACTCACGTAAAAGGTCGAATGCGAAGGTGTTTACCGATTACCGAACATCTAATCGTTCTTTTTCATGGGTTTAAAGTGGATTGATTTTAATGTTGCAAAATTGCACGCTACGCCACTGATCAAGACTATGAAGATTAAGTAGCCAAATAACGTTAAAATGAGCTTAATCATACTCAGTTAGGCGCTCATGAGTCATTTAAGATAGTTTATGCTGGGGGAAAAAAATATCAACGCTAAAAGATGTCTTTGAAGCAGAAAAACAACAATTTCCCAAGTTCTGAAAAATCCATGATTTGATCCAAGGTGCGGTGGAGACTGTGAGGAGGCAAGAGGCACCAGCGGAGGAACAGTCGGAGGAGGATGATGGAGAGAGCGGGGTTGCGTAAAGGAGGAGGAGGGGTTGAGAGAGAGGAGACTTTGTTTTCTTGCAAATTAAATGTAGCGAGTAATAGCCGCTGCTCGCGGATCCCCCCTCCTCCCCCTTCCCCTTCCCCTCCCCCCCTCCTTCTCCCCCCGCAATCATGTAACGGGCGCGCCGTGGTTGCGGGATGAGGGATGCGAAGGCCCCTGTAAATGAGAATTGAAATATTTATATCTTATGCGCGCGGAGGTATATGTCGGTACTGTGTACGTTTTCTGCGTTGTAAACCAAGGATACGCACAACCCCCCTTCCCTTGCGCCCCCCTCTCAGGTATTTTTCACGCCCCCTACTTCATAGCTAGCCCCTCGGTACGCTAGCCTGTGTACCGTGTGGCCGGCGCCTCCGACTCACCGGTATTTCACGTGTATTCCATCTTCTTGTTTTATTTTCTCTCTCTCTCTCTCTCTCTCTCTCTCTCTCTCTCTCTCTCTCTCTCTCTCTCTCTCTCTCTCTCTCTCTCTCTCTCTCTTTTTTCCATCTTCCTTTTTACACTTTCCTCCTCTCGCCATTTTCTCCCTGCGTGGCCTTTTCCTATTTTTATTTATATTTGTCATTTTTTTTTAAATTTCGGATAACCTCCCTCCCTTAAATCTCCCTCCCCCCTTCAATCTCCCTCCCCCGCCCCCTAAACGGAAGATTTTCGAGGGGCTCTCATAAACGCTGTTCGAACGTCCTGATTTTTGAGCTAAATGGTGAAGACGCGTGTGAAAGGGAGGTCACTGAGACGTGGAGTGGGTATGTGGGGGATAATGGGTGGGGGTCATTGTTGGGTGCATTATTTGAGCCTCCAAATAGTTGTTTTGTTTGTTTTGTTTGTTTTGTTTGTTTTGTTTGTTTTGTTTGTTTTGTTTAAATTTAAATTTAAATTTAAATTTAATATATCATAGACCTTAACAGGAAAGGAGTGATGTTCGATGTTCTCAAGGCCGACCGCCAAGTCACCGGTGTATTTGCAAAGAGTTAAAGAGGTCGTTGATCAAGAGAGCACCGATGATTGGTCGATGTTTGATGCCTTTAACCGGAAACAAAGTGTGACAGAAATGCGTGGACGAGGAGGAAATATCGTATAGCATGGAGATTGGAGCATCACATCGACCGTCAGGCAACAGGCAACGGGCATCAGCACCAGTGAAAGACGTTATGTGTTATATGCTCATCCATTTCTTTGCGATCGCGTCTTTTGAGCCTCGGCTCTTGCGCCATACTCCCCCCCCCCCTTAGAAGCTTCAAATGTTGCCTTTTTTCATCAGAAAAAATCCCAAATTTTCTTATTGCAACGCTTCAGATTTAAAAATTAATGCCCCCCCCAGAAAAATTTTCTGAATCCACCACTGGACCATTATCCGGGTCTTGCCGAACGCCTCCATGCACTGAAAAAAATAAATAGTTAAAAAAGTACAGAACAAAATGATTTGCTAAATTAACCAATAATTTTGTTAAATCAACAACTCAAATGCTAAATCAGCAATTCATTTTGTTAGCTTAACAACTAACTTTGCCCAACCAGCAAATCAAATAGTAAAAATAACAATTTTTATGCTGCGGAATAACAAATTAGTAAGTAAAATCAGCAATTTATTTTGCTGATATAACAAGCTGAATTGTTAGATCAACTAATTGGGTTAAAATTGACAATGTCTTTTTTCGTTAAAAGAACACCATTATGTGGTTGATTCAACAACTATTTTTGTAAACTCAACAAATAAATTGTTAACTTAACAGAAAACCCTGGTTGATTTAGCAATTTTTAATTTTTGTTAAATAAGCAAATTTTGAATTGTTGTTTTAACAATTGATTTTTTTTTTCGGTGATGGCGAAAGAAATCCGACTCCAAGGTAGATTTGGCGCCTATGCTTTTCGATTCGCCATCCGCGGCCCGTAATTTGTATTAATCTCGGCGAGTGATATGTTGTGAGTGTTGACAGTCTGACTGGAAACACATAAATCATCTCGCCCGGGAACTGTGGAGTCGAGCTGAGGAGCTTCAACCTGACTAACTCCCCACACCCCCCCCCCCCCATTTCTCCTCCTCCTCCACCTCCACCTTAGTTCTCACCCTCCCCTCTCCTTCCTTTCATCTGCTGCATCGCTGATAGCACCGTTTGATCTTGTAATCATACATCTTCGACCGCGCCTCTCTCACTGCACTGCACTGCCCAGCCCTGCCCCTCCCCGTCCACCCCCTGTCCGGTTATCCACCGTCTCTTGAAGCTTGAACACTTCCAAGTCGCAGATCGATCCACGTTGATTTAATTCCAAAAAAAAACCTATAGATAACTCATGGGAAGCATTTTAGAATGAGTCTTGCTAACTTTTGTTACAATTTTTGAAAGGGTTAATTCTGGTGTAAAATCACTTGAAAATGACAATGGGAGCACCATATTGTTCCAAAAATTTGACTCCTGAAAACTCAGCAAATGCTCTTTGTATAATAGAAATTCAAGATATCGGCCAAATGCTCAAATAAGCTGGTCACTGTGGGGGAGTTCTATCTAATCACAACTTTCTCTGCTGAGAAAAGTGATTCGTCATAATGTTGAAAATTAGTGGAGAGCAATGATTTGAAATAATAAATAAAACGAAATAAGAAGAACGAGAGTTACTATTAAAAGCGTTACATGGCGGATAACAGGCTGACCTGATCAGCTGAACATTATCAGTGACCTCACAACATTATAAGTGTTACCAACCTAGGCAACATAATACTATAAATTCAACAATAAAGCTGCAATTAGATGGGACTCCCCTATTGGGAAGCGCTCATTTGACCGTCATCTTGGATTTCTCTTGAAACACCTTTTGTTGGGGCTCATGCAGTGTCGTCGCATGTAGAATGGCAACGCTGCATTCTGTCCGTTTGAACGCATGAAAAAGGTCGAACTGTTGGAGGTGCACTCCCTCGAATCGATATTTTGAATGGATTTAAATGAGAAAAATTGCAACATTGTCTTATTGCACACGACGCCACTGCCTGGATTCATGAGTCAATTTTTAGACTTATCGATGCTTTTAATATGATTTTCACTCGATTAAACAGTAGATTTGAGATTTGACCCTCCACAATGCTCTAGCAAAAGTTTGCAATGAAATAATTGAAAAAATTCATTCAATAACCACGAAACAGCATTTATAAGTCAAAGTGAGGTGGGGGTCTTCTCGGAAGTTGGCAGCTCGCGGTGCACACAGGGCCGAAACATATAGATTTTTCTGAACATAAAATGTTATTTTTGCTCGAAAAACATTTTAGTTTTGATATTTTCTGACACAACGATCTTATATTAAGACTCATTTTAAGCTTTGAAATTAATGATTTCACTCATTATCAAGTCATCTCGTTGTTTTTTATTCGTGTATATTTTTGATTTTTACTCGTAAAATTATGTCCGGGAAATTCCAAGTTTCGATCGCGCGCGGCGCACTGTGGTATGAGATCGTCAAAAAGAGGCAAAAAACCAGAACGTAAATTTCTAATTTTATCATTTACGAGGGGCGTTCAATAAGTAAGTATCCCCCCTCTCTAAAATCCACGAAAATGGACCAAATTTAAAAAACTTTAGATGAAAATCTTCCTTAGGATATACTGAATCCAGCTATTCAAGAATCAACACAATCGGATAAAATGCGGCCGCACACGGGCCGCGGATGCGCGTTGCGGCGTGAGCCGCTCCCGCCGGCTCGGCCGAATTTTTAGTAGCGCGCGGCTAGAGAGGCTTCTCTTCAAACGTTCATACATTTAATCAACAACCGGGGAGGGAAAAAAATCATCGGTTAAAAACATGAGTTGGGCTTACCTTATTTCTCCACATATCCACCTTTTCGGTCCAAACAGGTCTGATATCGAGACTCCAACTTTTTGATGCCTCGCGCGTAGAAATCCTTGGGCTGATTCTTGATAAAAGTGCTGCAAGCATTTTTGACCTCCTCCACAGATTCAAAATTCACACCACCAAGTTCCGCCTTGAGATATGGAAACATTGGACCGAAAAGGTGGATATGTGGAGAAATAAGGTAAGCCCAACTCATGTTTTTAACCGATGATTTTTTTCCCTCCCCGGTTGTTGATTAAATGTATGAACGTTTGAAGAGAAGCCTCTCTAGCCGCGCGCTACTAAAAATTCGGCCGAGCCGGCGGGAGCGGCTCACGCCGCAACGCGCATCCGCGGCCCGTGTGCGGCCGCATTTTATCCGATTGCGTTGATTCTTGAATAGCTGGATTCAGTATATCCTAAGGAAGATTTTCATCTAAAGTTTTTTTAAATTTGGTCCATTTTCGTGGATTTTAGAGAGGGGGGATACTTACTTATTGAACGCCCCTCGTATAAACTTTCAAGACCAATTTTAATCACAGAAAACACTTTAAATAAGTAACTTAAACCTAAAACCTCAAAATATTACAGAAAAGTTTTAAATTAAGCTTAAAAAGTCGAAAACGATGATTATTGATTGATTTTTTTTTACTGGATTTTTTGCCACTTTTTTTTCGATTACAGACCATATTGCGGTGGTTGAATCCAAACAAGTTTCAAGCATCCGCAATTTTGCAGCCGTGTTTTCCAAGTCGTTTTTGTTTCCCGAACGTAACGAACAAAAGTGAGGATATATACGCATTACGCACAAGACGAGTAAAAAGTCTTATCAAGAAATTCAGCGGATCGGAAAGAAGGCCCCCACTCCCACTCCCCCTCCCCTCGCCCCCCTCCAGGCTCAAAATCAGTGTTCCTCCGTTTAATTAGCACGAGCCATTAAACATCCCGTTTGGGGGGTGGGGGGGGGAGTGACGCGTGAATCAATATTTCCCCCCTCCGAACTTTTGCATGTATACCCTCTACGCAAATAATCGGGGGCGAAAGGTTTTTCCAGCCCTTTGTAAATTTTCGTCGCATTAAATACTTATTTTACCAATCCCCCTCGTACCTTCAATGGTTTTTAGGCGTCCCTCCCTCCCTCCGTTCTATCCGGAAACACGGAGCCGCCCCCCCCCCCGCGTTCACCTTTGAACTTCCTTTGTTTTGGTTTAGCGTTTAGCTGATGCTGGAGAATCCTATATTTCCTAAAATGAAGGCGCCTTTAACCCTCAGTTGTCTTAAGTTGGATTGTTATTTTCATAATGAAGAGAGGCCTTCTCCGGAAGACAAGTGTGCTCTTCCGAAAGATTACGCCTTACGATCTTATTAGAATTTACTCAGATGAGCATACCTATCATTTTATGAGCCCCCTTTTCTTGGACGGCTTCAATTATGTTTTGGTTCTGTGTTGTAGCGATCGAAAATATTTGAACCGCTGCAGATCGCAGAAATCAAAGTAGCCTACAAAACTGAACTTATTTGGAAAAACAGAAAAATCTTTATGAAGCCAAAAATGTTTTTTTTTTTTTTTTTTTTTTTTTTTTTTTTTTTTTTTTTTTTTGAATGCCTATACAATTATCTTTTTTCTAGTTTTTAAGACCACGGAAAAAAATGGAAAACTGCTTGTTGGAATTTATAATACAATATATTTGGCTTTAAAACGGTGTCTTTGTTCCTCCTGTGAAATTCAGTAATTAAGTTATGGGACGTAAATTCTTTAAAAAAACCAACACTCTTTGGATGTGCTGTTGGTCTGGAAATCCGCGTTCTAATTATCTCTGAGAAAATTAAATTTGAACAAAACATGCTGCTGTCAATGTGTATCTATTTAAACTTGTGTTTATTAGTCTAATGGGTCTATTTCTTTTCAAATTGTTTCAGTCGCCGAATCAACAAGAAGTTCTGACTGCCTTGAAAAGGAGACTCGAACAGACTGTTGTGCCCGACTTTCCGAGGCATCGACTTCGAATGTTATCCAAGATCGGGGAAGGCGCATTCGGAACGGTGAGTTCATAAAAAAATGTTGTTTAAAGAAAACAA
>VMOF01000024.1:791159-1017475 GCA_011764245.1 Trialeurodes vaporariorum | reverse complement strand
TGCACATTGCACGGCACACGAGGGGGGGAAAAAAAAAAAAAAAAAACCATGAGAAAGGAGGGAATAAGAGAATCGGAAATTTTGACATCCTCTCCAGCGTTTCTCAAATTTAAGTATCATTGTCTTTTGTGTAAACATTTTCGTGTGGATAAGCCTTAACCCCCCCCCCCCCCCAACCATCCCTGAATAACCTCCTCGTCCTCCCTGAATAACTTCTACAGGCGTCATTGCTCTCGGATTTCATTGCTTTTGAAAATACCACATCTATTCGCCCTCATTTTAAGGTATCTCGCTGCTAAGTTATTCATAGCCTCTTCCAACCACCGCACCATCCCCCTATCCCGTATCCCCGAAAAACAAGTCAAAGTACATTCATATTGATTCATAACGAGTAAAAAGGGCGTAGAGGTGGGGGGGGGGGGGTTAGAGGGTTGGGGGCTGTAAAAATTATCGACTCAGACAGGTCGTGGAGGAGTAAAGGAGGGTGGGGGTATATTGCTCTCGTACTGAACCGTAATGGCGTTATTAATTCATAATGTGCCTCAGCTCCGCTTAGATAACGGCATTTTTAGCCTTCCGACCGTTCAATAATTCATGTGATTTTACCAAAGCCCCCTTGCAGTTAACTTTCTCTCCCCCTCCCCCTCGCGCGCTTTTATTTACTCTTGAAAAACTTACGGTCAGTCCCCCCCCCCTAAAGTTTTATTCTCGTCGTTCATGAATTTAGACCGTCTTTTAAGGGAGGTTGTCGTCGGCGAAAGTTTTTCGGTTAAAGTAGGGAAGAAGTTCCGCAAAATTTCATGAAGACTCAGACACTCTCCCAGACCTAAGCACTGTTGACGGCGAAAGTACTGTCGCACTTTCACATCTAGCTTCGAAAAATGTTTAAATATGCAGACAATTAAAGCCTAACGGAACTACCCAGTCTTTGACAGATCCAGAAATTTTGGGGGGGGGGGGGGTCGTTTGGATCTGCCATCGTACCTAGTGGCAGTTAAGGCTCTTTTCAAATGAAATATAATCCATAAAACTTTCTTAGACAAGTGCCGGCGATAAAAATCAAGCTAAGGGCTATAGTTTTGTATTCTTAGCAGCAATCAACATTTTTTTTTTATCATTTGTTTCAAATTTTCATTTTGCGGTTTTTTCCCCCCGACAGATTTACGTGGCCGAAGCTGACGGAATACCCGAATATGGAATAGCAGCGTCTCTAGGGAAGCGATTAGTCGCCGTCAAATTTTTGCTTCAAAATGCAAGTGAAAAAGAAAAGTAAGTGTTTAGTCCGTAAATCAATATTTATTTCATCTTTCAGCTTCATTCGGAAAAAAATGGAGGTGCTCTTCGAGAGAAAGATCTTTAACCCTTTCAGACATGGTTTTCATTTCAATGTACCTACATCTGAATAATATTGAATCTTATGGAAAACATAAAAATTCAACTTGCGCATCAATTTAGATGAGGAGACAGCGCTAAGATCAACTACGTTGATCAAAAATCCGTTTCTGAACAAATAGAATTTCAGGTCTGAAAGGGTTAAATATAATGAAGTGTGACATCATTATGCCGTCTCCGGAAGCAGGACGCTTAAAACTTCGGGTGTGCTCTTCCGAGAAGATAAGCCTCTCAATGCCATTAAAACTTCCTCAAATGAGCACAACTGATGTTTCATGGGCCTTTTTTTTCGGATACGGACTCAAAAAACTAATGCTTTTAACTGCTCGTTTTTGTATAATTTTAGGAATAAATTAATGACTAGATTGAATTGTTTATAAATAAGGTCAGATTTGTTCTTGCGTTGTTTGCCCCCCCGGCCCCCCTTCAATGCTGCACACTCCCGCTATATAATTCAAATTCTTTAACAATTTCTGTTTCTACTAAGGATGTCTGTTTTTCAAGCAATTAAGTTCATTTACTTACATTAATTCTTATTATTACGATGATCAGTTTTATTTTTACTAAATTATAAAAAAAAAAAATAACTTGGAATATGCCCTTTTGGGAATTTCCTCAGCTTCTTGGAATATTCTCGACTGCTAAATCACTACTTTTTGCTGTTTTGGTCGCTCGTCAAAATTAATCGTTTTACAGCCTTCTTTGATCTGCCATTGAATCTTGTGTCGTGATTTGTTCTCTTTAAATTGCTTAAATATTTATTTTGAAGAAACTTACTGCTCTCCAGAGTAGGTCTATGGATCCGATAGATTTTTTTTTAAAAATTGTGACCAATCCATTGAAAAAAAAAATCAAATTTTTATCGTATTTTGATGGAAGAGTTAAAATTTGAGAGAGAAAAAACAACGCTTCGATCGATCGAAACTTCGAAATTTTTGGGAAAAAGAGAGAGAGACAATAAAAAATCGTTTCGATGGATCATTGCTTCCATCGAACCCACATGTCCTCATCAAACCTCGCAATCGCCTCGTTGTGTTTCAAAAAATGTAGACCTTTTCTATTTTCTCATATTCTTTATTCTCCGCATGCTATGGACGTTTTGACTCAGTATTATTTTCTTTTCCAGGATGAATTTTCATCGAGACGTGCGGATCTTGGCTGCTCTGGAGGACGTGAACATAGCAAGGGTTCTGGGCGTTTGCACCCACGAGGAGCCTCTTTGCGTAGTCATGGAGTATTTAGAGCACGGTGACCTTAATCAATTTCTAAAATCCCATGTGTTCGCGGAGGGAACGCGAACGTTACAAATGGGCGTCAAGACTCTTAGGTACGTTCAGTCTCTCCTCTCTCTTCTCTATCTACTCCCTCTCTGTTCGCGCTCTCTCTCTTACTGACATCCCTCGTGAGAAATCGATCATTGCTAAAGACCTGAAAATGTCACTATCTCGAGTTTTCTGTACAAAAGTCGCCACAAAAACGCCTTCATTTCCTCGTGTATGCAATTCCATTGTACAGATGCATTGCTAACTGCATACACTGGAAATTGAAGGTGCCCGTATTTCATCGACTCTTTGGTGCGGAGACTTCGATGTCCTCTTTCTTGCTCCGTGAAAACCTAAAACCAACAACCAATCAGAACTCGTTGAGCTCGTGTTCTATAAAGTAATATGCCCCACAAAGAGTTTCCATTCAGGAAATCCAGCCGAGAGAATGTTGGATAGGGAATCGCTACAAACTTATGTCTCTAATGACTCTAATCATCGCTTCGGAGGGGATAATGTGGGGGGGGGGCGAGCTCTCGTTATTGCGACTCTATTTTATACCAGTCATAAGCAAGTCGAAGCGTACAGTTTGACAACGTTGCGTTTTTCTCTATTTAAACCCATGCAGAAGATCGAACTATTTGAGTATTCGACGAGACTTTAAAAAGAAAGTTCCATGGTCGAAATTTTTATTCTTTTAAATCTCTTCAACCTTTAAATAATTTTGCGGCTTTCAAGTGTTTGAAGACTAATCAAAATGCCCCTTTCATAGTACACCATGAAAAATCGAAACTTCTATTGGAAACAATGGGGAAAGAGTCCCTATTTGTAGAGAGTTAAGACAAGTGAAACCATGGGCGCCGTCAATGAATGCGATTTTGCACATGTGTTTACATTCTGAGGGCCGTTTGTTGTGTTTTGGTCCATTGCTAAGATTACAGTGCTGCAGAGTTTCTAACAGTGTGAACTGTCACTGCTTTTGTTGATCGACATCTATTTACAGAATTGTAGCCATTATTGAGGTGCATCATGGTTAAAATTAACAACTTCTTCCACAGTTTTCTCTTTTATTCGTGAAATACCGTTGGTTGGACCCCCTCGTTTGTAAACAAGAGTATGTAAACAAATGTGCAAATCGCATCCAATGGCGGCGTCCGTAGAGCCTAAAACTCGTTAACCAATCAGAGGCTGACTACCCCCTTGTCTTAACTCGCTACATGTGGAGACTCTAAACCAGAGATTACTAAGCCAAAGAGATATGGCAAGTCCTATCCCCGCCATGTTAGAAAACCGTTAATCGACAGTTCATAAAGAAACGCCTTCAAATAGCCGTGATACAATACGGCGTACCACCTGGTGGACCATTTTTCGTAAACATTGCTATTACTGCTGTTAGTGGAAATAAATTGAAGGCACACACTTTTCTGAATTTTTTTAATTTATAAACACGTTCGACACAATGGAAAATGTCAAGGGAAAAATTTAACCACGAAAAGAACCGCTAAAACTTTAATCAAAAGTCATTTACTGACATCCGAAAGCACTTCGGTTACTTTCAGAATTGTTTACAAAAATGGTCCACCAGATCGTATGCCAGTTTGCCTACTTCGTAGGAGTCAATTAACAGTTTTGAGCAGTTCTGCCGTATCTCTTTAGTTTAGTAATCTCTGCTCTAGACCAGGGTACTTTCTTTTGAAAGTCATAGTACATCGAACGCACGTGACGTCTGCGATGTCGCATCGCTTCCTGACGTCTCCGGTCGTTGCTCGTAATAGGATCCCTCCGTCCGTTATCGTTATAAGTAATGAAGAACTCGGTGAAGGGGGTTGACTGTTGAGATCGTGGTCGAAGCGATGCGATGGCTGGTGCATATCGTATATTTACGACCTATTGGTACGTATCGTATCGCTTGACAAGTTCATTGAAATCGGAGATGGAATAGAGCACCACTGGAATAGAGCACCACTACCAATGCACGCAAGTGCGCGCCACCGCCCCGTCGCGTAGCGTCACCGAGCGAGCGTGCGTGCGTGCGTGCGTGAGTGAGTAGGTAATAAACATCTCGATCCTCTCCTCATCTCATTCATAGTTATTTCATTCATGCTCGAGCATTCGACCGCTCAATCGAGGCGTTCTGCGGAACCGGCCGCGGCGCGGGCGCCCGCAATACATCCGGTGCGCTCTTTAATCGGGAGTCTCTATTGTATTCCAACGGAGATTTCTATGTGAAGAGCACGCCTGTTGTTTTACGGACCGTTATTCTCGAGTCCGAAGGTGTGGCCCACTGCCAACGATCCTCTTAAATTATCCGTATGGTTGTATACTATACCTTGCTCATTCGGAGGACTCTATTATTCAATTGTTTCATTTGCATGAATCCTGATGAATACCAATAAAATATGTATCATGTTACTTCTCGACCGCTCGTTGTGAATTTGATGATTGGGACTTTGACCTTGTTGCCTGTTTTGTCATAGACTGGATTCACACTGAGAAAAGTGGAAGTGTAGATTTTACCTTTCGATGGATGCCTGTGTTGTGTAGCAATTTGGATGGTCAATATTTACCACCCACAGAAAAGAAAAAAAAATGAACGTTTTAGATTTAATTTTTTTTGTGCTTTTTTTTTTTGAGATAGAGATGGAGGATAGAGATAGCTGAAATTCCCAAAATTACGACTTTATTTTTCAACCTATTTTGATAATTGGTGGCTTAAAAATCCATGAAAAACTGGAGAATACCTTGATGTTCTGCTAATTAGTAAATCACATGTTTTTCCAATCGAATTACTCAGAATATACAACATTTTGGAAAGCAACCACTGGCACCACCTCTTAAGCCCAAATTCCTACCTATTACCTGCCTATTACTTTTGGATTTTAAAGTGCTTTAAAACAGAAAATCTCTGAATTTTCAATTTGAAACCCTTTCAAGTGTAACGTGACAGTCCCCCAGCATACTCTAAATTTTAAAACTCCCGCGTTCCCGGTCTCCGCCCATCCACCTCCGCGAGGTGACCAGAGACAATATATAATAGAGACCACGCACTATCTATCTTACCCATCAGTCAACGTATGGACCGTGTTGGATGGTGCACTCTCATGCTCCCTGTGTCAATTCCTGTTGAGTCCCGAAAAATAAGTCAGCCACCGCGCGCACGGCTAGTGCGTGGTCTCTATTATATATTGTCTCTGGAGGTGACGCCATTGCTGCGCCCGGGCCCCATAGGCGGACCGTGACCAAAAAAAGTGGGGGGGGCTAAAATATGATGACCCTTTTTTCCCCTTTTTTTTGCTTCTCAAGTCTCAAATGATGAATTTTTCCAGATTTTCAGCCCCACCACCCAAAAAAAGTGGGGGGGGGGGTTATAGCTCCCCCTGGCCCCTGATACGGTCCGCCTATGCTGCGCCCTCTCGCGGAGAGGGGTGGACTGAGCCCGAAAACCGGTGGTCCTCTCTGAACTCACTCTCTTTATTCGTGTGTAGAACTCAAAGACTTCTAATTAGAAGTCTTTAGTATTAGAAGTCTTTGGTAGAACTCCGTAGAGTTCAGTGCGTTGTTCGACAATCGCTGTTCTATAATGTGAGTAAAGTTAGGGGTTTCACCCCTTTCTGGGGTGAAATTACTGCTATTTTCTTTTGTCTAGGGTATTAGCTGTGTGTGGCCATCCGGCCCTGTAAAATTTAAATCGTTTTCTGTGAAGATTACCATTCATAGTTACCCTTCTCATCTCCGGGACAGGTCTAGAGCCTGATCCTTGAGGCAGGCCCTAGGCCTGTCTCAGAAATAAAGTGCTTTTCGACGATTCGCTTTCGTGCTCTTGCAAAGTCGATTTGCTTTACAAGCTCTCAGTTATTGTACAATTTTGGGTTTAAGTATTTTTTGTTTGTTTCCAAAGCTTAGATACTTTCCTTTCTTTCGATGATGTTGCAATGTAATTTATCTAATCAAGTTTTTCCTTTTGTTTTCAGTTTTAATTGTTTGTTGTATATGGCAACTCAAATAGCATCAGGGATGCGATATTTAGAAACTTTAAACTTCGTTCATCGTGATCTTGCCACAAGGTTTGTTTGCTTTTTTTTCTTCTCTCTTACATAGGTGCAGTGCAGTGGCATAGCGTGCACTTTGGCAACGTTGTATTGTGTCCATTTAAACCCATGTAAAAGGTCGAATGCAAAGGTGTTCACCGAACACCCGATAGTTCGATATTTTTCATGGGTTGAAATGGACTAACTGCAACGTTGCCAAATTGCTCGCTACGCCACTGGTGCAGTGGGAGGCAAAAAGAATGTATACCTGAGAGTAGGCAACCCTGCAATTCTTATCTCAATGAATTTAAGCATCGCTTGTGGCCTGCCAAAGCCTATATTTGAGAAGTTTGCATGATATAAGAATTAATAGTCCTTGAGGCATCAATTACTCTAAATAGTTTTTATATTTTATTCTCTGTTCAGGATAAGAAGAAACTTGGCAATTCAGGTAGAGACGCACTACCATGCGATGCAGCACCCATCGAACTTTTGAGTTCAAGCTGTTGCGCTCACTGGGACTCTGTCTGAAGTGTCTCAGTCGACCCTTCATCGGGAAGAAGCAATTCCAAAAATTGGATAACCATGAATTTTATCGTGCAAAAGTCAAATTAAAGAACGGTTCAAATTAAAGAACTCACAAAAATTAGTCAAATTTGACTCCAAAACACCCTCGGAGATTTATGATTTAAAAATTCAACTGTTTGTGTTTTAAATGGATTTTCAAAAATTAAATCTCATTAAATGGATTTTTAAAAATTAAATCTCAGAGGATGTCATGGAGTCAATTTTGACTAATTTTGTCAAGTTACGGCTATTTGAGCGGATATTTAATCCATTTTCTGGAACTTTTCCTAATTAAACCTTCGCATAGATATAAGTCATAGTCAGTCGATTCTTGGTAGTGCTTCTTCCTGATGGAAGGTCGACTCAGACAGAGCCCCAGTGAGCCAACGGCTTGAACTTAAAAGTTTGGTGGGCACTGCATAGAAAAGTAGTGTGTTTCTACCTGAATCACCAAGTTCCCTCTTATCCTGAACAGAGCACTGTCTTGATACACTCGCTTGAAAGAGGTTGAGTCAAAATCGACGTTTTTGGCCCCCCCTTGAAAACGGCTCAAATTTCGCTCATTGATTTAGCACCACTAGGAGCACCTTTTCCCAAATTTCCAAGCTCCTACGACAATTTGGGAAGGAGTTGGAGGGGGGCGAAGGGGGGAAAATGGGGGTACATTGGAAGTGAACCAAAAACAGTGTATCTTCCGAACGAAAAGAGATATGAAGGAGCGGTTTTCACCGATTAACGCTAAAAAATAAGTTCTTTTCGCTCTCGTGGTTGAAAACGCTCGAAATTCAATTTTTACTTGCGGCGTTGCCATTTTTATCGTTTTTTCGGGTCAAAAATTACGATAAAAAAATTACAAAATCTGCATTTTCTCAAAAACCCATTCGACGATTTTGATTAAAAACTAGTATGTTATTTTCCTTTAAATTCTGCGTAAAATCGTCTAAACCGGACCCGGGGGAAACCGTTTGTATCCAAGATACAGGGTGTCAAACTGGCACACCTCTAATTCGGAAGGGTTCTTATTTCCCTCACAACTTCTGAACTACTCAAGATTTTTGAATGCGGTTTGAGCTGAAATGCGTCAAAAAGCTAGAAAATTCGAGTTTTGGGCGCGCAATGGCTACGGTTTCAATTAGAATTAGCGGTGTTGCCATTTTTATCGTTTTTTCAAGTCAGAAATCACGATAAAAAAATTACAAAATCTGCATTTTCTGAAAAACCCATTTAACGATTTTGATTAAAAACTAGTATGTTATTCTCCTTTGAATTCTGCGTAAAATCGTCTAGACCGGATCCAGAGGAAAACGTTTGTATCCAAGATACAGGGTGTCAAACTGACACACCTCCAATTCGGAAGGGTTCTTATTTCCCTCACAACTTCTGAACTACTCAAGATTTTTGAATGTGGTTTGTGCTGAAAAGTGTCAACAAGTTAGAACAATCAAGTTTTGGGTGCGCAATGGCTCGGGTTTCAATTAGAATTAGCAGTGTTGCCATTTTTATCATTTTCCCTGGTCAGAAATCACGATAAAAAAATTACAAAAACTGCATTTTCTAATAAAAAAAAAAACCATTCTGATTAAAAATGAGTGTGTTTTTCTCCTTTGAATTCCGCGTAAAATAATCCAAACCGGACCCAGGGGAAACCGTTTATATCCAAGATACAGGGTGTCAAACTGACACACCTCCAATTAGGAAGGGTTCTTATTTCCCTCACAACTTCTGAACTACTCAAGATTTCTGAATGTGGTTTGCGCTGAAAAGTGTCAAAAAGTTAGAACAATCAAGTTTTGGGTGCGCAATGGCTGGGGTTTCAATTAGAAATAGCAGTGTTGCCATTTTTATCATTTTCCCTGGTCAGAAATTAAGACAAAAAGCATTTAAAAAATGCATTTTCCAAAAAAGCCATACAATCATTTGCATAGGAAAACTGACCTTCGTTATTCTTCATCGGAATTATCGTCACGTATCCTCTGACCTTGGCTTTAGCAGAGGAAAATGGTCGTTCAAGAATCCTGATGTTCTGATGGAAATGCAGTTTTTGTAATTTTTTCATCGTGATTTCTGACCAGGGAAAATGATAAAAATGGCAACACTGCTAATTCTAATTGAAACCCGAGCCATTGCGCACCCAAAACTTGATTGTTCTAACTTTTTGACACTTTTCAGCGCAAACCACATTCAAAAATCTTGAGTAGTTCAGAAGTTGTGAGGGAAATAAGAACCCTTCCGAATTGGAGGTGTGTCAGTTTGACACCCTGTATCTCGGATACAAACGTTTTCCTCTGGGTCCGGTCTAGACGATTTTACGCAGAATTCAAAGGAGAATAACATACTAGTTTTTAATCAAAATCGTTAAATGGGTTTTTCAGAAAATGCAGATTTTGTAATTTTTTTATCGTGATTTCTGACTTGAAAAAACGATAAAAATGGCAACACCGCTAATTCTAATTGAAACCGTAGCCATTGCGCGCCCAAAACTCGAATGTTCTAGCTTTTTGACGCATTTCAGCGCAAACCGCATTCAAAAATCTTGAGTAGTTCAGAAGTTGTGAGGGAAATAAGAACCCTTCCGAATTAGAGGTGTGCCAGTTTGACACCCTGTATCTTGGATACAAACGGTTTCCCCCGGGTCCGGTTTAGACGATTTTACGCAGAATTTAAAGGAAAATAACATACTAGTTTTTAATCAAAATCGTCGAATGGGTTTTTGAGAAAATGCAGATTTTGTAATTTTTTTATCGTAATTTTTGACCCGAAAAAACGATAAAAATGGCAACGCCGCAAGTAAAAATTGAATTTCGAGCGTTTTCAACCACGAGAGCGAAAAGAACTTATTTTTTAGCGTTAATCGGTGAAAACCGCTCCTTCATATCTCTTTTCGTTCGGAAGATACACTGTTTTTGGTTCACTTCCAATGTACCCCCATTTTCCCCCTTCGCCCCCCTCCAACTCCTTCCCAAATTGTCGTAGGAGCTTGGAAATTTGGGAAAAGGTGCTCCTAGTGGTGCTAAATCAATGAGCGAAATTTGAGCCGTTTTCAAGGGGGGGCCAAAAACGTCGATTTTGACTCAACCTCTTTTAATATAAAATTTAATATTATACAGAAATTCCAAACTCTTAAGCCTATTTGGTACTTAAGGATCATGAAATGCTGGTATCCGAAAATGCACATTCTGCGATTCGTATTCTTCAAGTGAAAAATGCCCGCTTAAAATCCCATCATAAAAGTAAGCTGTGATGGCTCCCTCTAAAACATAATTTTTTATTTCTATTAAATTTTTATTTTCCTAAAAAAAAAAAAAAAGGAATAAAAATAAATTGACCTTTTGAATCAAGACCAAGTCCCTGTTTAGCTGCTCCGTTGCATTGAATGAACATTTGTAACCAGGGTTTGAATCACACTGGGCATCATGCACCAAACGCACCTAAAAAATCACCATTGACGCCTGAAGAACGGAAGCTCTGGCCAAGGTTGGCATCTGAAGGAAGGATCAATCCCCCCCCCCTCCCCGCCCTTCATCACCTTTTCTGAAATAATGACAGATTACTAATAGAGGTTTAATGGCTCCTAAAAAATTAACTTATTGGCCAAAATGACCCCCAAAAATGGCTGAGTGAGGTTTGAGCCCTTTATTGTATCTTCTTATCTCAGTTTGTATAACTTTTGTAAACAGCATTTACTTTGTAACCAAGCATTAATATTTTTTCATCTCTCTTTTTTACAGGAACTGTTTAGTAGGCAAAGCATATCATATTAAAATTTCCGATTTTGGAACGGATAACGAATTTTACAGCAGTGATTATTTTAAATTAGAAAATGGAATGACCATTCCTGTTCGTTGGATGGCTTGGGAGTCACTATGCACAGTGAGTACTTAATTCTACATATTTTATTTCACTGATTGTTGGGAAAAAAATTCCCAGCTCTCATTCAATTCACTCTCGATTCCTTTGTTTCTCGTTTTCCTATCTTGAGCAATTAATATTTCTTAATTTACAAATTGAAAAACTAATAAATAATGAAGTGAGTGAATATGATGCATTCTGACCAAACTGATTTTTATCTTCATTGACAGAAATTTTCAGGAGAGTTTGAATAAGATATGAGTTTTCTTATTTTGATGCCTAACCCTCCTCTAGTAGCCTGAAGAGTATTGCACAAAGTTTTAGTTCATTATTTAGCCGATAGAGGTCATAAAAATGCACTTAAATCGATACGTTTTTCTGTGGACCATTGACTTTCCATAGCTTAAACTCCGTTTTCTCAAAATCACATTATTTCTATCTTGGTCTTGAACTGTCCCTCATAATCTTTCCTGTCCAGCGGTGCCAATATTTAAATTTTCGTTTGGGTGAGGATAAGAATGGTTTTGTCTGAAAGTGTCGCAAATAAAGAAATAAAAAATATGCTGAGCGCATGTTTTGATGGAATGGAAAACATTAAAATTATATTTTTGTATTTCTCCTCAAGGAAGGGAATTTACTTCTTCCTTACAAATCTAGCTCCAGCTGATCAAGTAATTTTCAAATGAACAGTATGAACAATGAATAAGCTATTTCAGGCGTCGTCAGAATTTGGAAACTTACGCTTAAATATTTTCTTCTTGTGGAAGTTTCGAAGAAGGAGGCTTAAAGTTAAACAAATCAGGAAAATTCGTCCTTAGCTGCATATTTAAAAAAAAAAAACAAAAAAAAAAACAAAAACGAAAATGGAGGGCAGAGCTGCTGTTTTGTGTATATTGAACAGTATTTTTTAATTCACCAATGATTCTACTGGCTGAGGAAAGATTACTCAGTTCAGTTCAATGTATGACTGTAATGATTGACAATATCCGCATCTGTAATCTTTTCTCAACCGATGGAGTCGTCAATGACTTTAAAAACTTACAGATATGTATATGTTTATCGACGATTGAGATTACAATTGATTCTTACCGATTGAGAAAAGATTACAGAGGTGAGTATTTTCAATTCCATTGGAGTAATTTCACGCAGAGCTTCCCTAAACTTTCTGAAGCTCCTTGTAAGTGATTTTTTGAAAATACATACTGACATGAGGCATTTTTCCAATTTCGGTCGTGGATCAATCCGTGGTGAAATTTGGAACTGAACTGCTGAGAAATCACCTCAAATTGAGGCAAAGAAACCAACATAAAATTCTTTTGTTTGTTAAAATTTTATTTTTTTGAACATAAGTCTACTATTTTGAATCTATAAAATGTGTGAAAATTTTTTGTTGAATAAGGTAAATACACTGATACTCAGCAGCATAGCTTTACCTGGTAGCATACCGTACACCAGTACTCAACAGTTCCATTTTATTTGCGTAAAAAATAAAAATGGGAGACACACCTATTATCATTGTGCTGCCTATGTCTACCGATAACAATAACAGTTTTAAAGTCTTAAAAATCCTTTAAATATAATTTTGAAATGCCTTCTTGAAGCAGGCGTTCCGTGAGTCATCTTTCGGAGAAAAAGCACAGAGAATGGAACTTCCTTGAGCTCTACAACAGTGTGAAATCTAGCTGCCGGTCAGAAGTCATAGAGTTTGTTTCAGAAGTGTAGGCGCATGTAGAACAATAATCTTTGGCGAATTATCAATTTCCATTCCTTTAAATTCAAGCAAAACTTACGTGCGACGTCAACCTTTTGATTTCAAAAGTGTTCCTTAGTGAAAAGCCGACACTCAAAATTCATTCTCATTTATTTTAACCTCATAATTTGAGAAATAATGTTAGAAAATTCCAAATATTATCAGTCTTCGTGTGCCTACACGTCTGAAACGACCTCTTACCTTGTATGACGTGACTCTTTAATGAGAAGGGACTCAAGGGGGTCATGGAATTAAATTCTAATGCATTGTTCACGATTCAGAACCTTAATTCTTGCATTATCTAATTCTGTTTGTCTTTTGTTTTCAGGGAAAATACACCACCAAGTCGGATGTTTGGTCCTTTGCAGTTACCTTATGGGAAATTCTAAATATGGGTAGAAGAAGACCTTACGATGGGTTATCAGACACTGAAGTTGTTGAAAACTTGACTCATCTAGAAAGTGATAGTTTAGACTTTTTATATTTACCTCGACCATCCTCACCGTCTTGCACCAATGATATCTACGATCTCATGCTCGAATGTTGGAGGCGAACAGAATCTGAGCGGCCCAGTTTCCGAGAAATCCACTTATTTTTGCAAAGGAAAAATTTAGGCTACGCTCCGCTATGATCTTATGGGTTTAACTACTAAATTGCAATCTTTTCTTTAATTTATTATTCTTCTACCTCAAATTCACGTTCCCTTTTTTTCGTACCTGCTTGTTTTCATCACCAATAATACGATGCATTTGTACCTTCATGATTAGTCGGGGGTGAAATTAGGCAAATCTTCAGATAGAGCTGGTGCCACCATTGAAGGCGTTATTGATATCCTTTCCAAACTCCAGAGTCTTGGCAATTTTGATTTAATGAGCTTGATTCAATGCTTTTGATTTTGAGCTTATCTTTGACAATGTTTTAAAAAAAAAAAAAATGATTTCAAATGTTTTTAAAAAATATGCCTAAATCATTGTGTCATATTTTCCATCAACTGTACCGTCAGCCTCATTTTTCTATTGTTCAACAAAATTTCTGACCTAGTAATGTAATCTTTTGAGTTGTAAAAATACTGCTCTTGAATGATCAAGTACCTTAATTCATCACTCATTGCGAGATGGTTGATTCCTCATCTCACCGATGGTCAAAGTTCGATCCAAATTCTTAAAATTCATCCGAAAAGTCAACCTTGAGCTGCATTTACTTTCATCTGATAAAAATCTAACTATCTGAGCTAAGCAGGTACATCATACAAATAAAAGCTTTTTCAATCTATTGTTTGGATGCTTCATGCTTGATCAATTCTTCTTGAAGGATCAAAAATGTCAAAATCTACCCTGTATTTGAATTCTAGTTTTTATAAACTTTTTCTAGGAACGGATGAACCCATTTTCTGTTTGAATATCCGAGTGGAAGATGAGTAGTCTTAAGCCCAACTGTTTAGTGTTAAAATATTGTGTTACCTATTCAAAAGAAAATATACCTGCCATACTCACAATCAGCAACTACGTGCTATGTGCTCATTAAAAATCTGTTTTTTTATTTGCTCGTAATTAAAGGTAAGCACGTACTGACCGAATTCTCAGGATATATGTATCTGTTTGCGAAAAGGTTGCAAAAATGTGACTTGCTTTTGTCCCCTGAAACAAATGATTCTTTGAATCTGAGGATGTCTGCTTGAGAGGTTAAGGTCTGTACAACCTCAAAAGTTTGATATCCTCCAGCCTTTTATGGCGTTAAATTTTTGATGAATCCCAGAACTCAAAAGAAATACGACCTTATACAGTAGAATCCCCTTAACTCGAATCGTCAGGGACCTCCGAAAAAATTTGAGTTAACGCGATTTTTGAGTTAGCCGATTCTTATGGAAGTTTCACGGGATCACGAAAAAATTCGAGTTAACGCGATTTTCGAGTTATCCGAGGTCTAGTTAAGGGGATTCTACTGTAATCTTTGGCACGTAGTCTCTTTTTAGTGACTGGATTATTTTTGTCTTTTAAATCTTCCTGTTTTTGAATCTTTGGCAGGTATTTTTCTTTGTTTTTTTTATTTGAAAATATCTATTTTCATGGTTAAAATACCTATTATTTACCTTTGTACATAAAAAAAATTGTAAATACCTATTCTTTTTTTAGAAGCAATTGTAGACAATCTGTTATGCATATTTTCTCTTGACCTGTAAATGTGTAAATATGTATCTTCTTCCTAATTTATTATGTAAAGTAGTAGTTGTTCAAAAATAAATTACAATTTATCAGAGTCGGGTAAATGGGACTCGCGTACTAAGCTCCTGAGTTCTTTTAGTATTCCATTTGACTCCCCAATTACATTCAGGGACATAAAAGAATGTAAGATGACTCCTTGAAGTAGGCCACCTGCAAGGTTTAAATAAATAAATAAATAAATAAATAAGAAGACATCTGACGTTCTTTTTGTCCCTGACTGTACATTTTGTGCTTGGTAAGAAGACAGTGTTTAAAATCCATTTTTAGTGTAATCTATGCTGATTTTAAAAAATCAGATATTATTTTCGGTTACTTTGTAGTATGATTAAACAAGATTACCTTTGATTTTTGAAAAAAAAAAAAAAAATAGTTCTGGATCACTCTTAGTAACGAGTTGAAAGTATTCTGAATCCTGAGTGCAAAATGTACTCGTAGAATCAGATTGAATACTAAAAGTACTCGTCAGTTAACCTTGGTACTCGAGTCCCAGTTGCCCAACTCTGCGATTTATGATTCTACGATTCAAAGCAATAAACTGAAACGCAAATAGCTATCCATTTCAATTTGTTAATGCAATGTACTTATTGCATCTTCCTTGAGAAGCCGTGCAGTTGAAATTTTTCGATCAAACAATGTGTCGTAATTTTAGTGAGATGGTATCCGAAAAAGGAGAGCCCATAGAATATAAGTCCCACTCCTCCCAAGAACCAAGCCTTGCGGTTTCAATTAGAATTTCTTCCAAAGAGCTCACCTGGTTCTTTATCTATGTTTTTTCTGGAGACCCTCCCATTTTTCAAATTTGATCTCATACGTCAATCTAACTCGGAATTTTACTAGGCGTTGTGCTGACGTGAACTGAATTCATTTGATTCAGCTGAATGAAGGCTTTTATTTAATTTTAAGCTTCCACAGTACCTAAGTAAAATTCATAAATAATTTGATGAAAAAAAAAAAAAAATACCTTCTGCTCTAGTTTACCCTTAGACTATGGCCAGGTGGTCTAAGAGTTGCTGTATCATAGGACTAACTTACTCAGCTTTTCGTCCATCTGACGTACAGGTGTGAGTTGGAAATTTGACAAATTGACTTTTTCAACAATTCCCACTTAAAAAAATGACACTTTTTTGATCTGTGTTGTCTAAAATGCCAAATTCTCAATGGTTTTCAAGTCTGAAAAGAAAACGTACCGGCATCTGTCATTAAATCTAAAGAGTGAGTCAATTTTAATTTTGCTTTCTTGAAAAGCTTCAAAAATTGAGCTATAAGTCAGATGGACGACTAACTGTCCTCTTTTTTTCCAAATTTCTTGCAGAAATATTATTAATCAACAAGGTATTTTTGTTCTATTACAATAGGTGCTAATGTTTGTTATTATTTTGTAATATCAGCAAATTGCAATCGTTTTAAATACCATCCTCTTCAAAAAGCTTGCGGCCTCTCTTGACTTATCCGGCTTCTTGTAATAGTCTGGTAGATCTCTATTCATATTTAAATTTCTTTCAAGTACCAAATTTCTGGATCAGCTCTTTCCTGTATTTTCCGGGAAAGAATAATGAGAGAGTTTTTTTTTTTACCCAAATGCTTTTTTAACATGTTTACCTTAATTTTACTTTAGTAATTTTATGGACTTTGTGATTTTTAGTTATTATTTATTTACACCTGGGCAAAACTTATTTTAAATTAAGTCGTTTGAAAAACAACTGAATTGTCAAATTAGTGCAGTAAGCAACTAAATCATTCAATAGTTGCTCAGGTTAAAAGCTATCTTGATACAACAACAATAGCTGTCTACCTGAGGGAGTGATGACTAATTTTGTCCCCCGTGAAGGACTTATTTGATACCTAGATAGTATTTTTTTTACAACGGCTTTGTTTTAAATTAGCGTTGCCCAAGTTTGGTTTCTATTCTATGCTATTTTTTTCTACCTTTTTTTTTATTCCTCTCAGGATAACATCTTCAAGAATTGCGTTAGGACAATAAACAATTGATTATCATTCAATCGGTCGATGGTCAATTAGGTGGCTCCTTGTTCATACCTTAGTTGATTTATTTAAGAATCAGCTTGTCCAAAGAATCAACTTTTCTATTCGATAGGGATTCCAATTTTTCTTTTAAGTGTTTTTTCGCTCTTGATTTCTTGCTTTTTTTAAAGGATAAGATAGAAGAATGGAGCTCTTGCAAGGTTTTGCTACGGGCAAATGGACCATCAATTCCAAAAAAAATGCTGCGAAAATAATGATGAGACCATTAAAAAAGTCTTAACTCACTCCTCGCAGAGAAAACTTAACTTGAAGTTTCGGGTGGCCACCCTTACATGTATGCACCAACCTCAGATTAGCGCCCCAAACAAACAGCCGCTATCCTCAATCGCGCATTGACAATCGCTGTAATTCACGTATACGGTGTATTGCCGCTAAGAACCTTCCGAAAGGAGAACGGCTGAGCAAAAAGAACATTGCATTGCTATAATTTATGTATTCAGTCATGTTCGTGTTGTATGAACATTATGTATAAGTTTATTAGCAGATTCGCGATTGTCAACAAGCAAGATGGCAGCTGTTTGTTTGGGGTGTGAATCTGAGGTTGGTGCATATATGCAAGGGTGGCCGCCTGAAACTTCAAGTTAAGTTTTCTCTGCGAGGAGTGAGTTTAGACTTTTTTAATGGTCTCATCATTATTATCGCAGAGTTTTACACTAGTAGTGATAAACCGTTTGCCTGTAGCAAAACCTTGCAAGAGCTCCATTGTAACTAAACCATTCGCACATTTTTACTTCCTCTTCTTTGTAAGCTTACGGTCAATTATTGATACAACTTTAATTGTTCAATCTTTAAAAGATACACCAAGTATGCTTGATGGTATTCTATAAAATTTTTAATTCGTAAAGCTTTGTAAAGCTCATTTGAAGGGAGTGAAAAGTCAGGTTTTATTGAAAGTTCAATTGAAACCTTTATTGCTTGGTTTATGTATTTAGAATCTTATCCATCCATAGACATTTATTCAAGCCTTCTAAAGGCTGCAGTATTTGTCAGGAAGGTAACCTTTAGGAGCAAAATATAAAATATTAAGGTTCACGAACAAGATTATGAAATGAACGATTTTCAGGTGAAGTAGTGTTTATCAACCTATATAAAGCATTATCTTGGTTGATGCTTTTTTTCTTTTAAAAAAAGAAAAAAAAAAATAAATTTCTAGTTTTTAACTTTTAATTTTTTATGGATGAAAAGAGAATTTTCAACTTTCAAAAGTGAAATCTACCATTTAAAAAGTGGAGATGACTTTTATTTAGCTAATCAATTAAATCAATTATATTTCTCTTTGCGAGATACAGCTTATGAACTCGGAGTTCCCTTCATTGATCAATGAAAGGCCAATAACTGTTTTAATTTCTATCTTTAAGAATTTTAGCAATAAGTGTTTTGAGTTGGTTAAGCTCTCAAGTATGCCTTTGCGTCAACTAGGTAGTAATTTGGCACAAAATCAGTTTTTTTTTCAAAAATGGCCCTTAGTACTTTTGCCTTTTTTTTAAATCACTCATTCTTTGACTCTTAGCAGAGACGACATATTTATCTGATTTCTTTTGTACATCCTTTCCATGTAGTTACGTTCTACAGAGGGCCGCCAAAATTAATTAATTACAATTTAATTAATTAATTAAAAGGTATAGATAAAAGCTTCCTTTAGTTAATGGCAAGAGAGAGCATTTGAAAAACATAAAGCTCAAACAATTTATTCTTATTTTACTCAGTCAAATTTTATTTTAAGATCATTTTAATGTTATTTTAAATTTTTACTAGCTTTTTCAAGTTTTACTGGTCATATTGTGCAAAGTTCATTGGTTTCAAATTCCTATTTTATTTTATTTTCAACTTATAATTCTAGTTGTTTAGTTCCATCCCTGAATTTGATGAAGCTGACTCTTTTCCAAATCGGTCTTATCAAACTTTCATGTTTTATCCATAAGTTAAAATTGTCATTCGCAAGTCAAGGTGATTCCAGGCGAAACTTTTCCAAATTTCAATCCAATGGATAGCGCCACTCGTTGATTTTTCGGAAGAGTCGTGTTTTTGGCGTTTAAAACTGAAACCATAGCTAGATAAAACGCAAAATCCAATAACGTCACCACCTGCAAAATTTGTGTATGAATTTTTGGAGTCCTAAACGAGCAAAATTGGTTTAGAATTAAAGCCGTAAATAATGAAATTCATTTTGCTATAAGCTTAGTGAGTGGGAGTGAGTGCGAGTGATGATACGTCTGTCTATCTGCCTCACTCGCATTCATTGAGGCTTATGGGAATTTTTGTATTTCATAATTTCCGGCTTTATTTTTGAATGTTTCAGCTTGAAACTTTCAGGATATCTTCCTGAAATATGCTTGCAGGTGCTGCCGTTCCTCAAATGTGTGTTTTTTGTGTGAATTTGACAATTTTAGCCATAAGCTGTTGACTTTTTGAGCAGCGCGACGTGGTTTCTACAGTTGGAACTTGGAACTAATTGACCCTGGAATCATCTTAACAAAGAATATTGATCTGTTTCCACGTTTTTGAGCCTGGAAGTAAGTCTGACAATTCATTTGTTTTCAGCCCTTTTTTCTTCTAAGAAAGTACTCAATTTTCCTTTTTTCCCCTCTCTTTTCTTTCTCCAAATTTTGTTGGTTGGTATTTTGGTTTTTCAGTTTTCATTTACGTACTTTCACTGAAAAATTATTTCGATTCATCATATTTTTCATATTCCTTTTCATTCGGGAAATTATCACTTTTGAATTAATTTTGATGATGTCAAGGCTGAAAGACTCACGTGGTGTCGTGGTTATAAAGTTCTACAACTAATATATGTACCTTCTTGAAATTGTAGGTAAGATTTTAACTGTGAATGAATGTATGCCAGCACTCAAGTTTTTTTAAACAGATCTAATCGCATGGTAACATTTCAAAATTTCTATTTGCATTTTAATTTTTCAGGAACCAATTGAGGTGATTTCGTAGAAAAATTTTTAATTGTAATTCTTTATAATACAACTACCAACAACTTTATGAAAAATTCATTGGTGGCAGATGGAAATGTCCTATTTGAAATGTCCACTGTACAAAATGCTCAATAAGAAATGTCCATTGCAAAAATGCTCACTATAAAATGTCCTATTCACAATTTGTCCATAGTAATTAAATGTCCGATGTAGGATTTGTCCATCACACATAAATGTCCCTTTAAATAATTGCCAATGGTAGAATAAGTAAATACTTTTGCCAAAAAAAGGCCATAAGTTATAAAGTTTACCTCAAGTTTTATAAATAAAGCATGAAACAAGAAGTTCTTACATTCTCAGCTCTTTTGAATATATAGTGGCAACTTATGGTTTGTAACCAATTTTGTTAGATGTACAGGGCCAGATTCGTGCAGCTTTTGTCTAAGGCAGCTTTGTGAAAACCTACGTTCATTCCTGCTTTTTAACTTCTTCGTATCTCTAATTTTAGCCGCCTCCTTCGGGACATTAAACACCCTGAGGTTTTTAGATTCATGGACAAAATTTACCGTTGTACATTCTTCTTTGTGGACATTTATTTACCATGGAGCAATTGTGCACTGGACATTGTTTCAATGGACATTTCTTGTTGGGCATGTTGTACTCTGAACATTTAAAATAGGACATTTCCACTGAGCACCAATTCATTACATAGGTAACTACAATATTACTCAACAACTTCATAAAAGTTTACTTTTTGGTTCTCTTTAGAAAAAATAAAATTTTAATAGAAAGTTTTATGAAATGCTGCGGTGGAGTTAGACCTTCCTGAAATTACATTGTTTACTCATCTATCCTCTGATGAAACATGAGAAAATATCATTGCTCCTTTTTCAATTTTTCTCTTACTTGAAGTTTTTTCAAGCAATTAGTTGCATCAACTCTTTAATTTTAGAAAAGGCAATTAATTGCTAGGGTAAAAAAAAAAAAAGAAGAAAAGACTGGAGAATATCTAATGTACGTATTTTTTTTTTTTTTTTCAATTCCAATGAATGACCGATTTATTGATAGTTTTTTTCTGTGTTTCTAGCAATTAATTGTCTGAAACTGCCTTGTGTGGGTGAATGGTTTTGTTCTCTCTCCAATTGCCAATTTTTAGGTTCCTAGTGATCATTTTCGAGCTTTAATAAGTAGGAAGGAACTGTGTATTAATAATTTTTTAAAATTAACTTTCAAACTTTGTAATGTAATCGATGCTTCAAATGCCAATTTGGGTAAATTATTGTAACTTATTCCCGTATGACCATCAATTATACTATCCGTGAGCAATGAATGTCAAGTTGGAAAGCAAAGATTTTTTTTGTCTTACTTTGAGGACTTCAACCAATTTCAATGTAAATATGTTAGCTTTTTTTTTTTTAAAGTATCAAGGTGTTATTCCAAGGAAAGCATAAAAATTAAGAGAACTAATAGTCGTAAATTTATTTCTTGCTAGTCATACTGTTAGAAACTTTAGGGACCTTAAGTATATTTTCCTGTGTTGGACCTTTCAGGGTTTTGGAAATTTCATATCATACTGAGCACATCACACGAGAAGGTGGTGGTTAACTTGTTATTTCTCTTCTTTCGTTTAAACGAGAAGAATAGTCTGCTATTACTTGCACCAATTATTTTGCCCAGCAAAATATTTTGACTTTTAAGTATAAATGCATCACTGCCTATTCGCATTTACACTTGTAATTTCCGCAAATTTTGTCTCTATACTCCTGTAAGAATCATACCGATAAATGTGACATCATTGACAGCTGTGTATTATAACTTGCCTGTAGCTCTTGCTGTCAACCGGCGGTAAAGAACTATAGCAATTTATTTAATCTTTAATAATTGGGAATCATGGGTGAAAGATAAGAAAATTTCCTCACAGCAACTGCCAAACAAACATTTCTTGTGTCCCTGTTAGTATAAAATTGAGATGATCAATAAAATAACCCAAGGCATCTGATAGTGCGGATATGGAAGGTTGATTTTTTTTTTTTTTTTTTTTTAATTTTTTAAACGGACCTACTTATTTACTATGAAATAGCATTTAGAAGAAAGTGTATTATATACAATTCTAACTGTAAAAAAAATAATTTTTATACTGTCTATCCACTTTGATTATGTAAATTGATATTTTGTATATTTTTCTTAGATAAATTTAGTTGAGACTGTGAAATTAATTTGTTTACAAACTGTATTAGATTTGTACATAATAACAACTATTGCCTAAATATATTTAGAACATATCAGAATCCATTTGTTTTTCATTTTTTTCCTAATGGTTTTAAACCATAGGTATCTGATCCTTTGCTAAAAGTATCAGTGACTGGTGCTGAAATTAACTTTATGACAAATTTAGTGCTGTTTCTTGCTAGAATGATCTCGATCAAGTTATTATAGAAAACTGAGTTAACTCCATTTAAAAACAGAGTTCTTCAGCAGTAATAATTACTGCAGCTTTTTAGTCGTTTAACAATTGGGTATATATTGAAAATTAATCGCAAAACGGGCTTGAAACAACAGCGAAATTACGTTTTGTTGGCATGTTCATCGTTTTGAAGCAGATCTAATGCCCCCCCCCCCCCCTCCACAATAAGGAGATGTATTATGTCTTGGTCATTGACGGACTTCACAAATCTGAGCAATTCTGGTATTAGAATAAGCGCGGATATTTTGTAAAACTATAACGACTTTACCAGGGGCCAATCTCTCAGTGGCGGATTGTCCAGTGGCGGATTGATTAATGGCCGATTCCGATTGATTGACCAGAGGTTGTGGATTACTGAGGAAATTACATGTGTAAAAACATGAATGTAGTTCGTTAATTCTTCATTGATTAAAAAAATCTCGGAAAAATATTAACGGAAGGACTGAATTATTGAGTGCGGTTTAAAGATGAAAATGAAAGCGATATTACTGAATTACTCATCCTTGCAGTAGAAGATTCCTTAGTTACAGTCAGCAAATAAAATAATGTTAGTCGGTTCCTTAAATTTTAGCCAGGTAGGCCACCTGCAAGCTTCAATCCATTGTGTTAGGTACTGCAGGTTGCTTACCTGAACCAAAATCTGTTGGCTGACATTACCTATTTATTTAGTCGACTGTTCAACACATTTAGGTATTGCTAAAATCACTGCACTGCTGTGCTCGTGCGTCAAAATTTCTAGTTTCATCGCGGGAAATTGAGATTCTTTCTGTAAAATCGAAAGACTATAACCACATATTCATGCTCGGAAAAGATGCCTGATCCTCACATTACAATATTACTGTCATGCCTTTATCGTTAATAATTTCCGTAAGAAGAGATCTTCAAGCATCTATGATTTTCAACAGTTTTATCACATTTTTCTTGGTTTCATTTTTTGGCCTAGAAAAGAGGGCGAAAATGGGCCACAATGGGGTAGGTCCTTCACAAAAGTAAAAAAGTGACAGATTTTATTTCGTCGTTGTAGATTTCTCGGGGCCTTTAGGCCCCTTAGATGGAGACGCAAAAAGTTGGTGGCTGAGACACCAATCTCTCACTCCCTCCCCCCCCCCCCATGTTATATTCTGTTAGATAACTTTCTCTATACTTATACGAGTTCTAAAATTTACACCCCCCCCCCCCCCTTAACTCTAGCTCCGGTTATCAAAATGACACGCCGGTAAATTTCTTGAATTTCCCGCCGAAGTTGGCAACACTGGTTCAGAATGTCATGCTTCATGAGCGTTTAAGTTAATGGTAAATGTATGTTTAGTCTCACGACTCGACGAGCAACGATGAGAGGCGGAGGTGGGACGTCGGTGATTGGTGATTGGTGAATTCGAATGGATTGTTGATAATGGTGGGGAATTCGCGCTGTTCCGCAACGATGGATTGATTCTGTCGGAGGAATTGTCCCCCATTAGGAGGAGAAGTAAGGGTATATAGAGAGTAGGCAGAAATGGATTAAACGCATTGTGCTTTTGTGCGGTCATATAGTTTCGGTAATTGAGGCGGCTGGAAAAAAAAAGGTAACACGAAAACATTGGCTCTGCTCATCACTGAAAGTCTCGACACTACCGTGATGTTCATCTCTGCGGGAAGAGCGCACCTAATGTTTCACGGGCCTCAGTCAAAGCGCGCGGCATTTATGAGCCAAGCGGAGAGCTCAGCGGGAGGGTGGAGGGATCAAAGTTGTCTCGAGTTATTTACGGTCATAATTATTATTATTGTCATACTATTTGCACTCTCTCCTATAAAATCTCACTCTCTCACTCTCTCTCTCTCTCTCTCTCTCTCTCTCTCTCTCTCTCCCCAAACTCTCACCATCACTCTTACGCGTACTGTCTCTATAATGTTCCCAAATTTCTCACATTTTTCGACGGAGGGAGGATCAAAGCAAGAAGCTCATCAACGCACCCTCGATTTGCACGGGGGAAAAGAAACGATATAAAATCCATGGATACCATTGGGACTTACATGTTATGCATACTTGACCATAGAGGATTTCCGCTTGGGAATTCAAGCTCAGGAAAATCACCTTCCTGTCATTAATAAGTTTTTCGGGTATTTCGAAGATTAGTGAAATGATCCTTATATTACTGTCTTATTCTTCGCTTAAATAACAGCAGTGTGAGACTACAACACTTGAACCCTTCTTCATCAACATGACCTTAGAGGACCCCGGAAAGTCCAAGCTAGACGCATTCCGTGAACAGCGGAGTAGTTCCGAAGGGTTAGGAAATCAAATTGTTTTTCCGCTTACAATTCAAAGGGATGTGAACCTTGCCAAACGCTTTCCCGACAATTTGACGTGAAAAAGTCCAAAAACGTTTCCGCGAACAGCGGGTCGTCCGGGAACAATCGAATCATGTTTTTCCGAATTTTTTGTGAATTGAATCGTCATTTTCCGATTTTAGGGACAAAAATTTCAGTTAAAAGGCATCGATACATCGATTGTCCGGCCCCAGAAATCGAATTTTTCATTTATTCCCCCAGTATCGATCCGGGAAATTCGGGGCTCGATTCCCGCAAAGGAACCCGAAGAGAACCCGGCTAAGGGTTCAAATTTCCCCAGGAACCTAATTCGGAAAAACCATCGATCCCTCGAAAAGGAGTTCTCGGATCGATCCGGCGATTGTCGGAATCGATTTCCCGGACCATTCTACGTCGGAAAAGTCACGTTAAAAGCCGTGCTGCGATACTTCGATTTTCCGGCCGAAAAAATCGACGATGTAGCCCCTTTGCTTTTTTTCGATTTTCGACGGGGACAAAAATTTCGAGTTAGGCATCGATTCCTACGTAAGCGGACCCGAGGAATCGATTGCAACAATCCGCAGATCGATCCGAAGCTTCGTTCTTCGAAGGATCGATCCCTCGAGAAGGAGTTCTCGGATCGATCCGGCGATTGTCGGAATCAATTTCCCGGACCATTCTACGTCGGATAAGCCACGTCAAAAGCCGTGCTGCGATACTTCGATTTTCCGGCCGAAAAAATCGACGATGTAACCCCTTTGCTTTTTTTCGATTTTCGACGGGGACAAAAATTTCGAGTTAGGCTTCGATTCCTACGTAAGCGGACCCGAGGAATCGATTGCAACAATCCGCAGATCGATCCGAAGCTTCGTACTTCGAAGGATCGATCCCTCGAGAAGGAGTTCTCGGATCGATCCGGCGATTGTCGGAATCGATTTCCCGGACCATTCTACGTCGGGAAAGTCACGTCAAAAGCCGTGCTGCGATACTTCGATTTTCCGGCCGAAAAAATCGACGATGCTTTGCTTTGCCCTTTGCTTTTTTTCGATTTTCGACGGGGACAAAAATTTCGAGTTAGGCATCGATTCCTACATAAGCGGACCCTAGAAATCGATTGCAACAATCCGTAGACCGATCCGAAGCTTCGTTCTCTTGTACTCGGCAGTGGAACCCGAAGAACCGGCTAGGTTCAAATCCCCAGGAACCTAATTTGGAAAAACCATCGATCCCTCGAGAAGGAGTTCTCGGATCGATCCGGCGATTGTCGGAATCGATTTCCCGGACCATTCTACGTCGGAAAAGTCACGTCAAAAGCCGGGCTGCGATACTTCGATTTTCCGGCCGAAAAAATCGACGATGTAACCCCTTTGCTTTTTTTCGATTTTCGACGGGGACAAAAATTTCGAGTTAGCAATCGATTCCTACGTAAGCGGACCCGAGGAATCGATTGCAACAATCCGCAGATCGATCCGAAGCTCCGTTCTCTTGTACTCGGCAATGGAACCCGAAGAACCGGCTAGGTTGAAATCCCCAGGAACCTAATTCGGAAAAACCATCGATCCCTCGAGAAGGAATTCTCGGATCGATCCGGCGATTGTCGGAATCGATTTCCCGGACCATTCTACGTCGGAAAAGTCACGTCAAAAGCCGTGCTGCGATACTTCGATTTCCGGCCGAAAAAATCGACGATGTAACCCCTTTGCTTTTTTTTATTTTCGACGGGGACAAAAATTTCGAGTTAGGCATCGATTCCTACGTAAGCGGACCCTAGGAATCGATTGCAACAATCCGCAGATCGATCCGAAGCTTCGTTCTCTTGTACTCGGCAATGGAACCCGAAGAACCGGCTAGGTTCAAATCCCCAGGAACCTAATTCGGAAAATCCATCGATCCCTCGAGAAGGAGTTCTCGGATCGATCCGGCGATTGTCGGAATGGATTTCCCGGACCATTCTACGTCGGAAAAGTCACGTCAAAAGCCGGGCTGCGATACTTCGATTTTCCGGCCGAAAAAATCGACGATGTAACCCCTTTGCTTTTTTTCGATTTTCGACGGGGACAAAAATTTCGAGTTAGCAATCGATTCCTACGTAAGCGGACCCGAGGAATCGATTGCAACAATCCGCAGATCGATCCGAAGCTCCGTTCTCTTGTACTCGGCAATGGAACCCGAAGAACCGGCTAGGTTCAAATCCCCAGGAACCTAATTCGGAAAAACCATCGATCCCTCGAGAAAGAATTCTCGGATCGATCCGGCGATTGTCGGAATCGATTTCCCGGACCATTCTACGTCGGAAAAGTCACGTCAAAAGCCGTGCTGCGATACTTCGATTTTCCGGCCGAAAAAATCGACGATGTAACCCCTTTGCTTTTTTTTGATTTTCGACGGGGACAAAAATTTCGAGTTAGGCATCGATTCCTACGTAAGCGGACCCTAGGAATCGATTGCAACAATCCGCAGATCGATCCGAAGCTTCGTTCTCTTGTACTCGGCAATGGAACCCGAAGAACCGGCTAGGTTCAAATCCCCAGGAACCTAATTCGGAAAATCCATCGATCCCTCGAGAAGGAGTTCTCGGATCGATCCGGCGATTGTCGGAATGGATTTCCCGGACCATTCTACGTCGGAAAAGTCACGTCAAAAGCCGTGCTGCGATACTTCGATTTTCCGGCCGAAAAAATCGACGATGTAACCCCTTTGCTTTTTTTCGATTTTCGACGGGGACAAAAATTTCGAGTTAGCAATCGATTCCTACGTAAGCGGACCCGAGGAATCGATTGCAACAATCCGCAGATCGATCCGAAGCTTCGTTCTCTTGTACTCGGCAGTGGAACCCGAAGAACCGGCTAGGTTCAAATCCCCAGGAACCTAATTCAGAAAAAACCATCGATCCCTCGAGAAGGAGTTCTCGGATCGATCCGGCGATTGTCGGAATCGATTTCCCGGACCATTCTACGTCGGAAAAGTCACGTCAAAAGCCGTGCTGCGATACTTCGATTTTCCGGCCGAAAAAATCGACGATGCTTTGCTTTGCCCTTTGCTTTTTTTCGATTTTCGACGGGGACAAAAATTTCGAGTTAGCAATCGATTCCTACGTAAGCGGACCCGAGGAATCGATTGCAACAATCCGCAGATCGATCCGAAGCTCCGTTCTCTTGTACTCGGCAATGGAACCCGAAGAACCGGCTAGGTTGAAATCCCCAGGAACCTAATTCGGAAAAACCATCGATCCCTCGAGAAGGAATTCTCGGATCGATCCGGCGATTGTCGGAATCGATTTCCCGGACCATTCTACGTCGGAAAAGTCACGTCAAAAGCCGTGCTGCGATACTTCGATTTTCCGGCCGAAAAAATCGACGATGTAACCCCTTTGCTTTTTTTCGATTTTCGACGGGGACAAAAATTTCGAGTTAGGCATCGATTCCTACGTAAGCGGACCTTAGGAATCGATTGCAACAATCCGCAGATCGATCCGAAGCTTCGTTCTCTTGTACTCGGCAGTGGAACCCGAAGAACCGGCTAGGTTCAAATCCCCAGGAACCTAATTCAGAAAAAACCATCGATCCCTCAAGAAGGAGTTCTCGGATCGATCCGGCGATTGTCGGAATGGATTTCCCGGACCATTCTACGTCGGAAAAGTCACGTCAAAAGCCGTGCTGCGATACTTCGATTTTCCGGCCGAAAAAATCGACGATGTAACCCCTTTGCTTTTTTTCGATTTTCGACGGGGACAAAAATTTCGAGTTAGAAATCGATTCCTATGTAAGCGGACCCGAGGAATCGATTGCAACAATCCGCAGATCGATCCGAAGCTCCGTTCTCTTGTACTCGGCAATGGAACCCGAAGAACCGGCTAGGTTCAAATTCCCAGGAACCTAATTCGGAAAATCCATCGATCCCTCGAGAAGGAGTTCTCGGATCGATCCGGCGATTGTCGGAATGGATTTCCCGGACCATTCTACGTCGGAAAAGTCACGTCAAAAGCCGTGCTGCGATACTTCGATTTTCCGGCCGAAAAAATCGACGATGCTTTGCTTTGCCCTTTGCTTTTTTTCGATTTTCGACGGGGACAAAAATTTCGAGTAAGAAATCGATTCCTACGTAAGCGGACCCGAGAAATCGATTGCAACAATCCGCAGATCGATCCGAAGCTTCGTTCTCTTGTACTCGGCAATGGAACCCGAAGAACCGGCTAGGTTCAAATCCCCAGGAACCTAATTCGGAAAATCCATCGATCCCTTGAGAAGGAGTTCTCGGATCGATCCGGCATTGTCGGAATCGATTTCCCGGACCATTCTACGTCGGAAAAGTCACGTCAAAAGCCGTGCTGCGATACTTCGATTTTCCGGCCGAAAAAATCGACGATGTAACCCCTTTGCTTTTTTTCGATTTTCGACAGAGACAAAAATTTCGAGTTAGGCATCGATTCCTACGTAAGCGGACCTTAGGAATCGATTGCAACAATCCGCAGATCGATCCGAAGCTTCGTTCTCTTGTACTCGGCAGTGGAACCCGAAGAACCGGCTAGGTTCAAATCCCCAGGAACCTAATTCAGAAAAAACCATCGATCCCTCAAGAAGGAGTTCTCGGATCGATCCGGCGATTGTCGGAATGGATTTCCCGGACCATTCTACGTCGGAAAAGTCACGTCAAAAGCCGTGCTGCGATACTTCGATTTTCCGGCCGAAAAAATCGACGATGTAACCCCTTTGCTTTTTTTCGATTTTCGACGGGGACAAAAATTTCGAGTTAGAAATCGATTCCTACGTAAGCGGACCCGAGGAATCGATTGCAACAATCCGCAGATCGATCCGAAGCTTCGTTCTCTTGTACTCGGCAATGGAACCCGAAGAACCGGCTAGGTTCAAATCCCCAGGAACCTAATTCAGAAAAAACCATCGATCCCTCGAGAAGGAGTTCTCGGATCGATCCGGCGATTGTCGGAATCGATTTCCCGGACCATTCTACGTCGGAAAAGTCACGTCAAAAGCCGTGCTGCGATACTTCGATTTTCCGGCCGAAAAAATTGACGATGCTTTGCTTTGCCCTTTGCTTTTTTTCGATTTTTGACGGGGACAAAAATTTCGAGTTAGGCATCGATTCCTACGTAAGCGGACCCTAGGAATCGATTGCAACAATCCGGAGATCGATCCGAAGCTTCGTTCTCTTGTACTTGGCAGTGGATTCCGAAGAACCGGCTAGGTTCAAATCCCCAGGCACCTAATTCGGAAAAACTATCGATCCCTCGAGAAGGAGTTCTCGGATCGATCCGGCGATTGTCGGAATCAATTTCCCGGACCATTCTACGTCGGGAAAGTCACGTCAAAAGCCGTCCTGCGATACTTCGATTTTCCGGCCGACAAAATCGACGATGTAACTCCTTTGCTTTTTTTCGATTTTCGACGGGGACAAAAATTTCGAGTTAGGCTTCGATTCGTACGTAAGCGGACCCTAGGAATCGATTGCAACAATCTGCAGATCGATCCGAAGCTTTTTTCTCTTGTACTCGGCAGTGGAACCCGAAGAACCGGCTAGGTTCAAATCCCTAGGAACCTAATTCAGAAAAAACCATCGATCCCTCAAGAAGGACATCTCGGATCAATCCGGCGATTGTCAGAATCAATTTCCCGGACCATTCCAAGTCGGCAAAGTCACGTCAAAAGCCGGGCTGCGATACTTCGATTTTCCGGCCGAAATAATCGACGATGTAACCCCTTTGCTTTTTTTCGATTTTCGACGGGGACAAAAATTTCGAGTTAGGCATCGATTCCTACGTAAGCGGACCCTAGGAATCGATTGCAACCATCCGCAGATCGATCCGAAGCTTCGTTCTCTTGTACTCGGCTGTGGAACCCGAAGAACCGGCTAGGTTCAAATCCCCAGGAACCTAATTCGGAAAAACGTCGATCCTTCGAGAAGGAGTTCTCGGATCGATCCTGCGATTGTCGGAATCAATTTCCTTGACCATTCTACGTCGGAAAAGTCACGTCAAAAGCCGTGCTGCGATACTTTGATTTTCCGGCCGAAAAAATCGACGATGTAACCCCTTTGCTTTTTTTCGATTTTCGACGGGGACAAAAATTTCGAGTTAGGCATCGATTCCTACGTAAGCGGACCCGAGGAATCGATTGCACTAATCCGCAGATCGATCCGAAGCTTCGTTCTCTGGTACTCGGCAGTGGAACCCGAAGAACCGGCTAGGTTCAAATCCCTAGGAACCTAATTCAGAAAAAACCATCGTTCCCTCGAGAAGGAGTTCTCGGATCGATCCGGCGATTGTCAGAATCAATTTCCCGGACCATTCTACGTCGGAAAAGTCACGTCAAAAGCCGTGCTGCGATACTTCGATTTTCCGGCCGAAAAAATCGACGATGTAACCCCTTTCCTTTTTTTCGATTTTCGACGGGGACAAAAATTTCGAGTTAGGCATCGATTCCTACGTAAGCGGACCCTAGGAATCGATTGCAATAATCCGCAGATCGATCCGAAGCTTCGTTCTCTTGTACTCGGCAGTGGAACCCGAAGAACCGGCTAGGTTCAAATCCCCAGGCACCTAATTCGGAAAAACTATAATCCCTCGAGAAGGAGTTCTCGGATTGATCCGGCGATTGAAAGAATCAATTTCCCGGACCATTCTACGTTGGAAAAGTCACGTCAAAAGCCGGGCTGCGATACTTCGATTTTCCGGCCGAAAAAATCGACGATGTAACCCCTTTCCTTTTTTTCGATTTTCGACAGGGACAAAAATTTCGAGTTAGGCATCGATTCCTACGTAAGTGGACCCTAGGAATCGATTGCAATAATCCGCAGATCGATCCGAAGCTTCGTTCTCTGGTACTCGGCAGTGGAACCCGAAGAACCGGCTAGGTTCAAATCCCTAGGAACCTAATTCAGAAAAAACCATCGATCCCTCAAGAAGGACATCTCGGATCGATCCGGCGATTGTCAGAATCAATTTCCCGGACCATTCCACGTCGGCAAAGTCACGTCAAAAGCCGGGCTGCGATACTTCGATTTTCCGGCCGAAATAATCGACGATGTAACCCCTTTCCTTTTTTTCGATTTTCGACGGGGACAAAAATTTCGAGTTAGGCTTCGATTCCTACGTAAGCGGACCCTAGGAATCGATTGCAACAATCCGCAGATCGATCCGAAGCTTCGTTCTCTTGTACTCGGCAGTGGAACCCGAAGAACCGGCTAGGTTCAAATCCCTAGGAACCTAATTCAGAAAAAACCATCGATCCGGCGATTGTCAGAATCAATTTCCCGGACCATTCCACGTCGGCAAAGTCACGTCAAAAGCCGGGCTGCGATACTTCGATTTTCCGGCCGAAATAATCGACGATGTAACCCCTTTGCTTTTTTTCGATTTTCGACGGGGACAAAAATTTCGAGTTAGGCATCGATTCCTACGTAAGCGGACCCTAGGAATCGATTGCAACCATCCGCAGATCGATCCGAAGCTTCGTTCTCTTGTACTCGGCAGTGGAACCCGAAGAACCGGCTAGGTTCAAATCCCCAGGAACCTAATTCGGAAAAACCGTCGATCCTTCGAGAAGGAGTTCTCGGATCGATCCGGCGATTGTCGGAATCAATTTCCCGGACCATTCTACGTCGGAAAAGTCACGTCAAACGCCGTGCTGCGATACTTTGATTTTCCGGCCGAAAAAATCGACGATGTACCCTTTGCTTTTTTTCGATTTTCGACGGGGACAAAAATTTCGAGTTAGGCATCGATTCCTACGTAAGCGGACCCTAGGAATCGATTGCAATAATCCGCAGATCGATCCGAAGCTTCGTTCTCTTGTCCTCGGCAGTGGAACCCGAAGAACCGGCTAGGTTCAAATCCCCAGGCACCTAATTCGGAAAAACTATGATCCCTCGAGAAGGAGTTCTCGGATTGATCCGGCGATTGTCAGAATCAATTTCCCGGACCATTCTACGTCGGAAAAGTCACGTCAAAAGCCGGGCTGCGATACTTTGATTTTCCGGCCGAAATAATCGACGATGTAACCCCTTTCCTTTTTTTCGATTTTCGACGGGGACAAAAATTTCGAGTTAGGCATCGACTCCTACGTAAGCGGACCCTAGGAATCGATTGCAACAATCCGCAGATCGATCCGAAGCTTCGTCCTCTTGCACTCGGCAGTGGAACCCGAAGAACCGGCTAGGTTCAAATCCCTTTGAACCTAATTCAGAAAAAACCATCGATCCCTCGAGAAGGAGTTCTCGGATCGATCCGGCGATTGTCAGAATCAATTTCCCGGACCATTCCACGTCGAAAAAGTCACGTCAAAAGCCGGGCTGCGATACTTTGATTTTCCGGCCGAAAAAATCGACGATGTAACCCCTTTGCTTTTTTTCGATTTTCGACGGGGACAAAAATTTCGAGTTAGGCATCGATTCCTACGTAAGCGGACCCTAGGAATCGATTGCAACAATCCGCAGATCGATCCGAAGCTTCGTTCTCTTGTACTCGGCAGTGGAACCCGAAGAACCGGCTAGGTTCAAATCCCCAGGCACCTAATTCGGAAAAACTATCGATCCCTCGAGAAGGAGTTCTCGGATCGATCCGGCGATTGTCGGAATCAATTTCCCGGACCATTCTACGTCGGAAAAGTCACGTCAAAAGCCGTGCTGCGATACTTTGATTTTCCGGCCGAAAAAATCGACGATGCTTTGCTTTGCCCTTTGCTTTTTTTCGATTTTCGACGGGGTCAAAAATTTCGAGTTAGGCATCGATTCCTACGTAAGCGGACCCGAGGAATCGATTGCACTAATCCGCAGATCGATCCGAAGCTTCGTTCTCTGGTACTCGGCAATGGAACCCGAAGAACCGGCTAGGTTCAAATCCCCAGGCACCTAATTCGGAAAAACTATCGATCCCTCGAGAAGGAGTTCTCGGATCGATCCGGCGATTGTCGGAATCAATTTCCCGGACCATTCTACGTCGGAAAAGTCACGTCAAAAGCCGGGCTGCGATACTTCGATTTTCCGGCCGAAATAATCGACGATGTAACCCCTTTGCTTTTTTTCGATTTTCGACGGGGACAAAAATTTCGAGTTAGGCATCGATTCCTACGTAAGCGGACCCTAGGAATCGATTGCAACAATCCGCAGATCGATCCGAAGCTTCGTTCTCTTGTACTCGGCAGTGGAACCCGAAGAACCGGCTAGGTTCAAATCCCTAGGAACCTAATTCAGAAAAAACCATCGATCCCTTGAGAAGGAGTTCTCGGATCGATCTGGCGATTGTCGGAATCGATTTCCCGGACCATTCTACGTCGGAAAAGTCACGTCAAAAGCCGTGCTGCGATACTTCGATTTTCCGGCCGAAAAAATCGACGATGTAACCCCTTTGCTTTTTCTTCGATTTTCGACGGGGACAAAAATTTCGAGTTAGGCATCGATTCCTACGTAAACGGACGCTAGAAATCGATTGCACTAATCCGCAGATCGATCCGAAGCTTCGTTCTCTTGTACTCCGCAGTGGAACCCGAAGAACCGGCTAGGTTCAAATCCCCAGGAACCTAATTCGGAAAAACTATCGATCCCTCTAGAAGGAGTTCTAGGATCGATCCGGCGATTGTCGGAATCAATTTCCCGGACCATTCTACGCCGGAAAAGTTACGTCAAAAGCCGTGCTGCGATACTTTGATTTTCCGGCCGAAAAAATCGACGATGTAACCCCTTTGCTTTTTTTCGGTTTTCGACGGGGACAAATATTTCGAGTTAGGCATCGATTCCTACGTAAGCGGACCCTAGGAATCGATTGCAACAATCCGCAGATCGATCCGAAGCTCCGTTCTCTTGTACTCGGCAGTGGAACCCGAAGAACCGGCTAGGTTCAAATCCCCAGGAACCTAATTCGGAAAAACCATCGATCCCTCGAGAAGGAGTTCTCAGATCGATCCGGCGATTGTCGGAATCTATTTCCCCGACCATTCTACGTCGAATCGATGCTTAGTTCGAAATTTTTGTCCCCGTCGAAAATCGAAAAAAAGCAAAGGGGTCAACATCGTCGATTTTTTCGGCCGGAAAATCGAAGGATCGCAGCACGGCTTTTGACGTGACTTTTTCGTCGTAGAATGGTCCGGGAAATCGATTCCGACAATCGCCGGGTCGATCCGAGATTTCCTTCTCGAGGGATCGATGGTTTTTTCTGAATTAGGTTCCTGGGGATTTGAACCTAGCCGGTTCTTCGGGTTCCACTGCCGAGTACAAGAGAACGAAGCTTCGGATCGATCTGCGGATTGTTGCAATCGATTCCTCGGGTCCGCTTACGTAGGAATCGACTATTCTGTCGGTTTCAGAAGAGTCCTATTCATCAAGGATTTTGGAATACGATTCGATTGTCACAAAACGCTTTATAATTTGGTTTGGCGAAGGGGGAGGACGGAGACTGCTCGTCACCGTCCACCGATGAGACACTGACGTCGCAACGTGACGTCCTGTCTTTCGTATAATATAACTGTTGAACATTGTGGGAGGGCTCGGGTCGGAGGACGAGAGAGGACTTGGCGAAAAAGGGGCGGGAATCGGCGAAGGGGGTGTTGGTGGTCGGTGAGGAAAGAGGGAGTGGGAGTCGGTTTGGAGGGATATCTGCGAGCTCTAACCGTGATTAATGACACAAAGGGGCGTCTTACCATAAACAAACGACATTATAATCGCAAAAGTTGAAGCCTTCATTAAACTCCGGATCTGGCTGCCTGCGAGTATGATTTCCGGTATTCCAAAGCGGTTCGTTCCCTGACACTCCCTCCCCCTCTCCCCCCGTTCCCCGATGATCTTTTCCCCCGTTTAATTCCTCCTGTCTGCTTGAAACGTCCGTCCGTCCGTCCCGTCGCTTCAGTCCGCCTGAAAGTCAACTTTACCAGACCGCGACCGAGTGGTAGCTGTGAGCGCTAACACCGACGAAGCTCCTGACATCCACAATCCTAGAACCGTTCACTATGGGACTGAGATCAAAATAAACTGTAGAGAATACCTAACGAACACTTTCTCAAATCAAATTTAATCCGGGGGAGACCCCCAGATCCCCCTTTAATATTCAGGGGGACATCCCCAGACTCCCCTTCAGTATCCTGGGAGAGACCCCCAACCCCTCTTTGATATTTTTATTCAGATCTAAAGTTGAATTTATGAAATATTTCAATGTGTCTTTTTTTTTTTACCCATTTTCCCATTGATTTTAATGAAAACCATTTTCCGTCCATAACTAACCTAACAATTAAAATTCAAAAAACAAAAAAGTTCCTCTGGGGAATGTTGAAAGCATCATCTCTGCAAAATTTGGATGCATATGGATCAAATGTTCAGAAGTTATGCTGGGTTTCACGTTTTAAGGCTACGGACAGACAGACAGACGCCACAGAAAGTTTGTGCATTTACACCTCTAAGAATCTAAGATACATATGGTTAAATAATAATGAAACTTAATGGATGAATATTCTTTAGGGTAGTATCAGGCATGATGAGAGCCGATTATTTTGTAATTATCATGATTTACTGAGTTGTAGTGGGTAATGTATCGAGAAAAAATACCTTGAAAATCTCTGCGCCATTGCAATACTTTCTCTATTTCTAACTTTGTCAGTAGTGAGAAAAAAAAGGGGGGCAAAAAATCAGAGACGAAAAAAAAAATCAGTTTTCGACACTTCCAGCTTAATTTAAAGCTTTACCAAGACATTGCTACGATTAAATTACGTGTCAACAGTGTTCCCAGGTAATTGAAAATGGTCTTTAAAGTATATTATAGAAAGTTTGAATCGATGAGCAATTTACTTATTGATTTTTGGCCACTTTTTGACAATCTCAGATGGATGTTAATGGATCTCTCGCAAGGTTTTGCTGTAGACAATTGATGGACTACAATAATGAGACCTTTAAAACGATGTAAAACTGAGAAAAAGTAGTTTTCTCCACGCACGGAAAACTTAGCTCAAAGTGCAGATGAACCACTCGTGTATAAGTGCACTTAACGTTTGCTTACCACCCCAAATAACAGAACATAACCTACGAATTGGCACAGTAAGATTGAAGTTCTACAATGCAACCAATTCAGTGTATACTGTTCTTTTGTTTGGGGGTGCCAAAAAGCATACAAACACGGGTGGTCTATCAGAACTTTGAGCTATAAGTTCTTTCTGCGAGAGAGCAGTTTTCAACATTTAAAATTGTTTTGTCGTTATTTCCGCAGCATTTTAAATCAGGGTATCCCAGACCAACCGTACCGGGCCTTTCTCTCAACCGCGATTCGATACAAGAAGCTGAAAATTGGTCCACCTTCATAATTTGACGATAAAAATTCAATTATTGAGGTTTCAAAGCCCACCTACTATTTTTTGGGGGTTTTGGGGGGTCGACACTTTTTTCGGTTTAGGTCCCAAAACGACTCCCGAGCCAATTCTTTTTTACGCACGCGAATTGAATTTTGGAACTGCACGACATTCAACACACGTAGGTACTTACTGATAAAGCTGACCTTCATGCCAACGTTTTATAGACTGCGATTAATCTAGATTGTAGGTTTTACTATAGGCTTTTGTGGCTTTGAGATTATAGACTGATTATATTTTACTTATTCATAGTCTCTTCCTGTTACAGCGTGCCACGTCAAATCATAATGAAGGCACCTAGAACTTTTTACGTTGTGCTTTATTTTTACGAATTTCGTGCGATCAGTGGTGGATCCAGAAAATTTGTCTCGGGGGGGGGGGGCACGCCTGTGAAATGTTGAAATTTGAAGCGTCAGTGAAAACTATTTCGGGCAATTTTCTATTGAAAAAAAGGGCGAAATTTGAGGCCCCAATCGCCATTGTAATCGTGATGTTTGGTCCCCTTCCCAGGTTTGATTGTCTGAAAAGCGCGATCCAGACCGCTGAGACTGTAAAAAATTAAGAGTAGGTTCAATTGAAATTAAACGCTATCATGTTTATTGGACATTTGGACAATTAAAAACGAAAATAATTAGTGCTACTTAATTTTGAAAGAATTACAACTAATCTCTGCTCTTGCAAGAAAAAAATAAAAATAAAAAAAATATAATTTGTTCACTGTCTTAAGCCTTAGGGTTTTTCTTTTTAGTTTTGAGAAAACGGAAAACAGACTGTTTCATTTGAGCGACCGCTTGTTTTAAAGAATTCTTGGACTCCGGTCCTGATTCCGTTGTTTGATTCGCATCGCTTGCCACGGAAAGCTTTCTTCGATTCTGGGAACAACCATGAATCGGTAGGAGCTAAATCGGGGCTATGCGCGGTGGATGCCTGATTTTGTGTTCAATAATTCCAAGTGGATTTAGTTGAGAAAAAAGTTTCGGACAAGTCTCATGAGTTTATTTTAAGGAGAAAAAAAAATGTGCAAAAAATCGTTAAGTGGTTGTCCTTATACACCCTCTTTTCTAAATGCCATAACTTGGTTAATTTTCGTTCAAATAACTTGATCTTGGTCTCAATCGATTGATTTTTACTCCTTCTTTCTAATGAAAATAGGATCAGCTCAGTGACTAGCTTAGTTTTCAAGGCGCACAGAGGCGTAGCGTGCAATTTGGTGACGCTGCAGTTCGTCCATTTGAACCCATGAAAAAGATCGAACTACGGGGTGTTCGGTGAACACCTTTGCATTCGACCTTTTACACGGGTTTAAATGGACGCAGTACAACATTTCCAAATTGCACGCTACGCCACTGAATGGGAGGCGCAGTCCGGGTACTTTTGGGACAGCCCTCGTTGTAGGAGTTGATTTCCTTGCATTAATAATTAATTTTAGAAAATTGAATCTGCAAGTTCGATCTTCCACTTTTTCGTCTGATGTGAGTAAAATTCATAGAAGCAACAAAAATCAAAAATGCAAGAGGAAATATTTCTACGTTTGATAAACCATTTTTTTTAAATTTATTTTTTGAACAAAACGTCAATTTGAAGTAAATTCCGGAGGATGGGACACAATCATGATACATCAGGCCTGCTCTGTCAATGAGATCTTAACGTGACCACAAGACCGATTTTTTGTTGTTGTTTCTTTGTTTTTTTATGTTTTTTTGTTTTGTTTTTTTGTTTGTTTTTTGTTTTTGTTTTTTTGTTTTTTGGTTTTTTTTTTTTTTTTTTTTTTTTTTTTTTTTTTTTTTTGTTTTTTTTTTTTTTTTTTTTTTTTTTTTTTTTTTTTTTTAGGAAAAGCACATCTGCTGTCTGGGTCTACCCTCCGGAAATCGTTTTAACTACGCACATACCTCGTGACAGAGGCTGGGTGGCACGGCGCGTAGAGCGTACACAGAAAAAACAAATATTTTAGATTTAAATTAAAAAATATATATTTTTGAACTACACGATAGTAAGATGTATTTTTAAACTAAAATTAAATGTTTTTAAATTGAAAATTCGGTATTTTGATCTAATGAAAAGTTTTTTAACTAAACAAAACTCAATTTTGAAAAACGTCTTTTTGTCATGTAGTTCAAAATATTTCTTTTTAAATCTAAAACATTTTTTCTTTTCTCTGTAGTCTACGAAAGTTGCATTTTATCCATTTAAACCCATGCAAAATTGTTCACTGTATGCACCCTCCAGACTTCGATCTATATGATAGGTTTAAATGGACCAGATGAAGCGTTGTCAGATTGCAAGCAGTTATAAAGTTTTTAGGTGATTATGTGCTGGCTGCTCTCGGTATAAACGAAGTAACTTGAAATTGGAAGTGGGGTAACCAGAGATTCGTTCATCTCATTCAAGCTCAGTTTAATTGTTAAAAAATGAGAAAAAGAAAACCGAGAGTCAGGGTTTCCCGATTTACGACAAAAAAAGAACCATTTTGTCTTTTTATACTAATAAAACATATCGACTGTTGGGAGTGTGGTGGGCAATCTCGATTTCGATATTTTACACGATTTTAAAGGAACAAAATTTAACGTTGCCGAAATGCGCTTTTCCACTTTAGTGGGGGGTTATATTCCCTCGTCTACATTTAATATCCCTGACCATAGCTTTCTAAATTCGAATGTTTAATATCGTCGGATAAAAAGACAGATAAAGAATTTTTGGTTACGTCACTGAAACTTTTGTTTTCTAAAAATAGCTCAACGACTCAGTCTTTTGCAGAGAGGAATCATAAAACACATGGTGAGTCCCCTTGAAAATTAACTAAAATTATTTAAAGTTAGCAAGTTCCTAAAATCGAGAAAATATATACGGTGATTTATGGATCCTCCTTTTGAAGCAGGTCTGGATCTATGGCACAGCGTGCCATCTAGAAACGTGGCACACCGCCCATTTAAATTCATTAGAAATATCGAACCGTTGGGTGTGCAAGAAACACCTTCAAATTCGACTTTTTTCTCGAGTATAATTGCCTAAGTGCCGTTGTGTCCATTCAAACCCACGAAAAAGGTCGTACCGGATGTGGGGCGAGCACTCTCGATTTCGATCTTTTTCACGAGTTTGAATTGAAAAAAAATCAAAGGTGCCGGATCACACGCTACGCCACTGGCCTCGATTTATAAATAGAATTGAGAATGATTTTTTTAATCCTGCCTAATGCAATCCAACTTAGGAATTTAATAATAATAACATAGAACAATTTGCGTTTGGGTCGACTTAATTTGTAGAGAAAAAATGTTTCGTTCATGTCTGACTTGGCGAATAATTCGATATTGATAGATGTGAGAAGTATATTAATAGTGCGGATCTCTCAAGAGATGTGCTCTAAATTATTTTACAATTTGTCAAAAATGAAAAAAAAAAAGAAAAAATGTAAAAAATTAAACGAACGTTCTTTGCGATCCAAGTTAGATGTTTAACGCTTCTTGGTGAGAGACGATATTGAATGTCCCGGTCTCGAGTGACTCTGCAGCAGGAAAACTCAGACTGAAGATAAGGCCACGGCCTTAAAGACTAGAATTATTTCTTAGATTGATGATCCTATAAGACAAAGTTCAGACGCCCATAATATCATTTAATATTTCTGTCTGATGATTTGAATTTCTGTTGATTTGTTTACAATTCGTTCACTTCTGGAAATGCTTCGGCTGTCCTAGACTTCTAGAACTGACAGCTAGCATGGACAGTTGCTCGAAGAAGTACTGAAAAATTACAAAAAAGATGACACCAGCTTAATTAAATCGCTTAAATGGGATGATTATCAAAAATGCTTACATGATAAATATGGCTTTATCGTCAAAGGACAGGCAACGTTGCATCAGTAGCGGCTCGTGCTTTTCAGCAACTCTTTTGAGACATTTGAATCTATGCAAAAGTATGGATTTTTATCCATAGTTATCGATTATTTTACGTAAATTTAAATAGAGAGAATCCATTGAGAGTCGAATCCGAGGATTCTTACTACGTATCCAATCACTCGATATTTTTCATTTATTTAAATTGACCAGATGCAATGTTGCCAAATTTTTATTCAAGTTACGGTCGTTGCGCCACTAGGTATTCGATTCCTTTACAGGATGATAGTCTTGGAACCCCTGAATAACTTTAGAAAAAGCTGCAGATAAAAAAAAAGAATAACTTTAGAAAAAGCTGCAGATGAAAAAAGAAGAAAAAAAAAATGTTTATCTTTATTTTGGGGACATCCAAAATGAGGGTGAGCCCCCCTCCCCCCCCCCCCCCCCCACACACACACACAATTTTCAAGCACCGCGTCAAAGGGGTTCATTCAAAATCGGCATTTTTCGCCCACTGCTTGTTTTTGACGAAACTTTGGGGATCGATTGAGGTTACTATTAGTAGTAGATCCTGCAATTTTCGCGACCTAAAACCAATTTTTAGAGGGGGGCGGGGGGTCAACATTGAAGTCAAGTCAAGTCAGTCAAGGTCAAGTTATGAATTTTTAAAGTTCATAACTCAGAAACGAAAAGTTTCCCCAACATGCGGTTTAGACTAAACTGTAGCAAATTTTATAGAGAATAACATATTTCATAGAGATCAATATCGAAGAATGCGTTTTTTCAGAATTTCAAAATTTGTAAAAAATTTTGAACCTGAAAATCAAAAACTTGCAAATTGCAAGTGTTCGTTTAAAATTTTGTGGAACATGTGGGTAGTCAAAAGAAAGGAAATTTTATTTCGCGTTTTTTCGCGCAAACCACATTTCAAAAGCTTTATTCGTTAGCGAGATATTTGAGTTTGAAGATTTCAATGTTGACCCCCCGCCCCCCTCTAAAAATTGGTTTTAGGTCGCGAAAATTGCAGGATCTACTACTAATAGTAACCTCAATCGATCCCCAAAGTTTCGTCAAAAACAAGCAGTGGGCGAAAAATGCCGATTTTGAATGAACCCCTTTGACATGGAAAACTGAGCCATTTCGGTGCAAATCAGAGGTCAACATCTTTTCTCTTTTTTGAAGCATCAAAGATCAAAGTTCAATTTTGATCCATTTTCGAAACTTCATAGGTACTATAGCATTTTAAAATCGAAATTGAAAAAAAACTAGGTATTATAAAAACGCTTTTTAGGAGGCAACAATAATATTTCTCTGTTTACTAAAAAAATGTAAAACTTGAACCCACTTCGTTCAAACTACAAAAACAGCTTTGGACCTGGGCCCTGGGATCCACATACAACCGGAATATATTACAAGGGTTCGAACAAAATTATTATATGAAGGATGGACTTTTTATACAGTAAGTGAAGCAAAACTTTTAGAATGAATGGGGGGGGGAGACCCCATTTTTGAGTAAAAAGGCTGACCTGGAGAATTGCTGGGTATAAGCTTGCTCACAATAAGTGTTATCTTTCGACGAGACATCGTGTCACGCAATCAGCTTCAACACGTACCAACAACAATACCAAGATTTTCGATTGTACTTTTGGCTGTTCTCCAGAGGCTGGCTAATTTGCCTTCTTGTTCTTCTGTTTTGCAAGCACTACCCGGAGTGCTTAAGGCAGAGAAAAAAACAAAAACAAAACTCTCTGTAACTCTTCGTTAAATGCTCGTAGGTATTTTGTTTAACATCAGAATTGTTTCTGATCTCGATATATTTAATTGAAGTAAGGATCAACACGAGTGAAATTTAACAGAGAAAATATAAAAAGTCCTCCCTTTCCATTTGGCGGCTTGTGCAATCCGGCAAACAAGTTATTTCTGCATTGAAACCAGAGCTGCCGATTTGCGTAGATTTAATGATATTTTTAAATTCACAGGTGATTCCACCGGTTGAGGAAATATTACATAGTTCAATTCAGTGTTTGATTCTAATGCAAGAAAAATGCCGTTAATTAATTAAAATATCCGCAAGTTTTCAAAGTTATCGGCGACTCTACCGGCTGAGAAAAGATAAAAGATGCTAGTATTTTCGTGCATTACATTCATACACTGAATTAAACTCTGTAATCTTTTCTTAACCGGTGGAATCTTCGGTGAATTTCAAAACGCCACTAAATACACGCAAATCGGCAGCTTTGATTTAAACCTATAAGAGAGGAGGAGGAGGAGGGCTCCCGTCGCACAGTGGAGTGAGTCTATGGAAGAGTTCGGACATGGCGTAGACTTTAAAAGATTATATGTTTGTGATTATGCAACGTAGACATTTGAAAGTGTTACCATTGGGTTTATCGTAAAATCTTCTATAAGAATCGCCAATTTGAGTGAGTTATTTTACTGTAAAAAGTAAAAACATTCAAATTTGCATTTTCAGTAAAACATTCCATGACCGACCCCTCCCATTGACTCTGTGCGACGCCACTGTTGAGCATAGAGCTATACGTATTCATTCAACTCAAAGACATTTTTTTTTAATTTCCCGCCAACTTTGGTAACACTGCGACTAGTGAGAGGCAGATTGCCTTGATAAGAATCGATTATTTTGCGTGGGCTTGAATGAAAATGGAGGCAAATTGCTGCCAGATTGCACACGTCGTCTGTCCCTTTCCAAAACTGTTCTCCAGCATAAAAACATATAAAATGGAGTCGCGGCATGCACTAAGAACGTCGGTGATTGGTGATTGCTAACATAATAAAGATCTTTGACTTTTCCGATTTTGCCTGGCAACAGTGGCGGTCCGTGGGTCAAAAAGTGGGGGGGTGAGGGGGCTTGAAAAGTAAAAAAAAAAAAAAAATTGGCTAAAATCGATGACTTTTTTTTTTTTGGCTTTTTACTTATTTTTGGCTTTTCGAAGGAGTTAAGGAAAATGAGCGCGAAGGGGAAATACTTAATGCAACAGGAGCCTTGGTTTTTTTTTTTTTTTTTGCGGCAAATCTGTCGAGGACGCCTGGGATGTTCACCTTGGCATCCCTCTCGATGTTCAAGACGGCAACGAGAAAAAGGACAAAGATGATGAAGAAAACATACGTTTTCCCACTTTCTTTATTAGTTTTCCTTTTTTCTCTTTCTTTTTTCTTCCTTTCTTCATTTTTTTCTTTTTTCTTACTTTTTTTTCTTTTTTCTTACTTTTTTTTCTTTTTTCTTACTTTTTTTTTCTTTTTTCTTTCTTTTTTCTTTTTTCTTTTTCTTTTTTCTTTTTTCTTTTTTCTTTTTTTTCTTTTTTTCTTCCTTCCCTTCTTTTTCTCGCTTTTTTCAAACCCCCTTCCCAAAAAAGGGGGGGGGGCTTGAGCCCCAAAGCCCCCCCTCACGGACCGCCACTGCCCCGCAAGAAATAGAGTTAAGATTGTTTTTAGAGAAAAATCGATCTTATGCAAGTACGGGACATTATACGCTCGTCATGAATCACAACGCAATCAACACATTTGTTTTCTTTCTTTCTTTCTTTTCTTTTCTTTTCTTTTCTTTTCTGAATTCCATACTTTCTCAGATATTGGCCACTTTAAATCCATTATGGCTCTAGCTCTTTTGACAGAGAATCCTCTCGTCCCTTTGTGGGGAGGGGGGGGGGGTTGTGCGGAATCGGGAAAATGTTGCTTCAAGAAGGGACAATTATTTGTGAAATAGCATTCAAGTCTGCTATGAACATTTATTCGGCTCAAAAATACCACAAATTATGGGTTATTCTACAGGAAAGTGGACATGATATGCAAAAATTGAAATTGCTTTTCAATTAGTGGTAAAGGCTTTATCTGATGCCAAATTACTTCTACTTTCTGGAAATACATGGTTCATTGGGTTTTTTTCTGTTTAAACTCTCATTTTTAGCATGTTTTAGTGACTTTAACTTTTAAGAAATTAATCTAGTCAATCATTGCAAAGTTGGCATCACTGTTCCTGGATTCCCTCTATGTGAAACTTACGAGTCATGTTGACGAATTAACAATGAATATATAATAAGTCATCCCAGAAAGTTTCAATTTTGAAAAGTGAGTAGAATATGTTTAATTGAACTTTAAAGTTAAGAACTTCTGTGTCCCACCCGTTACACGAAAACATCGATTTTTCAATCTGTACTTCTTAATTTTTGGCATAGATACCTAATTTTTTTCCAACGTTAGTTCATCATGTCCTATGTCTGTGAATTATTGTGAATTTTTATCTTGTCTGGCTTACTCATAATCGATGATCATTTCTCTGTCCCACCCGTTACAAGGGTCGTAACGGGTGGGATACATGGGCGGGACACTTGGTACTGGCCTTGAAGTAATTCAGTAAAAGTTAGGAGTTAGGCATTAGGGAGTTCCTAAGTCTATAGTTAACTATCACAACCAATAACTTTAGTTTCTAAACCAGTCAATAGTCTCTTCTCTGTTGGTTTTTAAGAACCTTGAAAGTACTCGTCCGCGATGTTTTTCAAAAATTGCGTTATTTGAAGTGAGGTCACCTGATATAATAGTCTCAGAGCATGTGTGCACGATCATCATACATGTATCAGCACAATCAGCATGCTGATATGATGATACTAGCATTCCAGTTCTTAGAATATACTGGATCTAAAGTCCCTCTCCCCCTAAAGCCAAACTTTTACTGAAGCACTTAAAGGCCAGTACCAAGTGTCCCACCCATGTAACAGGTGGGACAGAGAAATGATCATCGATTATGACTTTATGAGTAAGCCAGACAAGATAAAAATTCACAAAAATTCACATACATAGGACATGATAAACTAACATTGGAAAAAAAATTAGGTATCTATGCCAAAAATTAAAAAGTACAGATTGAAAATCGATGTTTTCGTGTAACGGGTGGGACACAGAAGTTCTTAACTTTAAAATTTAATAAAACAGATTCTACTCACTTTTCAAAATTGAAACTTTCTGGGATGACTTATTATATATTCATTGTTAAATTGTCAACATAACTTATAAGTTTCACATGGAGGGAATCCAGGAACAGTGATACCAACTTTGCAATGACTGTCTGGGAAACTTTTAAAGTTATTTACTATAACTAGCTAAGAATCTCCTTTCTTAAATTTTTTTTGTACCATTAAAGTTATAGTTTTCATTTGAAGTTTAATAAAAGTTTATGTTTTTTCCACTTTCATTGATTAGTTCTCTCTCATTCTTTATCATGGATGAGTTAAAGATTTGAAATTCAAAAGATATTTCCCGTAAACATAAAATTACTCTACTAAAATTAAAGAAAATCACTAAAACTAGAGCCTAGCAGTCTTGTTTTGCATTAAAATGCAACCAGAGATGAAATTATTATCTTAAATATCTAATAAGGGCAAAGGTGTTGATGTTACATCAGGTTTGATGTGCATTTTCAATGACGAAATCGCACGTGTCCCACCCGTTACAAAAACCTGTCCCACCCGTTACACTACATTTTAATTTTTTTAGAGAAAACTAATTTACCAAATGAAAAAAACTTTATGTAGAATCAAATTTTATACCCTCACCTTTCACATATATTTTTTCCAAACTTTTATCTCTTCAAAACTCACAGAGTTTCAACTTTTTCTGAAGTGATTCAAAAACCTTGTCCATTTTCTGTCCCACCCGTTACACCCTTATATTGCTTTTTTCTCGGCTTTGGATAGACTTTTTCTAAATTTCGAAAATTCTATCACTATCTAGAAGTTGAGAGCTTTCTTTTGATGGGATCGTTTTTTCATTTAAATGGTTAGAAAGTTGAAACAAATTACTTCAAAGCCGTCTGAATGTCCCACCCGTTACAAAATAATGACCCTTATAACAAATGTCTCAATGCGTGCATTTTATTGCTGTTCCTCTGATAAAGAAAAGGAAGAAAAAAGAAAATGTTTGAAACTTCATTGAGAATAAATGCCGGGTTGAATTTGCTTTGTTTGAACAAGTTTAAACAACTTAGTTATGGAGAAAAAATTCCAGTTATCGTAACAAACATTCTGATTAATACTTTTCAAACCGAAATTCCTGTATGTTTAACAAGAACTGTGGTATGGAAAGTAATAGGCAAAGTTCTTGCAACGGTAATCGGAAATTTTCCTTTGTGAAAGGAAAAACTGAAGTTTAACCTTTTAAGAGGATGGAATAGAGAATTTTAGAGAACCAGTAGAGTGTATTATTAAAACAAAAGTAAAATGACCCGAGTTTCAGGGGGCAAGGAAAAAATCCTATACGAATAAAAACAGGAAAGAGAGAGCTTCTTATAATCTCTCTTTCGTGGGGCAATTTATTTTTTAACACATCTAGGCTGAATTTTGGCAAGCCTTTCGTCGGCCGTATCATTTTTTTTGTTTAAAAAAAAAAAAATTAAAAAAGAAAGAAAAACCACCATGATTAGCAATGAGCAAAGTATGATACGATACAGATTCACCTAGTCTATATCAATAAATGAAATTGATTAATCGAAACTAATTCACCTTGAAAAGGAGCAATTCGCATCGGTTGCAAAGTAAATTAGTTTGTACTGCAAACACAACGTGCATAAAATTGAATGATTGAGTGCTTGAAACGCAGCTGTGGCCACCCGTGCAATATGGCAACAATAAGAGGCTGTTGCACACTTTTACTATCAGCGATGTAATAGTCGATTCTGGTGTAAAAACCTCCTAAAATAACGCTGGCAGCACTAAAAACTTCCGAAATCCGCTCCGAAACTCAATAAACGCTTTTATTTGAACGAGCGTAATAGTGACTGAGGGCAGTAATAATGGAAAATTCCCATCTAACAATACAGTAACTCCACCAAAAAGTGTAAGAAACGACTCTCATTTGAGACCGGTGTCACTCGATGTCACGGTACCGTTAATTGAATGTGGATCACAACTCTGATGACTAATTACTCTGCAAATCATCGTTGCCAGCATAGAGAGAGAGAGAAAGTCTGCCCTATGCCACCACTACACTCGCGGAAATGAAAGCATTTATTGAGTTTAGGAGCAGATTTCGGAAGTTTTCAGTGCTCCCATCGTTAATTTTGGAGGTTTTTGCACCAGACTCGACTTATAAATCGCTTACAGCAAAAGTGTGCAACAGCCCCATTGATACCCTCCATTTAAACCTATGTGAAGAAATCGATTCTTTGATGAGGTCTTTGATGAGGCGCTGCGCTGTGTCTTACCTAAAATCGATATTTTTGCAAAGGTCCGAAGGTGAAATACTAAGGTTGCCAAATTGCACAAGCCTCTACTCTTATAAAAATCTCTCCATTCAAGTTAGAACACTATAATGGAGCCATCAAAAGCAGCCCCTCGATTCACGTTTGCTATACTTGATTGCTCTCAAATGATTACCGACCATGTTGAACGTACGAGCCAAGTTTTAATTATCTCTTCAAAGCACTTTGGCAAACTATAAACTTGATTTTCTCAAAATAAATTGATTTTTTTCCATGTCAAACTTTCGAAAGTCCTAATTTCAAAATCCTTTTCCTTTTCCGAAAACAGGGCCCATAAAATAGCCAGATGCGTCACCAGACTTTTGCATGGGGGGAGGGGGCAATATGTGAGTTCTCCTTTGGCGAGTCTGCCCCCCCCCCCCTCCCCATTGGCGGGTTTCCGATTGGCTAAATTGAGATTGATTAAGCAACTTTTCTGAATTTTACTCTATATCACTGACGAAAATTATCAAATTTCGACGGCTCCTTGTTTCCACGGCAAGTATCTACGGTTAATGGTTTGGTTTACTAAGAGCTCGGTCACGATTGAACTTTAATTGAATATAAAATCCTATACTCTGAGATTGTGAAAAAAATACAAAAAACAAAAGCAAGGAAAAGAAACACGAAAACAAACAAAAAACAGTAAAAACAAAGTGTTAACCTTCGAGCTCCTCTAATATTTATGTATTTAGTCAATTAAAGTCGATGTCTTTTCCTTCCCCCTTAATTTTCTCCTCTTTTGTCTCCGTCTGCTGTTTCTTTCTTTTTCTATCTCTCCCTCTTTTTTTCTCTACTTTTCTTTTGTTTTCTTTCTCTTCTCTTCTTTTCTTTCCTTCTACTTTCCTTTACTTTTTCACACGTTTTCTCTCTTTACCGTTTGTGGGGGCATCAGGCCCCCCGCCCTCTCTTAGTGACGCCACTGAAAATAGCGGGTGTGCTCTTTCCAAAAAAATCAGCATTTTGATTGAATAGAGAATTTTGCCTGAAGAGCTCATCTTTTGTTTTTGGGCCCTTTTTCCAGAAGCGTCTTTAATTCTAGTTAAATTAGGATTGTTTTATTCGCCATGATCACCTCTTTACAAAACCCTTGCAAGTTTTTCCAGTGGCGGCTCGTGCGTGCAATTTGGCAACCATGCTTATTTGTCAATTAAACCTATGCAAAAGTATCGATATTTTGGGGGTGCAATTACACCTACACCTCCTGAAGATAGATTCTTTTACATAGGTTTAAATGGAGAGAATACGTTGTTGCCACATTGCAAGAGCCTGGGTTTTTTCCGGTTTTCATCTCGAGCAATATAAGATCCTTTTTCCGAGGACCACCATATAAATGCAATCAATCATTTGTAAATCGGTTTATCGATCAAACTTCGCGGTTCCAAACAAACTCTAGGGCTGTATTTTTTCGCATTGAAGTATTAACAAATAGAAATTGTGGCATAAAAATGAAAAAAAGCTAATGCTCCTTCTTTCTTGGCCTTTAAATAACATCTTTCGGAACAAAATTGAGGTCAGAAGCCACAAAGATCAAATAACCTCTATTTTTCGACACATTTCTAGGTTAATCTGTTTCTCATTTTATACTAACCGTTCATTTTTTTTCGTTTGTTGTACGATTACAAACGAATTATAATATAATTAGATCACAAATCCTTAAAATAACCTATAATAATCAAAAATCAAGCCGCACTTTATTATATAGATTGCAAAGTTGAGTAGAGATATGATCTAACCTAGAAATGCACAGATAAACTGGGTAGCGTTCTAGAATTCAATTGTTAATTGCATCCATGCAAAAAAGATTATGAATAGCAGCACTTTTCAATAAATGCATACATAGATATACTACATCATAGGATAGTGTAATCTTTTTTGCACGGATGCAGTAAATGGCTGAATTCTAGAACGCTACCCTGCTATGATATCTAATTTATTTTGATCTTTTCTAACCTCAAGTTAGGCCCAACAAATATCTACGAAGGAATTGAATAAGTTTTCGCAAATATTTACGATTGTTTATTAGCTTACATGCTCAAATTTAGGTTTGAAAATTATCTTGAGAGAAATTTCATTGAACCACTCACCCTTTGTTTATTAGAACCAATGTCTTCATATCGTTGTATCCAATACCATCTTATCGTACCAGAATCTGGGGGTTTGAGATTATGTAGTTGGGTTTTCAACTTTCACCTGGGCTCGCCTTGAAGGAAGGAAGTGAAATAATTGCTGTTTTTGGGAAATTGGGGCCGTTTTTAGGTGAAAGTGGCTATTTTTCCCTTGATGTCTTGAGCACTTTAGATCAACAATTTTTTTTTTTCGTCAAAAATGCTCCAATGGAATCTTCCATCAATTGAAACAATGAACTATTTGACCTAAAAATGGTCCAATACCGCCATGTCCTTCCTCTAGAGCCAATGTAAACGTTGATAGTACAATTAAAAACGCCAAAACCCCTGATTCTGCTAAGATAGCATAGTTCAGTTGATTTACTGAGACAATTATATTACTACTGATAAACCGTCAAGGTTTTTCCCCCAATGTTTCGATATTTGACTAGTTCATTTATAAGCTCAACTTGGAGAGAGATCAGGTAGAAATTCGAGAAAAAGGGGGGGGGAGTGTATCTCTGCGGAGGACACGAGCACATTATTTAATTTCATTCCAAGTCTTTATGACGGAGGAGAAGGTCGGAGGGAGGCAATTAGAGTAAAGGAAATTTCAAATTTCTCTAAAAGAGGCACCTGCAAGGTTCTGAGGATTCCTCTGGGAATTTTAAACAAGTGAATTTCTAGCTTCCGTTGTGCCAAGTCCCAGAGTCAACCTGTCTAAACAAGATGAGAATGTCGGAGTTGCTGATGAGTACCTGCAGCAGGAGGCCTGGTCGTTATTGTTGTTGCAGCAAGCCGGTAAATTCGTCTGAGTCGTTTGACAGGCGTTGTTTCGTGGGCAGCAGGTCAGCGGATAATCTTGGGGGCAGCATTTGAAGGTCGGAGTGTAGGTGCACTTACAGAGGGTTGGCTTATCCAGCGTACAGCAGGAGACGGATTTAGCGCAAGGTCTAGGCCTGGGACCGCAGCAGGGTAACTTACAGCCGCACTGAGTCGTGGTGATGGTCTTGGCGCAGCACCTCGGCGGCGGCGGGCAACTGGATTGACAGGGTAGCGGTTGACAGCAGCCGCAACCGGAGGCACCGGTGCCTCCACTAGAATAGCCTCCGGAATAACCCCCTCCTCCGTGACCACCACTGTAGCCTCCGGAGACTCGGCCGACAGCACCGACACCTATAACTCCACCCCTGTTACAGCATCCGGTATTGGTTGGACAACACGGCACAACAATACTATTACCGCGATTGGTACCACAATTGTCGGCACCTGTACCGCCAGTACCTTTAGATTCGAGGCAACACGAGGTGACGGATTTAGACTTGGGTTTCATCGGGGATTTCCACCATCGGCCCCGACAACACATAACATTCAAAGAGGGTCGACCGCACTGAGTATACCGATGATAGACCCGGCAAAGAGCACACCGGCAATTGATCTCGCAACATCTCTTTTCGTTAGGGTTGCAGCAGCATTTGTTGTTATTATTCATCGTATTGCTATCGCTGGTGTTGGTTGCCGGAGTCTGGACGCACTCGGTAACCGCTTTATTCGTGTCGTTTTCGCACGCGCTATCGTTGTCGGCCATAGATCACTGCACATTTTCACTAAAACAACAATTTTCTTTCGCGAAATTTTTACGTTTCATTTTAGTTATCGCACTGGTAATTTGGAAGAGGGGAAAGTAAACAAATTGGGTCAAATTTCACGAAAATATCATTGCTTCAGACACCTGGACAAATTCGCAGTTTCGAAAAATTTTTAATCGGTTTCTATGGAAACGGCCTTCAGTTTCTTCTCATATGGGCGAGTGATATTTGAGATAATGGTTTCCTTTTCTGAGATCGTTCGTTTGATTGGCTTAAACTCAATATTCCTAACCTTTCTTAATTTTATTAGTTGGTTGTGATAATCTTTGGCACGGGTAGAGAATTAGGAGGAGAAGGAGAGGAACTTTTGTTTTGTTTCTTTTCTCTCTTAACCAGTCATGGAAAGCATTTTTGTTTGCTGATTGTTGAATGGAATGCTACTTACAATTAATTAGCTAATGAATAAGTTAATTTCTTTCTGACTTTTAGAACTTCATACCATACTGAGGATTGTTTGAAAATTTTCGGAATTTCATCTGATTAGGTTTTACACTCTTTAACTTTCCTCGTTCTCCTAAAAATGCATTTTATTGACATTAGACGAAAACCAAGAAGCACTCATGTTTATTTTTTTATTATTATTATTTTAATTATTTTTTAAATGATGACATCGAATTTTCATTCTTCATAAGTTCTCTTCGCTACAGAAAAACTGATACAATTTTGACCATAGAATCTGTTAAATTCAAGTTTGAAGTTTTAGAGATTTTCAGAGTCCCGCGGTCGATTTTTTTAGTTTCAGTACGCAAAATTCAAAGTTTGTTTTCGGAGCATTATTATTTATATCAAAGGCGCTATCTGAAGGGGCATTTTTTTATAACCACCCCCCCCCCCCCCCACGCACCTTAATATCGATTTTATCAAAGACGAAAATTGATATTAAGGTGCGGTTTACGCCAAAAGTTTTAGAATTTCATGTCCTTTCAAACAATGTATTACAAAATAGGGGGTTCCATAAGAGAAAATAGATTTGAAACACCCCCCCCCCCCCGATGGGAGTAATTGAAAATAGCTTCCATAGATAGCGCCTTTGTTATAAACAATAATAGTCCAAACCGCCTCCTTTTATCTCAATTAGAAAAAAAGTTAAGGGGGGGCGTTACTTTTTAATAACCCAGTATGAGTATACCTGGTGGCAAGTGAAACTTGATGTAATCCTTTTCATCTCCCGCTTTTGAGTTTGGACAGAAGACCCAGCGACGGCTCGTGCTATTTGGCAACAATGTTTTCCCTCCATTTGATTCTATGTTAAACAATCGATTCGACAGTGAAGCAGCGCTTCACCTGCAATCGATTGTTTTACATAGATTTAAATGGAGGGGAACCATTGTTGCCAAATAGCACGAGCCGCCACTGAAAGACCAGTGACTCTCAAATGAAATAAATGTCAGTTGTTGTCCGTCGATTTTCCAGAAAAGTGAGCTCATTTATTCGTTTCAAAATTGCGGGTTTGAGTCAAGAAGGGGGAGGGGGAGGACGACATAAGGAAAAACAATGAGTTCGTTAAAGTTTCCTTTTCCAGAGGGCGGAACCTTTAAATCTATTTTGAAACCGGGGAAAAAAGAGCTTATTCTCACGATAATAATTCAAGTGAAACTTGTTTAGCGAGAGGCCGCGAGACGGAGAGGGGGGGCTGTTTAATTTCATGAAACTTTTATTTGCTGCGATTCCATTATTATTCGAGTAAGTCAATTTCTTTTTACAAATGAAACTCCTTTGTTCCCCGGCACTCGAGACCGCCGTACTTTCATGGAAAAGTTTCGAGCTCAAATAAATTTAGAATTAATCTTAGAGCTGTTTTTTTTTTTTTTTTTTTTTTTTTTTTTTTTTTGTGACGGAGAGGTGGCGCGCGTGGTTGTTGGCGCGAGAAAAAGTTTTCAGCACCGATGTCTGTCTGCGGAGAAAACAATAAAATAATAAGTTTATTGGTTTCGAGCTTTTTTCTTTAAAATATTCATTGCAACTTTCGCTCCGTGAAAGAGCCCATACCCACCGTGGGAACGTGCAAAAGCAAACTAGTACTTACAGTGAGTTTTCAACGAATAATATTGCCCTCGACTGCCGCGTATCAATGAATGATGGTGAACTCAATTTCTTATTCTGATGGCTAAAAACAGAAAAATATGAAAACGTTAGCTCCGATTTGATGTGAAACTAAAAAAAAAGTAAGCCCTTGAGCTTATCGGTGGAAAGAATTTCAAGAGAAATATTCACCATATATGTAATACTATGCGGCCAGCGCGGCGGTTCTCACTCTATGGGGTCCGCAACCAACGGGCAACGGGTATAAACAATAAAACTGGAAGTAAGAATATAAAATAAAGAAGGGAAAAAGACTGCGACTTTTTCTGATAAACTTTCAACGTTTGAGACGCAAAATATCAAAATCAGCTACTTTGCTACTTAAGGAGCGTCAACTTTGTCTGTATAGCAGCCTTAAACTCAACTTTCTGTAACATCCTTCGACTGATGACCTACATTTGAATTTCAAGCCAGATTTAATCCAACATGGCGTCTCCAGAAAACAGAGGGGAGATAAATTAAGACTTCTGAGAATTCGAGGTATCAAGACACATTGAAATAATAATCCCGACTTCTCTGTGACTCATAAAGCAGGCGTGTTATAGAGCTAGGTAGGCAACCTGTAATGCATGTAATTTCCCACTTACTGAGCATACTAGCTAACGCAAATGTTTTGACAGTCGAGAATGCACCATGCACCATTGCACCCATAGCGCAGAAGGTTGCTTTGCTTACGAGAGTATATTCGCCTCTCACTTCGAATTCTTGACTGCCAGAACTTTTGCGTTTGCTATAGTACACATGAAACACGCTTATTGCATACCCTGCTCCTGCACAGTTACGCATGACGCTTATGTTAAGATGATTCCAGGGTCGATTAGTTCCAACCGTGGACACCACTCGCTGCTCAAAAAATCAACAGTGTTTGGCTAAAGTTGACGAATTTACGCTAAAAACACTCATTTGAGGAACGTCAGCACCTGCGAGCATACTTCAGGAAGATAGCCTGAAAGTTTTAAGCTGAAACACTCAAAAATAAATCCAGAGATTATGAAACACGAAAATTCCCATAAACCTCAATGAGTGCGAGTGAGGCAGATAGACAGACGTATCATCACTCGCACTCACTCCCACTCACTAAGCTTATGGCAAAATGGATTTCATAATTTACGGCTTTATTTCTAAACCAATTTTGCTCGTTTTGGGCTCGAAAAATCCATAACATTTTTTTTGCAGGTGCTGACGTTGTTGGGTTTTGCGTTTTATCTATGGTTTCAGTTTAAAACGCCAAAAACACGACTCTCCCGAAAAAGCGACAAGTGGCGCTATCCATCGGATTGAAATTCGGAAAAGTTTCGCCTGGAATCATTTTAAGACTCGACCTTTTTTCAAATCAAAAGCATGATGCTGCAAAATGTACGTACATGAAAGCCCGCAGCGGCTCGCCAGGTGAGGCAAGTGAGGCGACAGGGAGCCATCGCCTCACATTTTTTGAAGTTGGAGAAAGAAAAAAAATTAAAAAAATAACTTATAAAGGTTGAAATGGTTATTATTCCATCATTCTTTGTTTCAATAGTCCAAAAAGTATGAATGGAACTCAAAATTTTCAACAAAGTTTATGTGAAAAGCGTTTAAAAAAAAAATCCTGTGCACCTCTCATTTTCGTCGCCTCACCTCCACGAGCCGCCAGTGATGAAAGCCCCTTTTGCACCCCAATGTAGGGGCGACAAAGCACCACTTTCTCTTTTCATCACTGACAGGAGATGCAACGCAGAATGAGGTGCCCAGGACAAAGATTTTTTTTCAAGATCTTCAGTTGGGGGCAACGATCCTCCTGGGGAAAAATAAACGGTTTTAGTGCGAAGTCAACGGTTAGCCAACAACCACAACAATGCACTCATCGGTCGCAATCGGTTGTGATAAAACTCGCGTAGCGTTCCAAACTATCTCACTCACTCTCCCGTGACCCCCATGTATATCCATCTCTTTCTAGTATCGAAATTCGTATACAGGGCCTTGCACTACGACATATTATTATCAAAGTCGCATTAAAATGCCTCGAGAAATTCATTTCTGCCATATTTCACAAAATAAGTCTCTATATACGATTTTTGAAATTAGAGTGAGATGGCAGTACATAGGGGTCACGTGAGAGCGAGAGAGACAAACTGGCTTTGTTTGCAACGCTCATCACCGGCAGTCGCCATTACTAAAACCCTCTATTGTAGACCAAACTGAAATCCCCCTCTGCAAGCGAGTCTATAAAGGAAAGATTTAGTGATCTAGTTCGGTTACAGTTCGGTCACTTGTTGATTTTGTACGAGATGATGGATTATTTGTAGAATATTTGTCAGCTATATTTTATAGGTAATTTTAACACTATATAACATCATTCCTTACCATGTTGATGGTAGATAAATGAAATATAAAACAAATTAAAATTTTTCCATTCACAGATTTTCGTGACCGGGTCACGAATTCGTAACCTACCTAGCTGAGTAGGTTTCGGAAAGCGTAACCGGGTCACGAAATTCGAAACCAAAGATGGCGTTTACCCATTTGATTGTACAAACCAAAGCTAAAGTGTTAAAGTGACCAAATCTGGTAACTAATTGTAAATAAAATATACTTATATGTAGACTGTTCCAGTGAGAAGCGGGAAAATCAAAACTGACCCATCAGATGTCGATTTTACGTTAAAAAAAAAAAAAAAAAAAAAAAAAAAAAAAAAAAAACATCAAAGCCAATAATGCGATTCTTCGATCGGCACTAGCCCCCCCCCCCCCGCCACGCCCCCTTAGTGACGCCATTGATAATTTAACGTTGATTCCACCGATTGAGAAAGGGTTACAGATACGAGTATTTTGTTGCATTACGACCATGAACTGAAGTGGACTGCTGTATAATCTTTGGGTCAATCGGTGGAGTCATCAGTGAATTGAAAATTTTATTTTAAAATTCACCAAACTGCAGGTCTGTCCTAAACTGCCTTGAATCCTCGGCAGTTCACTACTTGATCCTTTCAGACTGGTATGTGAAGATTATACAAATACTAAACAAGCAGACAGCTTCTCCAGAGATCCGCGTGAATGCCTTCTAATGGCAGAAGTGTAGATTTTAGACGGATGCTGGGGTAGAGGGTGGGTGTGTGGGGGGGGGTGGAAAGATGTAGACGAAGGATGGCTCCAGGAATTTTAAGGAGGGAAGGAAGTGGGTAAGGAAATTGCAGAAATTATTAAAACATTTGTGATGTATTTTTTTAATGATCTGTAAAAGCTTTTACCTTCGAAGCGATGCCACGAAATACGAGACTGCGGAACTTTCAGCGGGGACATCCAACTGCAGTTTAAGGCGTTGAAACAAAGTTTACTCTGTTAAAAAAAAAAAAAAAAATGTGCAGGTTTTTTAAGTAGATTCCATGAATCTACTTATTGCGGAGGGTGCGATGTTGGATTTTTCGGGAAATTTTATCAAATGAGCACGTTTCATGGTCCCCTGAGTGAGAAAATACCACTCGTTGAAAATGTATATATATATATATATATATATATATATAATATATATATATATATATATATATATTATATATATATATATATATATATATATATATATATATATATATATATATATATATATATATATATATATATATATATATATATATATATAATATATATTATATATATATATATTTTTTTCAACAGAGTGGTATTTTCTCACTCAGGGCCATGAAACGTGCTCATTTGATAAAATTTCCCGAAAAATCCAACATCGCACCCTCCGCAATAAGTAGATTCATGGAATCTACTTAAAAAACCTGCACATTTTTTTTTTTTTTTTAACAGAGTAAACTTTGTTTCAACGCCTTAAACTGCAGTTGGATGTCCCCGCTGAAAGTTCCGCAGTCTCGTATTTCGTGGCATCGCTTCGAAGGTAAAAGCTTTTACAGATCATTAAAAAAATACATCACAAATGTTTTAATAATTTCTGCAATTTCCTCGAACAAACTAATTTGAAAGAATAACCCAATCCTAAACCCGAAAACTTGCACGCATATTCCTCTCCAGCCGATCAAGTTTTTGCAAACGAGTATCTAGTTTGTCCCTCTCTTTGTCCATTTGAACCAGTGCTGCCAGATCGAGGGTAAAAAGCCGTAGCGTCCCCATTTAAATCAATGTAAAACGTACGGCTTTTTCACCCCAATCTGGCAACTTTGATTTGAACGCATGCGTCACAAAAAGACAGAGATTGGGGCTTAGGTCACGTGATGGTCACTCCATTCATCCTTTTCTATCACTTCTGTTCCAATGAGCGAAGAGAGGGAGAGAAATAAAATACGAAGTCCCGGAACGTGATTATTGTAGATTGTAGCTTGTAGAACCCAGTGGCGAGGCGTGCGATTTGGCAACGTTCCTTTACCCCATTTAAACATATTAGAAAGGTCTGAATGCCTGGTCATCCCCGATGACTGAAGCGTTCGACTTTTTTGGTGAATTTAAATGGAGAAAATACATTGTTGCCAAATTTCACACCTCGCCACTGGTAGAACCATTCACCTTTTGTGCTGTTGAACTGCACTCCTAATGATATGGTTGCCACTCTGAAGTCTCGTTGTCAATAAATCAATGAATTTTGTTTTCAATAATGTGTATGTGGAGTCAAAGGTGACCGAACTTAAACAGAGAGTAAATACGCTGCTCTCTGAAGTCCTCAAAACCAGGTGAAACTAGTTTATGAATCTCGTGAAGAAGTTTATTATTTCTGAAATGTATGAATTAAATTAAAATTGTCATGACTTGGCGTGGCGTGTGTCGCGTCAACGAATGGGGGGGGGGGTGGCGGTTGGGGACACCGGCTGGGGTGAGGTGAGGTTGAAGGGCTACGAAAGTTTTTATTTTCACATCGTCGCAGAGTACATTGAAAGGAGGAAAATTTCGGACATCAATTTGATTAACAAAACTTAAAATTATGAACAATAAATGTCAAAGCAACTAAGATATCTATGAGTTTAATATCTGTCTTTACGATAGAGGTGATGTTTCAAATGGGGATCTTGCTAACTTTTACTACAAGCGATTGAACAGTTAGTTCTTGAGTAAAATCTAGCCAAAATCACGATGAGCGCACATTAAAAAATAACGAAATTCACTCACAAACTCATACTGAGTCTATATGAGAGACTGAGACAAAGGCGGACCGTAACAGGGACTAAAGGGCTTTAGCCTAGTGTTGCCAGATCGAGGGTAAAAAGCCGCATCGTCCCCATTTAAATCAATGTAAAAAGTGCGACTTTTTCACCCCAATCTGGTAACACTGCTTTAGCCCCCCCCCACTTTTTTGGGCGGAGGGGCTAAAAATCGGGAAAAAGTTATCGCTTGAGACTTGAGAAGCAAAAAAAAAAAAAAAAAGTCATCACTTTTTAGCCCCCCCCCCCCACTTTTTTGGTCACGGTCTGCCTATGGACTGAGACTGAGACTCATAATACAGGAGTAGTGATTTTTTGAAAATGGGCCCAGATCGAACTTTGGCCTTCGATATCTGAAAAACGAAAAACGATATCGACCTTCGGTTTTCTCCAAAATGCTCAGTTTCCAACGTTCTTTTCAACCATGTTTCACAAGGTCGATAGGTCGATTTGAAAATGTTGAGTTAGGGGCCAAAAATCCCCTAAATTTGGGGGGGGGAGGGTTTAGCGGAAAATGAACCCCTTATTCACGTGAAAGAACACCCCCAAAAACCCTATGTGCGTATTTACAGAATTCAAAAATTCCGCACCGTTCTCGAGATACGGGGTGGGGGGGGGGGAAGGTGGCCAATACTTCTGAAACATCTTACTATAGTATAATACGGTATAACAAGACAGGATATTTGTTTGCTTTTGTGACGCCGCACTTTTTCGGTATGTTTGGAGCGCTGAGCTTTTCTTTGGAAACTTATTAGTGATCTACCTGGTATGTCATGATCTTTCCATAGTTATATCTTTGACGTGCTCGATCGTCCACAGTATGGAGTCAGGGAGCGGGAGCCTACACGTGTCTCAATCTGTCCTCGAAAATTACCGCAGTATAAATATTGATCGACTGCCTCGGTACTTTTCAGAAAACATCTGCTGCCTTAGAATAAACTTCCAAAAAAAAAAAAAAAAAAAAAAAAAAAAAAACTGGTAGTGATTTACCTCGTACAGGTATTGACTTTCAATAATAGAATGGTATAGCAAAAAGCAGTCATCGCCGCATTAATCAATGTTTTTTTTATTAAAGTTCAACATTCATGTATGTGTAAATCTGTGTTTGCTCTGAAGTTTTTCCTTGAAAACGGAAAATCTTGATCATCACCCGTTGGTCGGTGCAGTGTTGCCGAATTTGGTTTAAAATTTGACAAATTTCCAGTGAGTCAAATAAGCGGAAAATTGGAGGAAACTTTTTCCGTTTCAGGTTTTCCTTTTTTCACCATCAATCGGAATATGTTTGAACAATCAACTTTACACAGTCACACATCAAATATGTCTACCACCGGATTAATTAATGCCTTGCCCAAGTTTTCCTTGAGTTGAGCGATATAAAAGCATCGCAAGCAGTTCTTCGAGTTACTTCTGATTTTGATTTAGATTAAGTTAATTGTTTTGGTTCCTCTCGTTCTAACTCCAGGTGACAATTTTTTGGTTCAAGTTCTCATTCTTCTTGTTTTTATATATGTACAGGGTGTTTCACATAACCTGCTCACTATGGTTTTCTTGAACGGGTGACGATAAAAAAATCTGGAAAAATCGGTTTTGTAGTAACTCGGACTTGAAGTTTCATTTAAAAACATCATTCACGGTCGAGATATCGCAAGTCAAAGTTTGAGGTGGGCCCTAACCAAAGACTAAACTTTGACTTGCGATATCTCGACCGCGAAAAAAGGTACTGACTTCCGGTTTGCATTAAAATTCTTGGTTTTTTATGTGCTTTTGAATGATGTATCACACGAAAGGATCCGGTTTTTACTGGGTCAAAAAATGGTCTAAATCGAACTTCGATTTTCGATATATCGAATTAGAAAAATAATATTGGGCTTTTGATTGCGCCAAAATGCACACCTTTTTACGCCTACTCGAATGATGTATTAAAAGATAGGGGTTGCCATTTGAAAATTTTGAGAAATGGGGGTTTTCCCACCAAAAATGTTAAGGTGCCTCAAAGTCGACTTCCGGTTTATTTGATTGTAAATTCACATTTTTTTTCTTGAAAGTACTCGTCAAGTAGAGCATTTTACATGTGCAGTTTTTTGTTTTGCGACTTTTTTTGTAGGAGCTAAGAATTTTCGAAAATTGGTCCTATATCGAACTTTGACCTTCGATATCTCGAAAACGAAAAAAGATATCGACTTCCGGTTTAAGCCAAAATGCTTAGAATTTTACCCTCTTTCAAACGAAGTATCACAAGATTGGGGTTGCTATTTGAAAATCTCGAGATTAGGGGGGCACCCCCCTGAAAACCCCCCCAAAAACCAAATTTTGGGTTGTGGCAGTATTTTAACCCTTGTGAGCCTAAGGGGGGGGGGTACATTTGTACCCCAGGCCAGTTTTTTTACGCCATTTTGTCAAAACTGCTCAAAATTTTTTGGGACTTCATGGCATTTTAAGTTAGGATACTTAGAACACGTCTACCAAATTTCATTAATTTTTATTTTTCATGTATCACAGTGAATTTTACGGAAATTTTATGTAGATTAAGAATATTAAGTCAGATCGTTGAAAAAAAATTGGAAATTTATCAAAAATGGAAAAAATAATATGGTACCTCATTTCATTTTTTCAATTTTTTTTTATTTTGACATTTTTTTTAAAAGTAGGTGTAAATTTGGCAAAATAGCAAAAATTTACTCAAATTTCACATAAATTACTCTCTTAGGGTACTAAGTACATAATCCATCCATTAAAGTTTCAAAATTATTGATACTGACTGTGCTGCATGAAAATATCCTTGGGGTACAAAAATAACCCCCCCCCCCCTTAGTCCTTTGTGTTACCGAAATACCTTAGGCTCACAAGGGTTAAATGAAACTTCAAGTCCGAGTTACTACAAAACCGATTTTTCCAGATTTTTTTATCGTCACCCGTTCAAGAAAACCATAGTGAGCAGGTTACGTGAAACACCCTGTATACTGTAAATTCGAATTCCGTTTCATCAACGAGCATTACTATATTATTTGTTTTATCAAATAAATAATTAATACAGTGCAGTGGTGCCGCCAGAAATTTTTTCTGGAGGGGCTTGAGTGATGCTCACTCTCCCACCTCATTTCAGGTAGTTTTCCATCCCTTTCAGGCTGAAGAGGGGTTCTGGGGGTCCTCCCCGGGAAGTTATTGAACATTTGTCGCCTTGAAAAACCAGTATCAAGAGGTTTTCCCAGGTCTCCATTGAGAGAGATCCGAGTGAATAATTTTTGGGAGGAGGCACTGGCGCAACCAGGATCTCTTCCATCTCTCTCATTTCTCATTTGAATGTATAAGAAGGAAAAGGACAGAAAAAGGGGGTTTTATCCCTTTGTCCATCCTTGTCTAATATACTTTTTTTAATGGAGAAAAGAGAGAGATGAAGAAACTCTCGGTGCGCTACTGGGCGGAGGTATACTTTTACTTACAGCAGGTTATCGAATAAATAGCTATAGACTTTTTACATACACTCTTAACTAAATGCATGCCTTTGACGTATTCTTTGAACATCCTTGTGCAGCGTTCGTTTCCTTGTTTTTATGTTTGTATTAACTTTAGATAATTACATAGGCTGTTCCAAAAGTACTGCACGTTTTCTTTTTTTTAACCCGTTCGGTCACGAATTATGAAAGGGTAGAGATAAAAATTATCTGATTACAGATTCTCGTTTACTTGATTTTTTGAAATTTAAAAAGAAAAAAAAAAAAAAAAAATGAAATTGGATCAATACTAAGCATGTTCATCTGAATGGACATGGTGACTCAAAATTCATTATATTAAAGAGAGGAAAAATAATTAAGTAAAAATAAAAATCAGAAAACTTATCGACAGGATAATTAGCAAGAACAGGACTAGATTTGATTAGGTGCGAAGTAAACAACACCACCAACCTATCACCAATTTGTAGGAAGAGAGAACTGTTTGAGTCAGAGTGTCCATTGAGATGGACATCTAACTTACAAAAATTATTTGAAACCTGTAAATGATCGAAAATTAGGGTTTTACGGCATCATTGGATAGGTTATAACCCAAACTTTGAAGATCAACAGAGTTTTTTTTTCCCATAACCTATATCATCACGTTGACGACACAGTTTACAGTGCTGGAGAGTTCAGGTCGACAAGACATTTTCAAAACTCCATAACTCAGTCAATTTTTAAATTGGAGAGCTCTAATTGGTCTAGTTTTATCGGTATCCAGTTGGGAATTAGCCCTACAAAAATTAATTTTGATATATGACACCGTTTGCCTGCAGAAAAACGTACACAACTTTTGGGACAGCCATTGAACACGATTGAAAAAAAAATAAGAAAAACAATAAATCAAAATAAAACAAAAATAGAAAATATTTAGAAAATAAAAATAAATAAATTGATAGATATAGACGGATAAATAAATAAATATGTAAATAAAAATACCTCCGTACATAATTCACTCACAAATAGCAAATCGGCTGCTTTCCTTTGCACTTTTCAGAAATATGAAGAGACTATATTTTTTTACTCAACTACACTGAGAAAAATTTTCCGGTTGATTCAACCGGACGTATTAATACTTACTTAACTGACATTCCTGTTGTTTCAACAGGAAACACTGTTATTTCAACAGGAATTTCCGTTACTTGACTTGAATTTCTGTTATACTTGACCGGAATTCCTGTTGAAATAAAAGACATTTCTCGTTAAAATAACAGGAATTCCGGTTAAGTAAGTGTTAACAAGACGTCCGGTTGTGGCAACAGGCATTTTTGTGTGAAACTAACGCAACTGGGTTTGTCCATTTCAGCTCATCATGAAATTCTTCGATCTGTTCTTCGCCATGCTGGTGCTCGTGATGGGGACCTTCGTTGGACTGGCAGTTGCGAAACAATGCGGGAACATAAACTGCAAGAACCTGGCCCCGTATAATTTTGGGGAGTGCTGTAGACAGACGACAGAGTGCCGTCAATACTGTCCCTAGTAGCATTGCCTTGGGAAAAACTTGAAAAAAAAACGTAACAGTTTTGTAAAATACTGAAGTTTTGCTAAAAACTCGTAAAAAAAACGGAAAATTCTCGTTATTTTCTCAAAACCAGAAATTTTTCGAGAAAAAATCGTAAATTTCACGAGTTTTTTTTTAAGATATTTACGTAAAATTTACTTAAAATTATCGATACAAATTTTACGAGAAAAACTCGAAAATTTTACGTGTTTTTCTTATGATATTTACGTAAAATTTACGTGAAATTATCGATGGAAATTTTAACCGAAAAAAAAAAAAACCGAAAATTTTACGTGTTTTTCTTATGACATTTACGTAAAATTTCCGATGAAGTTCCGATGGACATTTCACGAGAAAAGGCTGTAAATATTACGTGTTTTTCTCATGATGTTAACGTAAAATTTTCGTAAAAATATAGATAAATTTTACAAGGAAAATCCAAAAGTTTTACGCATTTAATTCAGACTTTGACGTATAAAATATTCATTGAAATGTTTCGCAACTTTCCGGTAAATATTTCCTAAAATTCTCTTGAGACATCATGGTGAAATCTTCGAAAAGTATGACACAAACTTCCAGGGGTGCCAGTCTCTCCCTAGTCGATATACGAGTTACCCCCCAAATTAAACATTTTCATCCCCCCCTCCGACCATCCGACCCTCCCTCAAAATCAGACATTATGAAATCCCCCCCCGGCTCTTCCCCCAATTCAGACATTTTCACCTCCCCCCCCTCTACGACCCTTCACCCCAAATCAGAAATTTTTCCCCAACTGAAAAGTCTAGAGGGTATGGAATACCCCCCAGGAGGAGGGGGTCCTCCCCCGTTAAAATTTGTGGTTATTTTCGAAAGTAGTCAGAGGGGAGACCTTCAGTTAGAGGGAAGACACTCAGTCAGGGGGAGACACTGTCAGGGGGAGGCCCTCAGTTAAGGGGGGATCCTCAGTTAGAGGGAATCCTCATTCAGGGTGGGGACCCTCAGTTAATTCCCTCAGTAATTATCGATAGAAATTTTACGAGAAAAAACTAGAAATTTTACGTGTTTTTCTTATGAAATTTACGTAAAATTTACGGACATTTCACGAGAAAAAGCTGTAAATCTTACGTGTTGATCTTGAGATAATTACGTAAAATTTACGTACAATTATTGATTGGTATGTTACGCAAAGTTCCGGTAAAAACAACGGAAAATTAGGAACAAAGAACACCACCATGTAGTTTGTTTACTTCACAAGGAAAGTCGGATTCAAATTTGTAGGGAATTCGGTAGGTTGAGATGTAACGCACTGTGTCGCGCCCAACTTATAAAATATCAGCTTGAGGCAGCGACGAGAGATTTTTCAATACGATTCTAGAATTGATTGGCATTTCAGGTTAACAATGGGCATTTAAACAAACAAGCATGCAAAGGCAAATTAACTTTTTTGTTAGACAGAGATACAACTCACCAAGTTTGGCCGTCGAGCGGTAAGTAATCCTAGAATTGGTTTGTCGACACAACTTTAAATACAACACTATGTACAACACTTGTCCGTCTTAGCTGAGACGACATCTCATTAAACAGCATGGATTACATTGTTTTAAAGCCCGTTTGGTATACCAGGTGAAGATATGACACCACTTTTAATCACAAGAGAATAAGAAATGAGCTAATAAGAATTCCGTATTGACACGTTTTGAAGTTCTTCAAATTTAACGCGCTGATGAAACATCAAAACATTGTGGGTTGGTATAAACCCCACGGTAAGTTGATTCCACTTTTTTCTGTTACTTCCTTTTTCAAATAGAGAATTTGCACAAACGATGAATTATATTAGAAGGACTTGGCAGAAGTCAGCACTATCTAACTGTACCAGCGAGCACAAACACAGTGGATGGACACACTGACTCAACTTCTGGAATCCGATCAATGAAGAAAACTGAAACTACGAAGCACAAATAAGTACTAGCATATTGCCCGTCGGGCTACCGACGGGTACTGCGGTTTTTTTTTTTGTTTTACTCGTTTTTTGTTGTTTCTTTTTTCTTGTGGTGTTTTCAATGTTTTTTTTTTTTTTTTTTTTTTTTTTAAGCGTGCCGTATATATACGGTGCGCTTCTTGTTTTCATTTTCATATCTAATATATAAGTCCAATGCCTTGCTTATGGCAAAACCTTGGCGGGAAAGGTTTGAAAAATTAAAAACGTGTTTTCTTAAAACTGGTTTCATTAATCGTTAATTTTTTGCTGCAATCCAGGAGGTCTCGGCGTCTATTTTCTTAAAATTGTAAAAGTTTTGGTATTCCTGTTAATTTCAATAAGTTATTAAGCGTCAAAGTCGAATTCCTTCAAACGAGAATTCCATACAGGTCCAGCAACCTAAGTCATTTGTGCCAACCTATGAGTCGAAATTCCAAGGCAGGAGGGGGGTGGAAACACCCTTCACAGAAACCCTCTTTGCCCCTCGCCTTTGGGCTCCACCGGTCTCAAGATTTCTTCACGGTGCATTAAGCGTTCAGGATACGCATCGTATAAGTGTCAAAATCTGTTTGACGAGGGGTACATCGATAAGAAGCGACGAGGTATTGATGAAGAGCGGGAGGGGTATAGAAAAGAGAGAGGCTCATTCATATCTTTAAGTAGACCTGTTTAGTGATGACGTCACGATCAGAATTAGTTCCAAACAAATGCTCTATCTCGCTCACTCTCGTGGATTTACCAGATCCAAATTTTCGAACGCAAATTCATGCTAGTTAACCAACAGTTTTCTCAAATTTTATTGCACCATTAGATTCCACTTGCCCTAAAGTATCTTTTCACTGTAACATAATTCCTAAAAGATCACAAGCTAATTTACAATCACAGTTATACCGAAAGACGTTCTACGTTTTGTCCTTGTCTTACTCACGGTCTCTTATGGTAGTATCACCGGCATGACACTCAATCATTCTAACTTCTCTTCGTATCGAAGCTATTGTTCGAGGTACAACACATGCCGTGATGGTGCTGATGAGCCTATATCCTAGAATTTTGTGCTCTTAAGAAACTGTGAGTGTGACAAGGACAAAACATAGGACTTTCTTCGATATAACTGTGATTGTGCATCGATGCGCGATGTTTCAAAAAGTTTGTGATAGCGGGCTCATATTTTATCACTGAGAAAAAAGTGGCTGTTAAAACTGTAAGAATAGAACCATAGATGATTTCGCCTTATTTCAATCATGAGACCTATCGTTGCTGTAGTCAGCGCGCTTGTCTACACGAATTCTGATTGTCTCTATGGAATTTCGATTATTTCTATGGGAAATAAAGCGCGGGAATATATATCCAATCGGAAATTTTTTGAAACAATCGGAAATTTTTATAAGGGACGTGGAACCCAATGGTGTGATAAACACAACGTGTAAAGAACGTGTTGTTTACTAGCACTTGTATTTGAAAATTTGGACTGTGTTTCGTATGGGAAAACCCACGAGAGCGAGTGAGACGGAGCCTTTGTTTGGAACCAATTTTTTTCATGACGTCACACTAAACAGGTCTTTGCATCGAAACATTTGAAATTCTGGGGGATCGGCAAATTGAAAGCCCCTCAATGAGCGTCGATGGAATCAAGGGATTTTTGAGGACATTTTTGGCGTTTTGTTGAAAAATAGGTGTTTAAAATCCAGAACACAGGGAGCCAGAGGGGTAAAATTCTTATTAATTGCTCTAAAAAGTGAGAGGGGCTGTCACGTGTCTTCCACCCCTGGACAGCTTCCTCGCTGCGGCTATGGAATTGACTCTGGAATAACTTATTTACCTATCCTAAAAAGTTCGTTGCGTGTACAAAATTTTTCACTGGAAGCTTCTTCAAATTTTGGAAACTATAGGTCCATATGGAACTTTGCTTTTCCAACACGAAAAATGATATCGACCGACGGCAACAGAAAAAAAAAGAAATAATATGACAATGCGTTATAGTGAATAATGGCATAGTTTTAACTGTAAACTTTCGATACTTTTCAAGAAAATAAATGGGGAGAGGGGGAATTAAAATCCACAAACCTCTTAAACCTCCACACCTACTAATCTATACCCCTAGAATGCTTGATATGTAAAGGGCACTTGAAATGGTTAGTTCTGTATATTAAAGGATTATTGTTTCATGAATTCGCAAGTGTTCCATTTATGCATATTACGTATCTACATCGTGACAATCGCAACAAGTGCTGACAGCACCTAAAACGGAAAAAAAGATAAAAAAAAAAACTGTTTATTATTTAGAATCACGGCTTTTCCGAATATGACACTTTTTGACTTCAAAAGAACGCAACCTCATGTTTGATCCCTGAACAAGCCGTTTAAAAGGTGGAGGGATTTAGAAATATCTATTGTCTATAGTTTATGTGGGTAAAAAAGATCGAGCCTTATCAAATAATTTTCTCTTTTCAGCTTTCAATGGGTTTGTTGCAAACTTTTGCTACAGTGCTATAGAGTTTTGATTCTGATGTAAAATTGTCTGAAAATTAGATTGGCGGCATCAAATAGTCATAAAATCCACTAATAAGCCCAAAAAACGCATTATAAAGCTAAGAAAGCCAAAATTGCAGTCGTAAAGCCGAACAATCTGTGCACGCGCACGACGAACATCAGAGATAGATGACCCATTCTCCCCTTTTTCTTTAAAGGGGGGGGGGGGAGAGAAAATATCTCTAAAGTCAAACTGTGATTTTAAAAATGTGCATGGTCAAGATGTTGTCTTTTGTGAAGGTGGCGGGGGGGGGGAGCAAAATATCAAGAGCAGGGTGTTTCAAAACTTGAGTACCAAACTTATGGAGTGTATTTTTGGGGTCAACATACATATATATAAGACTTTATTTTCCTACATGAGTATGTGCTGCAATTGTTTCTCTTCTGAGCTAGATCCCTCCAAAGTTTTGAAAACAAAAAACAAAAAACAAACACAAAAAAACAACGCCTTTGACTCATCTCCTTATAGATACATCTGATCTAAATTTATTTATTTCATAATTTCTCACCAAACAAGCTCAATTGGACAGCACTTGTCACAAAAGAACCGAGTGACATTTTTGATCAAATTGAGTTATTGATTGATAGAGCTAGCAATACTGAATCTCGAAGCAACAAGTGCTTCTTCTATAATAACAACTATTTCCCGTCAAAATTCCAGGTAAAAGTAAGCTGGTGAGCCTCATTGATGTCATTGTCCATATGATGAAATAAAATGAGAACTTGGTTCCTTTGGCTGATTAGGTTAAACCTTAATCCGAGTCACGTAAGGAACCAACTCCGACTTGGTTCCTTTCAGTGGCGGCTCGTGCGATTTGGCAACCATGCTTTTTTACCATTTAAACCTATGCAAAAGTATCGATATCTTGGGGGTGCATTGCACCTCCTGAAGATCGATTGTTTTACAAAGGTTTAAATGGAGGGATTCCACTGTTGCCACATTGCACGAGCCGCCACTGGTTCCTTTTATAGAATTGGGAACGGACTTAAGTCCGGATTAACGGATTTTAAAATAATCAACAGTGTAAACCAACTCTGCCGTTTGGTTTCTCTTAGAGTTTGGTTTTTCGTGATTATGCCAAAAAAAAGAAGAAAGGAACCAAGTCACTTTAAACGCTAAAAATTAAGTACCTTTCCTACATAGTAAATTCCACTTTTCCGGTGTTGAAATGCAAAAACATAACACGGTAGTTGTATGAAATCAAAACGTAAGTAATTCCAAGTTTTTTGTTTAAATGCTAGCTCTTCAACTTTGGACTCAATTTTCTCGAGATCAGCTCCATGTTGAATGCTGTCTAATTATTATCATTGCTAGCAAAAGCATTAAAGCTGTTCAGACTTTAGTGGCACGCTTTTCCAACACCTGCGTGTTGGAATTTTCCCTGCTTGTTTTTCGTTTTTATTAATCCTCCTTTTGCTCTTTTCTTTTCTGATTTGTTCCCAATTTTTATTTTGATCCTGTCAGTGGTGTAGCGTGCAATTTAGCAACGTTGCAGCTCTTCTATTCAAATTTGTGAAAAAGTTCGGAGTATACACTATACAGAGTGGCGCAAAAGTCCGTTCTCCCCCTTTTATTTTCTTTTTTTATCGTCAAAGGTAGATTTTCAAAGATCGATATCTCGAATTCGAAAAATGCTATTGACCTTTGGTTTGCGCCAAAATTCTCATTTTTTTACGCCTGTTTTATCGACGTCTCGGGGCTGTAAAATCAAGTTTTGAATACATTTATGCCACAACAGTATTTTTTCAGGAAAGTACTATCGACGTCAAGAAAACTGTCGTCGAATATTTGAGCTCATTGTGCGTCGGGCCCCGAAAAAACTCACACATACGCACCAGTTACTCAAGGAAAGGAATATACCGGGCTACCTGCGTCGGTGGCTCACTGCATCGACCCTTCGGCAGAAGAATTCGTTTCGGCTGCCCGTGTTTGGATCGAGCCCGAAGCACGGGAAGAGATAAGAGATGTGAACCGCGCCGGGCGATGCGCTGACCAGTGACCACTCGGCACACGACACCCTTTTCTGCATATTTTTCCGAGTATTTTTGTTTTGATTTTCAGATATTGTAACTTAACGTAAGCGGGTGTATCCTAGGACATATTGACAGTCGCGGGGAGGGGGGAGAAGAGGAGCCAATTCATGAATCATGATAACTATCTCCGTGGGACATCTTCATCATCTACACCACACACTCGACCGAACTTGTGCGAGGGGTGGAAAACACGGAAAAAAAATTATACCCGTAGTTTTTATTTTCACATTTATATTCTTCTGTTAAGGTTATAAGAAAGTGATGTGTATGACACATCAATCTCTTTGTTATAACCTCAAAAATTCATTTAAAGCTTCCCGAGGCTAAGAAGTGATACTAATTTTCTTAAAATTTAACTTTAAATGAGGCAAAGTTGAAAATATCGTGTTAAATCTTCATTCGGGCAATTTCACTGGGCCCAGGCCTGTGCCAGCCAATCAAGGACCGTCAAATCGATATCGACATTAGACATTAGTTTCAGTGGCGTCATTTCGAGTCTGGCTTGGGGGGGGGGGGGGAGGGCGGCAAAAATCTGATTTTTGAAAACCTTTTTTTTTTCTTTTTTGTTGTTGCTCATCAGTATAATTTTAGACCTCAGAGCCGGCTGGGGAGGGGGGGGGGGCAAAATCTGACTTTTTATGGCTCATCAATATAATTCGTTCCCGTTTTTGAGCCTGACTTCAAATCCTTGGGAGGGGGGGGGGGCAAATGCCCGCCCTGTCCTCCCGCCACCCCCTCAAATGACGGCACTGTTTAGTTCGATTGTGCCTCATTTGTCTAACACCTCGTTATGGGACTCTTGTTTACTCTTTAGGCTTTGTGCAAGCGCCCATTTTTCGGTTCAAATGACAGGGTTTAGGCTTTTGAAAAATTATAAACTATCCTAAGGGCAAAACAGACGATTTTTAGCCTGTTTGACGGTAGTTGTACGATTTCTTCCCAGTGAACGATCTGCAAAAACGGGGGCACAAAAATACTCTTTCGACTAACTTTTGGGGACTACCACCGTTTATTTTAACTAGGAGTGCTTGTTAAGTAGAACATTTTCATTCCGTTGTATCTCGAATTTCAAAGATTTAAATGGAAGATACGAATTTTTAAAAATGTGCCGCTATTGAACCTTGACCTCCGATTTATCGAAAAAAATAAAACGATATAGACCTACAATTTTCGAAAAGAGTTTCAGAATATTACGTTCTTTCCACCCATGGAATATTATTAATGAATGGAGTTCATCGTTTAAAAATTGCTAGCTACGGGTGGGGAAGGCGAGGACCCCCCCCATCGTAGCTTAGGGGGAGGAGGGAGACCATCTGAGCAACAGCATTCGATCATTATTCGAAGCCGTTTACAAAGTATCGGAGGGGTGGGGGGTGTCAGGCTGAATCAGTGCGAATATGAAGAAGGAAAAGTGATTCTTATACTTCCGCAAATAGAGAGCGCAAAAGTAACCTCAAATAAAGAGGAAGGAAAGAGAGATGAGAACAATGAAATTTAACAAAGCTTTCCTTAGACGAGTATTACATAGAAAAAAGGAAACTTCTAATTTTGAGAGGGGGACACCAATTCCAAGCGCATAAAAAGTTCGATTAGTATATAGAAAGAGAGTGCGCAGTGATGTAGCGCGAAATAGAGTAAATTTGTATTTATACCATTTAAACTCGTAAAAAGAATCGAACGATTGGGCCTGCTCACCCTCTCATAGATATTTTACACGAGTCAGATTGGACAAAATGCAGCGTTGCTAGGATGCGCGCGACACCACAACGGGTATGTGTATGATGAGCCCTTTTGAAACCATGCTCATGTGAAATCCCCCCTCCGCTTCCAACACCAAAATTGATAGGCCGCTGCCGGCAGGTCTCTGGCTCTGACGAGGTCATGTTCATGTAATTCTACTCCGAAGAAACGCAAGACTGCGCGACTTGGAGATTTCATGAATTAAAAAGAAAAACTCAGAAAGTCAATCGTTCAAAACCAAAGATAGGGCGAAGAGTGGTGGTAAATAGATGATTCGGAAACTTGGAGTGTGAGAGTAAAATTATACATAAGACATGTTGATGATAAGAAGTGTGTGAGTGAGATCAAGAATTTAGCAGCAAATAGGCCGAACCGATCGCCCGAGTCCACTGTTATCCCCTCGTGCATATGTGTGAGTGATCTCGCAGTCCGTCGCTCAGTAGTCACTCGAAAAAAAAAGTCATCCGCGACAATCTTCTTGTCGTCGATAGTACTTGCTTTTTAGAGTATTTTAGACTACTGATTTTTAAATTCCGACTTTTTACATAGGAGTAATGATATTTTGAAAATGGGTCCAAATCAAACTTTGATCTTCAATAAATCGAAAACGAAAAACGATATTGACCTCCGGTTTGTGCCAAAAGTCTTAGAATTTAATGTTCTTTTGAATTAGCTATCACAAGATAGGGGTATCCATTTGAAAATTTTGAGTTGGGGGCCTTTCCCCCCCTAAGGGGAGTGATTTTGGAAATGTTGACCCCCTCACGCGAAAGCTCTCAAAAAGTTATAGAAGACCCCAAAGTTTCAATTTTTCATCTGAAGCCGTTTAAAAAAGAAAAGGGGGGACGGACTTTTGCGCCACCCTGTAGACTGTTTTAGTAGAGCGATATACCGTATCGATTGCAATGAGCTATAACTTTAGAGTGGCAGCGGGCTGGTCCACCTTGTGCCACACAGAGTAGAAGGAATCCCGGGAAAAAGCGGAATTTGGACGGCAGATTCCGAGTTTTGAGGTTAAATTTTGTAGGTCGTTCGAAATTTGGCGGGAATTTGGACGGCAGATTCGTAGGTCGTTTCCGGCGATGCCCGAGTTTGTTTACGAAACGACCGGAAACAACCTACAAAATTTAACCTCAAAATCGATTTTTACGGCAAGATGGCGGCGCTCTAGGTGACAACAATGAACCAGCGGAACGTTCCTTGATGTGCCACTCTAAAGTTATAGCTCATTGATCGATTGCCGTCTGAGGGCCTCTAGTTCTAAACAAACTCTGGTTCAATGTAGTTTCCCCATAAGCGAACTTTTGTACGGAGATTTAGGGTATTCAATCAAACAATTAATGCGACCTTTTGGCGATTATGAATTCTACGTCCTCGAAAATGCTTAATTATGCCTGGTTCCTTGACTAAAACTGCCGAAATTAATAAGATATTAAAGATTAAATGTTGCATTTGTAGGTTAGAATCGCCCAAAATCCCGCCAATTCCACACCAACAACAATAACATTTTGGTGATTCCAACCTCCAAATGCATCGTTTAATCTGTAATATCTTGTTGTTTTGGCAGTTTCACGGGTGAAACCAGGCAAAATTAAGCATTTTCGAGGACGTAGAACTTATAATCGCAAAAAAGGTCGCATTCATTTTTTGATTTAATAGTCTAAATTTCCGTTCAAAAATCCGCTTATGGGGAAAATGCATTGAATCAGAGTCTGTTTGGAGCCAGAGGCCCTCGGACGGCAATCGATACGGTATATCACTCTACTATTGTCTATTGGTTGTTCGGTGAACACTTCCTCATTCGATCTTTTACAATCGTTTAATTAAATAGAGTAGAACGTTCCCAAATTTCACGCTATGTCACTGATTTTTTGTGTACACAACACATTTTACTTACTTCTTTTATTACTTCTCCGTTATTAGAGGAGAAGGAAATTGTTTTAAGTGAGGAGTAATATAACGTTTTGTGTTGGACTAACATTTTACTCATGATCGTACGTAGTCCAAGATAACCGTAATTTCTAAAAGTTGCACAGGAATACTTATTGACATTTTTGTTTCCGTATTTGGCCGAATAATGCTGTAGGTAGTTTAGCTTTTTTTTTGGCCGAAGTTAAGTATCGAGTTTATGTTTCATTCCGTTGATGTAATTTTGATTGCAGTTTGTCGCGTGCGCATTTTACCAACATTTTATTTCGTACCGTTATACTTGCGTAGAAGGTCGAATCATGGGCGAAGCCAGCAATTTGTCAGCTGTGGATTCTACCCATTTGAATGTATGAGAAACAAAAGATTAGAAATTGGGCCATGTCCTCTTCAACAATCGATTTTTTCTCGTACATTCCAATGGGAAGCATCCACAGTTGCCAAATTGCTGGCTCCGCCCATGGGTCGAATTTTTGGATGTTTATAGTGCACTCCTTGGCATAGGCGGAAAAGGGGGGGGGGTTGAGGGGGCTAAGTTCCCCCAGAGGTCTGCCAAGCCCCCCCCCCCCAGAAAATTTTGCAAACAAAGAAACGTTTACCCACAACAACAACAAAAATATATTACAGTATATGATGTTTATCATTTAATTTTGTGATTGCCTAATTGTTTCGCACCCTAGCTAATAGCTATATGAGTACAATGTATTTCATATCTTAGTTTAGGCGTGTATGATGTAGGTACTTACAGTCGACAAAAGAATGTCAGATGCCGCCTTATATTTTGGTTCAAGTAGACTACCTGCGATACCTATCACAGTAAAAAGCATCGCATGTGGCCTACTTAAGTCAAAATCCAGGACGTTATCTGACATTATTTAATTCGTCGACTGTAACTGTAAGTACATCATACGCCTATGTAAGTTGGGGTGGAGGGGGTCATGGTATACCCCTCTTGGAGGGGGGCGGTCTTGAGGTGCCTCTAAGATCCCTTGGAACCCAGCCCCCCCCCCCCCCCAGAAAAAATTCCTAGTTCCGCATATGCTCCTTGGATACGAACATATACATAAGCTTAAAAGGGACAAAGAGCAGCATTGGCAGAATGCAAGTGACGCTGCGGCGACTGATTGATCTTTCCACGCGCCATAATTACACGTTTAAAGAAAATGAAAGGTTAAAAATTGTATGTTTTGCATTGATTCCTATGAACAACTCTAAAACAGCTGATGATACATGATACATGTATAAAGAAATCGGAAGGCATTCGAACTGGTAACAATATCATTGCTAAGATGTGAGTAATGATTGACGTTGCCAAGCAACATGCATTTCCAATTTATCGTATACATCAGAACCCGAGCTAAGGATAGAATCCATTAATCTGCGAAGGATAAAAAAAAGAATCCCTACCCTCGCAGAATATTCCCTGCGTTAGTAAGTGAAATATTTTTGCGCACGACGCACTCCTAAAAGAATCCAGGAATATACCTCTTAAAGAAACTTAAAGTCCCAGAAGTTGGCAAAAACCCCTAAAAAATGAAACTACCCCTCAAAAGGGGATGTTATTCAAACCCATAGGCGGACCGTGACCAAAAAAAATTGGGGGGGGGCTAAAAATTGATGACCTTTTTTTTTTTTTTTTTTTTTTTTTTTTTTTTTTTTTTTTTTTTTTTTTTCAAGTCTCAAATGATGACTTTTTCCCAATTTTTAGCCCCTCCACCCAAAAAAAGTGGGGGGACTACAGCTCCCCCTAGCCCCTGATACGGTCCGCCTATGTTCAAACCGCTTGAAAAAAAAACCCCCACCCGCATCGTCTAGGAGAAACAACATGCGAAAAACCAGAACTTTCGGCCTTCGCACTGTCTAGGCTCCGAAGCCACTCCGCGAGAATCGAACAGCCCCAGTATATAGTGTAGTTCAAAAGAAGCGCTGCACGTAAATTCGTTCTGCTACACCTACTGAAGAGTTCTGCAAAAACTCAATTTCAACGCGGCTGTCGCCGATTTTTTTCGAGAAGCCCACCGACCTGATTTCGGAAATGAACCCCCCGCGAGGGGTAGTTTTAACGATGGGACGGGTTCGGATATGCAAAGATCGATTCGTGCATATCAGAGTGACTCCGGGTGCGTTATTAAGTAGTCAGCAAAGTCGTAGATTCCTTGATAAGATTCGTCCGATGAGAAAACCCACCCTAACAGGGGGTAGAAAAAGAATCGGGGGCGAAGAGCGAAGTCGCACGATCACCCCCGACCGGAGCACGATCATCAATCAAAATTTCGCCACCCTAAGTGATCCCGTGCCCGAAATAATCGGTAAAACCGATGCTTCCAAAAAACCACCCTTAGCGGGGGATGATATTCGCGGCGCGCGAATTCGAGTGGAAAAGTCCACGCGCGGAGCCCGGGGCTACCCTCGTGCGAAGTCTCGATCACCTGGACAACGTCTTCGATCCCCGTTTCCGCGATCCAAAACAACCCATCTCGAAGGGTAGATCCCCCGTGAGGGGTTGATTTTAGGGTTGGGTCGATCCGGATGAGCTGGATCGCTTTCGAAAACCGAGCAGTATCGGGGGCCGGAATTTCGACGTCTCAGATACCATAGGGCCAAAAATGGGGTAAAACACCGCGATAAAATCCACCCTCGGGAAGGGATGAAAAAAAAAAAAACGGGGAAAAGAAGCACGATGTGCACACCGTTTGGTGGCGCAGGACCCGTTCGCGAAATTTCGAGGTCCCGCGTGCCCCCGTTCTCGAGATCATAGTAAAACGCGATTTTTGACGATTCTCAGCGGTCGCCTTTTATTATATCAGATACCATAGGGCCAAAAATGGGGTAAAACACCGCGATAAAATCCACCCTCGGGAAGGGATGAAAAAAAAAAACGGGGAAAAGAAGCACGATGTGCACACCGTTTGGTGGCGCAGGACCCGTTCGCGAAATTTCGAGGTCCCGCGTGCCCCCGTTCTCGAGATCATAGTAAAACGCGATTTTTGACGATTCTCAGCGGTCGCCTTTTATTATATAAGATACTTCGAAATACTGCGAGTGTAAAAGAACTAGTGTCTGTCTCAATGTCTAGTTCCGAAGACCTTTGCAGAAATTAACAAACAAAATGCACAGAGCTACAAAGCCATATCCGCGGCGCGGGATTAAAACAACTAAACATAACCTCAAAACTAGTCCCGCCCGAATGCTGTAGACCGTTGATGCGTTGGTGGTGGACTGCATCGTTTACGCCATCTTTGGAGCCATGGTCTTTGTCACGTGATGATAGCGTGAAAGTCAAGTCTATACCCGCCTACACTCACACTCACACTCACTCTGCAATACAACGCAACGGTCATTTCAGGTCATTTCCCCAGTTAGGAACAACAATGAGAGTTGGAGCTCTTTAATTCAGTAAGACTTTCTTAAGTTCAGTGCCTAATTATTGTCTGTGATCGTCGATCCTGGTAAACTCACCAACTCCTCGATATTTTTAACGGGCTTCGTGTAAGTACCTACTCACAATTAGTCTGAATCTTTTTGACGAATCCATTTATTTTCAACTTTGATCAGTGATTCAAGGACAAAGGTTCCCTTGCATTCTATTTCTGCAAACTGCAGTTATGACTTCAGCCTTGTCAATAATGATTTTTCTGGCCGTGTCTAGCTCTAGAGAGAATAATCGATTCACTTTAAGTCTAGCTTAAACTATTCCTTTGTGATTGTCATCTCTCATTCGCTTACGTAGAAATTTATAACCTCACTTTCTTGTCATGCGATTGAAGCTGAACGAGAGGAAAATTCATCCCGGGTTTACAATTCAGGAACAATCGATTTGTGAGGAGGCCATGGTCCTTTCACTAATCGATTGTTTCTCATGCACTCAAATGAGATTAATACATGGTTGCCAGATTGGCTGGAAGCAATAATACATATATCTACCTTTTTAAAAACACTCATTCATAACTCCATCACAGAAAAGGACATTTTGCAACTCACACACGTTCAATTCAAAGCTTCTTATTTTTCACTCCCGTTTTCCAGAAAATTAATGTCCATTTCATGAAGTTAAAATAATGCAACCTTGCTTGGCTCTAAATCTCTATGGAAGTGCTATTTGTAATTTTTCTTGGTATTTCTTTCAGAAAGATACTGGTTACTAGAAAAAATCAGCCATGATGTAACTTTTTCTGCGGAATCCCTTCTAATTATTTACTCGTGTTTGTGAATTCTCGACAATTTGAGAAGGGAAGCTACAGAAAGAAATTGAATCGTCGCTCTGGAGGAAATTTGAAGATAGAAGCCAGATTGTGAATCCAAATTGCAAATTCATCTAGCTCACTGGATCAGGCTGCCACCTGCATCAACTGTTTTTTGTTGTTCAAATCAGTGCGTTAAATTTGAAGAGCTGAAAAACGTGTTAATTCGGAGTTCTTACCAGCTCATTTCTTGTTCTCTTGTGATTTAAATTGATGCCATCGCTTGACAACTGTTATACCACATGATCTTCAAAAATAATTTACTACAGTTTGGTGAGATGTCTTAGCTGAAGCTAAAAAAAGTGCATAGTGTTGTGTTTAAACTTGTGTCATGAAACTAATTCTCCGATTACCGCTTGACATTCAAACAAGGTGAGTTGTATTTCCATTTAACAGTATCATTTACCATGGTGCCCGCATGCTTGTTTGTTTAAATTTTAATTGTAAACCTGAAATGCCGAACAATTATGGAGTCGTATATTTAAAGATATTTAGGTGCTGCTACAATATCTTATTATACTATAAAATATGTTTTTTTTGAAGTTGTGTGGGATATATCGTGCTGACATCTCTTGCTCCGCTCAGTCATCTCATAAAGCTCATTCAAACCACATCAATGCTCCATGCTTGGCATGATGAATTGAAATATGTTTTATTAGATGTAGCAGTTCCAAGGTAAATGTGTTTCAGGCAGAAGGGAGGGTAAAAGCTGCACTTGAACTGTTTTTTTAGGCGCACCGTAGGTACTACGTGCGCCTATTGAAATCGGTCTGCTACTCAATAGAGTATACTACGCCCCCTTGTGGTCAAATGGCAAAATGAGCTTTTTTGATGTCGTGAAATTTAGGCTGTTTCTTGTTTTTTTTTAATGCCAATTTCATTTGAAAAGTTAATGTTTTCCCAATCACGACTGAATTTCGAGTGTGTTGGAAGTAATTAGATGTTCATTGATTCACGTTTTCTTAAAGTTATTCTACTTCAAAATTTTTACTAACCTCACTTTCTGATTAGTGATGATTTCAAATTGTCCCGGTATTTATTCTAGGTGATCAAGTGAACCAATCATTTGCCGTTCTGGGTGTTTGTTTTTTTTCATGTAAATGTAATTATTATAATTAATTATAGCGTTTGGTCAAACGCAAAACGGAGAGTCCCAGCAGCAAGAACTCTGAACTTTCACTATCTCAATGCTCAGAATTCTCATTTAATTACCAAAAATTACTGGGCATCGAAGAGGATCTCTTATTTAGCCCTGATTTCGTTGTTTACGTAGTGGTCCCTACCCTAACCTGCAAGCATATTTACTATCAATTTTCAGCTATTTGTTTATGCTCAAGCATGGACAGAGAACGCTGCGCTGCGGCTGCCCTGTGAATGAAAGTAGTTCCGCAAACCGCTTTTAAGAGCGTTGGGGTCTGGCTGGCTGGACTAATAACCAATGACTCGGCATGGTCCGATTTCTTCTTACTACTGATCACTTTTTACTTTCTCACTCTAATGAAAGAAGAAAAATTGAGAAAGTATTGCGATGACGCAGAAATTTTCAAGGTATTTTGTTGCGATAGTTGGCCTCTCACGACAAAGTCAATCATGATTTAGTAAAAAAAAATGGCCTCTCATCATGTCTAATACCATCCATAAGAACGTCCTTCCATCATATTTTCATTTTTCTTAACCCTTTTTGACTTAGAGAGATTTATGTAAAAAAATTCTGTGGCGTCTGTCCGTCTGTCCGTCAGTCCGGCTGTCCGTCACTCCGTACCTAGGCATAACTTTTGAACCATTGATCCTTATGCATCCAGATTTTGCACAGTTGTTGCTTTTTAGATTCTCCAGAGGCGGATTTTTTGTTTTTTTGAAATTTTGACTTTTAGGGTAGTTATGGGGAAAAAATGATTTTCATTAAAATCAATGGTAAAATGGATAAAAATGAATAAAAATGGAATAATTCAAGTTTGGCTCAATCAATTTTGATGAAAGTTAGCAGAAAAAATCTATTTTCAGCCTACTATAGAATAAACCACTTAAAGCTCCTATATTCATTCCTTAAAACTGTTTAAAAAATTCAAATAAGCGAGCTCGAGCCAAAAAATAGAATTATCGTGAGAAATCAATCTTAAAACTTGGAGTCAATCAATAATGGCGCTATGAATTTTGATAAAACTTTGTACACACAATCTACTATCAATGAACTTAAATATTTTCCTCTCTGTGTCTCCAAAAACAACCAATAAAACCATTTCAAGAGGTAATATAGGTGCGATTGAGCAAACAATTTGGGAATATAAGCAAATAAAAATATAATCCTATTATTTGGGATAGTTCAGGTTTGGTTCAATCAATTTGGATGAAAGTTAGCAAAAAAAATCTACATTCAGCCTACTATAAAATAAACCACTCATAGTTACAATATTCAACCCTCAAAACCGTTTAAAAAATCAAAATAGGTGCGCTCGAGCCAAAAAATGGAATTATCGTGAGAAATTAAGTAATCTTAAAACTTGGAGTCAATCAATAATGACTGGATGAATTTTCTTGAAACTTTTTACACACAATCTACTATCAAAGTACTAACATACTTTCCTCTCTTGATCACCATAAACAACCGATTAGACCTTTTCAAGAGGCAATATAGGTGCGATTGAGAAAAAAATATGGGTAAATAAGCAAATAAAAACATAATCTTATTATTTAGGATAATTCCTGTTTGGTCCAATGAATTTTGACAAAATCTGGCAAATAAAATCTACAATTGGTTTACAAAAGAAAGTAGCCCTTACAGTTACAATATACAACCCTTAAGAGAGTTTAAAAAATCAAAATAGGGTGTTTGACCAAAAAAAAGAAAAAATGAAAGTGAGGAATTAATTTTAAACTTGGAGTCAATCATTAATGGGATGGATTTTGACAAAACTTTTCACAAACATAATGTGTTAAAAAAATACACTAAACACTGCACTGCGTGCACTAAAATATTTTTCTGGTACAGTCCTCATAAAAACCTTAAGACCGTTTCGAGGGGCAATATAGATACGATCGAGCAAAAATCTTTTGAAACTATAATTGTAAGCAAATATGAAGACAAACATAATATTTGGAATAAGTAATTCAAGTATGACTCAATTAAGTTCGATGAAAATTGCATCAAAACGTTTGCAACCTAGGCAGAAATTTCTTTCCAATGTATTACTACAATATACAACTTTTAAGTCTAAAGCTGTTTAAAAGCAATATAGGTTTCATCACACCAAAAAATAGAATATTCAAGGAAAATTAATTTTATAAAGAAAAGTCAATCAAAAATGGCTGAATGAATTTTGTTGAAATTTTGTTTGCGCAATCTACGACTTACTTAAGTACATCTTTGGAGGGGGGTTAATCTATTAAACAAAAAAATTATTTTGAAGATCCACAGTTTGAAAGAAGAAACCAAACATAGTACTCAATGGAGGAAATGCAAGAATCAGTACATTTCGACCTGCTATAAAAACTAAGGGAAAAAAGAAACTCCCAAAAATAGAACAAAGATCAAATATAATGAATGCAGCTCAAAGAATAAAAACTTATTGGAATCTGGAATTACTCTAAACCCTGTTATAAGCAACATCAGATTAAGGCTCTCAATTAGCCTTCAAATAACAAAATAGGCAACTATTCCTACAGCTTCTCTACAAAATTGCAAACTCTTCGGATTGAAGGCAGAGTTATGTACGGAGGTGAAAATATTTGAAATTTGAGAGGGGTTTGGTGGTCTCCCCCAGAATTCTAAAGGGGGATCTGGGGGTATCCCCCAGCATTTTAAAGGGGGGTCTGGGGGTCTCCCCCAGAATTCTTTAGGGGGTTAGGGGGTCTCCTCCAGAATTCTTTAGTGGTGGGGGAGGGGGGTCTGGGGGTCTTCCGCAGATAAAAATGGTGTGAGAAAGTGTTCGTAGGGTATTCCCTACAGTTTATTTTTTATCATTTCGAGATTTGATTGACGTATTTCGGCCATTGTGCGCGGATCGAATGCCTGTCACCAGTCGTGGGACGTCATGGGGACATTTAGGAGAGATGTCTTTTGACTCACTGTAACTTCTTCATCTTTTCTTACGTTTTGCAATGGCGTTCTTTGTTTTACTTGGAATCACACTTCACGTTCAAATTTTTTACCGGGCAACCAAAGAACGGTGCCAGCTAATGGAATATGGCAACATTGTTTTTCTCTACTTTAACACATCATGAAAAATAATCGATTCTTGGCGAGGTCAGTCGCCTACCCAAAAATCGATCATTTTACATATAAAATCAAATAGAGACAAAAACAGTGTTGCCAAATTGATAGAGCCGTCACTGCCAGTTAACCTGTAGACCAATTTTTGCATGGAAATAATGCGTTCAGTGGACTCCAAGATTACTTTCAAGAAACTGGGAGAAACATTTCCGGTCTCATGAGCATCTTGGAGCTGATCTAAGCTGTTAAGAGCGTTGGGGTCTGACTAGCTGGACTAATAACCGATGACTCGGCATGGTCCGATTTCTTCTTACTACTGATCACTTTTTCATTTCCCTATTTTGCGGGACATACTATATTGTTGACTACCTTTTTACAAAAGGGGGGTTCAAAATTGTTTTATGAGTATTTGATTGTTTATTACGTGCGTTTAGTGATGTGCAGTGGGAAATTCGAAGGAACTGTTCTATGATTGTCCGGAGTGGTCCTACCGCCCCCCCCCCCACTCGCCGCTTTCAGGTTCGAACTTGAACTTTTGCTGTACAATTTTTTTTGAGATGGTGGAAAATTCGGAGGGATTGTTCTAAGATTGTCCGTAGTGGTTGTACACCCTCCCCCCTCATCGCACACAGGTTCGTACCTATAATCTCTTGCTGGACAGTTTTTTTGAGATGGTGGAATATTCGAAGGGTTTTGTCCTCAGATCGTACGTAGTGGTCCTAACCTCTACCCACTCGCCGCACCCTTGTTTGGACCCGGATTTTTGCTGGACAGATTATTTTTGAGATGATGGAAATGGAATTTGATTTATGAGGGACCAAATTTGCTCAAGGTGCGCCTTCTCTGACACTGTAGTGTCAGAACTATCTGCTTGTTTTTCTTCTTTCTTTGATATTTCAGCCTTTAGAGCATGACCATTTTCAGTATTGGGTTCTGACAAGTAGCGGTATCTGCTTTTGAACTGCATCAAAGCTCATCGGTGAGCGGTTGATTAGCAACGAGTCAAACTCAGCACTAACCAACCGCTCGCCGATGTGTGTTGATGCAATTTGGGAGCACACACCGCTCCTTGTCAGAACCCGATACTCTGAATGGCCCTGCTCTAATTGTTTATCATTTCAAAATTTCAGGTAATTTGAGGTATCCGTTGTCATATACTTAATTTGAGGCAACCTGTGATATTTTTACGCTCCCAGACTTTAAGTTTGCTCTAAGTGATTCTAGGGGCTTTCTCACAGTACCATGAACCTGGTTACGATTAAATTTTAAGCTATATTTTGCAGGGAATTTTAATGGATAGGGATTGACAACACCGCGTGAATATTTATTGAAGTTGTAGTTTGCTCTCAACGCTGCGTGCAAGGGTCAACAGTATCGAATATTACTCATTTTCATAAAAAAACAAAGTGCATTTGGTGTGGGTAGTGGAGAGTGTGGAGGGGTGAGATGGTGGGGGGGGGGGGGTAGGGAGCCCGTACGACTATATATAGAGTTAAATTTACTAGGACAAATCAAGGGCTAAGAAAAAACACGAAAAGTATCAGTAGTTAACTCACTTTTTGTTTGTCGGTCCTGATTGTTGTATTTTTTCAAACTATGATCATTTCGAATCAGTACAGATTCATCTTCAGGTTACAGGTAGGATCGCGACCGCGACTTGTCGAAAATAAAATAAAAGAAAGTTACGAAAATAAAATATAAGATAAATAAAACGAACAACACATAATTATGTGTTGTTCGTTTTATTTATCTTATATTTTATTTTCGTAACTTTCTTTTATTTTATTTTCGACAAGTCGCGGTCGCGATCCTACCTGTAACCTGAAGATGAATCTGTACTGATTCGAAATGATCATAGTTTGAAAAAATACAACAATCAGGACCGACAAACAAAAAGTGAGTTAACTACTGTATAAATATGCAACCTGATAAAGTGAATCAACAATCTAAAAACGAAAAGTATCGGTAAAATAAACGAGATAAATGCTGTGAAGGAAGGAGAAGAAACATAAAATTCACGTCAAAAAAACACATAAAATGTACGTGAATTTTTACTCATTTTTGGGAGGAATTTGCAGGCAATTTATCATGTATTTTACGGAAAAAACTTGTTAAATTTACGAGAAAAGACCAAGGTATGTGTAAAAGCCACGTAAATTTTACGTGTTTTCATCGGTTAAATGAATATCATTTTCTTTCCACTGAAATTTTTGTCGTCTAATTTACCAATAATTTCCGTGTTTTTTCCTTATTCTTTGATAATTTCTCGTTAATTTTACGGAAAATAATGCATATTCTGTGCGAGCAACGAGTTTTTTTTCCCAGTAATTTTTACGAGTTTTTACAAGTTATTTCACGTGTTTTTAAAAAAAAAAAAAAAAATCCTGTTTTTCCCAAGTCGATGCTACTAGGGGTTAGGCTCCAAGAGATAACAAGGATGGAGAGTGCACCCTCAAGGACTTTAAAAGGCCTTAGTATACTTTTGAGTCTAAAAAATTGAAAGTAATTAAATAAATTAAAATTTTAGATTAAAAAAAATGCGATTAAACCTTCCCGCTCCTTCGATCTATTTACATATCTACATCTCACACTGCGATGCCTATTGCCTAAAGCTTTCAGATATTATTTACAACGAATGTTATCATGTTATGGGACGCAAAAAACTGGGAACAGATATTCAGACTTCAATAGCTATCCCCAGTTTTTCGTGTCCCTGCACCCTGGTTTTTTTGAACCTTCAGTAAACGTAAGAACTGAAATAACATTGAAGCGATTCCAGACGAAACTTTTCCAGATTTTAATTTGATGGATAGCGCCACTAGTCACTTTTGGGAAAAGTCGTCTTTCCATCATTTTAAATTGAAATAGAGGGAAAACCACAAAATCCAAAAACGTTGACACCTCCGTAAATTTTTCATGGATTTTTGAGCCCAAGACGAGTGAAATTGGTTGAGAATTAAAGCCGTAAGTTTGGAGATTCATTTCACTATAAGCTTAATAGTGAGTCTGTCTGTGTGCCTAGTCGCCTAGGTCTATCTGCCGCAATCAAACCCATTGAGGCTTATTAAAATTTTTGTACTTCCAATATCCTATGTTTTATTGTTGAGTGTTTCAGCTTGACATTTTCAGAGTTTCTCTCTGAAGTTAGCCAAAAACTGTTGACTTTTTGAGCAGCGCGACGTTGGTGTCAACGGTTCAAATAGTGGCGTAGCGTGCAATTTGGCAACGTTGCAATGTGTCCATTTAAGCCCATTAAAAATATCGAAATATTGAGTGTTCGGTGGACACCTTCGCATTCGACCTTTTACGTGGGTTTAAGTGGACACATTACAACGTTGCCAAATTGCACGCTACGCCACTGGGTTCAAAATAATCGAGCCTGGAATCACCTTAAAGCACGATGCAACACTCAAATAAAATAGCAACTCTAGTTTATTGTATAAATAAAAATAATTAAAAAAAAAAAAAAAAAAAAAAAAAAAAAAAAAAAAAACTTGTAATTTCTGTTCTTTTCAATTCATTTCTGTAGCCCGACTTCGTTCGGGTGGAGGCTACTTTACCAAGGACCCCTTATCAGTCTGCCTTCAATTTTCCTTTTTTTCCCCTTTCCTTTTCTCTGTTTTTCTGTTTGTTTGATCATTAGATTTAATTTTTTTTGATGCATTCATCACATACTCAATGGCCACCACGCAATATAAAATGAGTTTTTTGAAAAATGAATATCTTTTTTGAGAATGGGAATATAATGAATTTTGATTTTTGATATCTCTAACACTTAAAACAAAGAGTGAATAAACGATTAGGAGATAAAGTTTACATTTCCCAATAAGAAAATTGCATAAATATTTTCTCTTGCGACGCTCCAATTTTCAAATTTTGTTATGGTGTGCTTACCCCCTCCCCCATAACTTTTCTGGATCCGCGTGACTTCATCGTCCACTTTTTAACCTGTCTTCCTTGAACGCATGCATAAAAAAGTGAAAACTAGCGATTACGTACCGCACGCCTAAAAAGAGGTAGTGTTAGGGAGGGAATGGGATGGAGGAAGAAAATTTAAATCGTACGAGTCTCAAGTCCGGTGTAACTTTGCTCACCCAGCATTCAGCAACGCCGTAACTGTGCATTACTGTCATCAACGCAGCACCTCAATAGCTCGACCATGAAAAATGTGGCACTCCTGGAACATTAGGCAACACAGAGACAGCTCCAGTATTTTCTTCATAATCGACCGAACTGATCAGCTGACAGAAATACACTGAATAAAACTACAACGCAGTATGTCAACTTCGCAGTTGTCTCTTGCACAAATTTAAAAACAGTTGCTCATGTAAATGTATTTCGTATATATTGTTTAAAAATCATCATTATTACTATGTATCTAATTTTTTTTTCTGACGCCCATTTAAAGCTAAATAGCTCTATCATGTACAAAATTAAATAAATAGATAATTAATCGATAAATAAATAAATAAATAAATTAATAATCCGTAAATCAAAGCACCCAAATGGTAGGGTGGGGAAGGAGAAAAGAAATCGGGGGGGGGGGGGGTGTTGAGCTAGGCTTGAGCTTCATATCAATTCTACTTATTTGAGAGAGCGTTTTTAATTCTTTTGCTCAGCCAAAGAGGTTTTGCGCAGTGGCTTTCACTGGTAGAGTCTAGCCGAGTTTCTCTTACTTTCACACTTTCCTCCACAGAAAAAAATAGATTAATAAATATATAAGTAAATGAATAAATAAATTAATATACTGTAAATTAAAGTTTGCAAACTATCTATAAATGAATTACCAACAATCGATAAGATTTTCTTGGATTTTTTTTATTTTTTTTTTATTTCTAAACCTTAACAAAGTTCCAAGTTTAAATTCACGCTGGAAGAGGCATTGTAGCAGCGCCTCTAAACAAACAATGCTACACCTCATTCCCCCCCTCTGCCCGACCATTGGTAAGAGATTTTGGATGATTAATTGGCTTTGACGCAGGGTAGCATCTGTTTTCAGTCGCTCAGCCGAGGAGATTTCGTTTGGACCCTTGGAGTCACCCTGGGGGATTGGCCGCACTTTCCATAAGTCTTATTTCCAAAACAGAAAGAGCCTTAGCCCTTGTCATTTGCATTTTGGCGCTCCGGTGTGCGTCAACTATTATAACCCCAATTCACCTCCTGAGTACCCCCCCCCCCCTTCCCACGTCTCCGAATGAAGTGCGAATGTGAAAGAGCAACATACAAGTTGGAGTGCATGTAAATGTAAATAGTTTTAGACAAGGCATCCCCCCCCCCCCCCAAGGCTCAGTTGTTACGGGACTTTGATTTGCCTCTGTGACAAAGACGGATTGAGGAGTGACTGAATATTATATGGTATACATAATACATGCTGTAGCAGCATCAGCAGTGTTAGTGAGCTTACTCCTGGTATTATTTTACTTAATTTTTTTCTCTTTCTAAGATTTATCATTATTTTTTCTCCTACTTTACTTTGTTACCTCTCGCGTTTTCAGTTAAAATCATTCTTTTCACTCACTCACTCCCTCTCTCTCTCTCTCTCTCTCTCTCTCTCTCTCTCTCTCTCTCTCTCTCTCTCTTTCTTTCTCTCTCTCTCTCTTTCAAAAAAAAAAAAAAAAAAAAAAAAAAAAAAAAAAAAAAAAAAAAACATTAAATTTTTTAATTCAGTGGGGCTCTTGCAAGCTTTTGCTGTGAGGAAATGAATAGTCTATTCTGATGTAAAATACAGCAAAACTCACGAAAATCAGCTAAGAAAAATTAAAATTCAGCAATAAACCTACGTAACTACTTAAAAGGCAAGATCGTAATGGCGGTTCGACGCAGGTATCATGGGAGATTTCTATCTAATATGCCACTTTCTCTTTGGAAATACAGAGGTATTTCTCAATTTAGATAGGAATCTCCCATGATATCTGCGTCAAACCGCCATTAAGCTCGATTCTGAGAGTAAATTTCGTGATTTTTCAGTGTACTCATTACTCATCGTCCTTTTTTTTTTTTTTTTTTTTTTTTTTTTTTTTTTTTTTTTTTTTCAAGAATCAACTCTTCAATCCCGTGCAGCAAAAGTTCACAAGAGCCCCATTGGAAACTCTAACTGTTATTTTATAAATTCTTTCTTAAATACCTGGGCTTATTTACTTATTTCACCTAACGAGTGTATACTTTTCGATGGAACTGTATTCGCCGTGATACGCTTGCAAAATAATCTTTCTAGCTCCTAAAAATTGTAGATGATCCCTGAAAATTACAGACACGCTCCGTTGCGCCGGTCAAGATGGCTCCCAAACTAAAAATGAAGTTACAACACTGGAACTTTCTGGCGCATGAGAAATCTGTCAGAACGCACTTCAAAAGTCTAGCTTCTTTCAGTGGCGATCCCGTTCGGAAATCGAATTAAATCTGCCTTAAAAGCCATAAATAGAGCACTCTCTTTGATAGGAGCCCCCGCACTGGTCAGCGAGCCGGATAATTACGCCTTTGATATGGCGGCGGTTGGGAAACTAACCTACTCATCAATGCAGAATCTCACCTCTCGCCAGGTGAGACGGCGGCTGCAGGGCCTCGGAAACCTCAAAACACGTAGCAAAACAGAGTGAAGTCGTAAAGTATTAATTTTATGTAGCATCTGGTCAAAAACGAGGGGCCGAGTCTACTGGATGGGTAGTAGCCGTGACAGTAAAATTACAAATTTACCTTCCCAACCCGGCCGCAGAAAGTACATAAGATCGACCCCACGGGGCGGGGGCGCTGCGGGAGGAGGGGGGGGGCGTCGAGACGAGATCTCCTACGTAAAGCGCCAAAATAGTGAAATAGTTATGAGGAGACCATCGAGGGAACGTAACTTTAATGGCATTTGATATAAACTCTCGTCTTTTACTCCCTCGCAACTCCGCAACCCGCAGCACACAGCACACCCCAAACATAATCAAGTTAGCGTTTTGAAGCAGGTTTCTCCCCCCTCCCCCCTTTATCACTCTCTCTCTCTCTTCTCACTCTCCGTGGCAGTTTTCCCCCTGCCCGTCCGTGTAAACTTTTGCAATTTTGTAAATTATGCTTTTATGGCAATGTACATAACAGCGGAGTGAGCGGACGGAACATATACAAGAAGGATACAAGGATGCAAGGATTCGAGGAAGCGGGAAGGAGGAACGTAGGGAAAGTGTTTCTCTCCTCCTCCGTTGACTGCGGACGCGTGGTTTGGTGAGGGAAAGGTGGTGGAGGAAGAATGGCGAGATACGGGGAACGAACTGGGAAGCGGAATGGCGAATGAAATATTTAAGGAGAGAGAGTTGGAGTTGTAGAGAATGAAGAGAGAGAGAGAGAGAGAGAGAGAGAGGAAGGGGGGAGAAAGAGAGAGAGAGCGAGCGTTGGAGCGCTCGCAGGTAACCGATAAAACGCCCGAGTTGATGGCTGATGGTTGGTTGATGGAGATGGTTTGCGAGTTGCGACCCTCACCTGATGCTCCCACGGACTGACTTTGTAGATGTAGGTACAGGGCGCGCGCTGAAGTCGAAGTCGAAGCAGCCAGAGCAGAGCCGCTCTCCTATCCAAAGATATTTGTGCGGAATGAACGTACTTGTAAGGCAGTGTTGCCGTCTGAAAGGAGACTCATCTTTGAATGGGCTGTTGCACTTTTTTATTATCAGCGATTCAATAGTCGATTCTGGTGTCAACACGTCCGAAAATAACGATGACAGCACTGCAAACTTCCGAAATCCACTCTTAAACTCAAAAAACGCTTTTATTTGAACAAGCGTAATAGCGCCGAATTCTACAAGCAGAATGGAAACGTCGGTTCATTTTGAAGAATTATTTTCTGGTCCGCCATCTTGAGAACTTCCAAACTATCCCCATTTAAGGCAATACGAAAGACAGAGACAGAGATACGCCCGCCATCGCCATATTGAAAAGTCCGAAAGAGACCAAAAAAATGTTTCCATCGCTCTTACGGGAGTTTCCATTCTGATTGTATTATTCTGTGGTAATATTTCAGGCGTAAAAGACGGGAAGCGTGAATAAATTCCATCACTCAACGTTTAGCGGTACGGTGACTGCTGAGTTTGTTGAGCTCCGGAATAGGCCAGGCCAGGGACCAAATAATGGTAGGTCCCGAGCATTGAATTGCGTGCATCTTGCGTGCGGTTTCGACCAATCAGAGAGATTAAGCACATTCATGTGACCGTGCGTAAGTTACGCTCGGGACCTAACATTATTTGGTCCCAGGACAGATAGACCTGTTAAGTGTGACGTCACGAAGAAAATTAGTTTCAAACAAATGCTCCATCTCGCTCGCTCTGGTGGGTTTTCCCATAAGCAACAAGATACAAATTTTCAAATGCGAATTCGTAAACAACACACACAACACACAACAACAAGTTTTTTCAGATTTTACTACACCATCAGATTCTACGGATTCTAAAATGTAATCACGCTACAACAACATTTGTGATACATCACGCATTAATTTACAAACACAGTTATTTCGAAGAAAGTCCAATGTTTTGTCCTTGTCCCACTCACAGTTTCTTATGGGCACAGGATTCTAGGATACAGACTCTTCAGCACCACCACACCAAGTGTTATACCTCGAACAAGCTTCGATACAAAGAGAGATTAGGATGATTGAGTGCCATGACGTTGATAAGCCCATAAGAGACTGTGAGTAAGACAAGGAAAATACATACAACAACTCTCGGTATAACTGTGATTGTAAATTTACATGTGATTTTTCAAGAATTATGTCGGAGTGAAAAGATACTTTAAGGTACGTGGAATCAAATGGTGCAGTAAAATTTGAGAAAACTGGTTATTAACTATAACTAACATGAATTCGCATTCGAAAATTTGGATCTCATTTCTTACGGGTTAAATCCACGAGAGTGAGCATTTGTTTGGAACCAATTTTGATCGTGAATTCATCACTAAACAGGTCTATTTTCCTTGCCTCGCCTTCTACTTATTGGACTCGTTGCTTAACGCGAGTCTCTGAGTCTCGATTCGTCCATGAGAAGTAATGAGATTCCCTTTTGGAAGATTCAAACCGAAGTTTTAGTCACGTATTTTCAGTCCAGTAAATTATGTTCATTCGACCACAATTTCACTCAAATATTAATACAGCGAGATCTTTGCTAGCTGACACCCTTTTCGAACGTTCCAGTCCTGCTTTCCCAACGCTTTGCCGTTAATTTTTTAACTCTAATTAACACTTTCTTGACCAGACCTGATGCATGACACTGAATTTGATGTGGTTTCGTTAAGAGAAATCTCTCTGTAGTCTAGAAACGGATAGTACGAGTCACTGGCGCAACCAAGAATCTCTTCCATCCCTCTCATTTCCTATTTGAATGTATAAGTAGGAAAAGGACAGAAAGAGGGGGGTTTTACCCCCTTGTCCATCCTTGTTCAACATAGGTTTCTTAATGGAGAAAAGAGAGAGATGAAGAAACTCTCGTTGCGCTACTGGTACGAGTGTAAAGGAAACGCAACAATTTTTGCGACTCAAATAGAGGGCGTGGCGCAGCTTTGAGTCTCGGAGTTGAACTACGAGTGCATCTTGTGTTGCATGCTCATGCATACTAAGCAAAGGCGTCATTTGGGTGGCGGGGGGGGCTTCTGACTTTGGGCCAAGAAAAAAAAACAAAAAACAAAAACAAAAAAACAACAACAAAAAACAAACAAATAACAAAAAAAAGGCCGTGGGCTTCCAGCAGAGATTACTAAGCTAAAGAGATATGGCAGAAATGCTCAAAACTGTTAATCGACTCCTAAGAAGTATGCAAACTGGCATACGATCTGGTGGACCATTCTTGTAAAAAAATTAACAAAACCATAGGCGATTTTCTGCGACCTTCTGAAAGTAACCGAAGTGCGTTCAGCTGCCAGTAAATGACTTTTGATTCAAGTTTTACTGGTTCTTTTTGTGGTATAGGCAATTTCCATTTTGTCATCGTGTTTGTAAAGTAAAAAAATGCAGAAAAGTGTGTGCCTTGAATTTATTTCCAGTAACAGCAGTAATAGCAATGTTTACGAAAAATGGTCCACCAGGTTTTACGCCGTATTGTATCACGGCCTATTTGAAGGCGTTTTTTACGAAATGTCGATTAACGGTTTTCTAACACGGCGGGGATAGGACTTGCCATATCTCTTTGGCTTAGTAATTTCTGGCTTTCAGCGAGTATACACTGAAAAATTTTTTTTGTTAATTTAGCAGGTGAAGCTGTTGAGTCAGCAATTTTGAGTTGTTAAAATTCCGCATGAATACAAGGTTTGCTGGAATAACAAACTGCAAAATTGGTGAATCAGCAAATTGAGTGAGTTAATCTGGCATGCCAAAGGTGTTGGTTCAGCAACCCATTTCTATTCAATCAGCAACTCACTACTGTTAAATCAGCAATTCACTACTGTTAAATCAGCAACTCACTACTGTTAAATCAGCAACTCACTACTGTTAAATCAGCAACTCACTTCTGTTAAAGCAGATGAGGGGAGGGGTGGGTGAGGGTGAGGGGAGGGTATTGATAAAGTAAAAAAAAAAAAAAAAAAAAAAAAAAAAAAAAAAAAAAAAAAAAAAAAATCAGTTACCAATGGCGATAGCTTAACTTATATCCGAAGAGTATGTGGTGCGTTTTAATTTTGATGACCACGACCGGGATTCGAACCCACAACCTACCTATTCCTAGTCTAAAACCCTAACCATTACACTGTTTCGACAGTTGAGGATGCAGGACGAAATCCCGGCATATAAGTTTGCGGGCGAGCAATCGGAAAACACGGTTGATTTTTGTCCGATTTGCGTGAAAATTGGTACCCGACTGTATTTTTGGTTTATAATTCCGATTCTGCTATCAGATTTATAAAATTAAAAAACCAAAATACAAAAATATAATGTATACGTATATTTATATTAATTTTTTTTTCTTCTTCTTCTTTCTCTATAACTAAGTGTTACAGTTTCAGTTTCCCTTGTTTTCCAACTTTTGAACGGTTGCAGATAAAAGTACAAAACTTGGAGGATGATTGCAACATAATACCAGCTACTAGCAGCTTTTTTACGCATCCAATCCCTGGCAAAACTGATCGCCAAAGCTCACCTAAATTTTGTGATATCGCCAAGAGCTTTTGGTGCCACCTTATTTAGGTCAGTTTTGGAACACTTTTAAGTGATTTTAGGACTTTAGGTGAACAGTTTGGCGCGGGTAAAATTTTCAGGGAAGAAGGGGCCAAAGTAGGGCTCATGGCCTTTAACTCGAAATTTTCAAACGGCTACCCCTATCTTGTGTTATACCTCATTTATAATGGAGCAAAGTTGGAGCAAATCCAATGTCGTTTTTCTTATTCGATAGATCAAAGTTCAAAAATTAATATTGATTCATTTTCAAAAATTCCCTTCGACCCGTAAAATTTTTTAAATTTCAATAACTTTGGGTTGTAAATGTTTTACTGAACAAGCCCTTTCGTAGAAAACAAGTACGAAAATCCCCGAAATTTCGCTAAAATCGATCTTTAGGCCTCACCACAATGACGTTCGGAAAATTTGGAGACCGTCGCGTCGGCTCTCGCGCGCGAATCTTGAGTCGAGGGCCCCTACAATTACCACAACAAATAATGAGGTGTCTTAGAGGATACCTTCCCTCCATCATGCGTCTCTCCGATAACAGGGGGCTTGGAGATTCTCCCTGAAAAATTGTGAAAATTAAGTAAGTGCTCTCGGAGCGCGTTTTTACGCTACTTTAGCTCTGAAATTCCGTTCCATTCACGATAGGAGATATCCGAATTTTATTTTTTGGCCGCCTTGTAATATTATTTTAATACCACGGCAAATGCAATGCGTATGCCCTACATTTTTTTACAGCTAGCGCATGAATAAATCTGCATTTTTTCACTTCAAGTTCACACCGGTTCACCCGATTCTTAGCAATTTTGACGGGGCTCGCGAAAAATGAGACCAAAGAGTAAACAAGAATCGAAATTGAATGGGCAGCATGTGAGCCTGCGTGGTCTGCTCTGATGAGAATCGAAATGAAAAACGGCTTCTGATTGGCTTACAAACCTGTGTTTTAAAGCCTTATGGAAGTTGGCGTGGCTTTGGTTCTAGGCAGTTTTCTTCGAAACCTGTGCAAAATTTCACTAGCCAAAGTTCTGTAAATCAGTTCAGCAAATTTTTCAGATAGGTTGAACGTGGCATTTTCGTTCAAAGTTGGTGTAGTAATTAACAGGGAAGTGAAAAGTGTTATTTATGAGCAAACCGAAAACAAAAGACGGTCTCTGATTGGCTGGAAGGCTGTGTTTAGATTATTTTCGGCCTCATAGGGAAATTATCTCGTCGTAATTTTTTTGGGTTATTTTTCTCAAAACTGTTACTTACAATATCCAATTTTGGTACCAAAAATTCTTTAAATCAAATATTCTTATTTTCATGAACAAATTGATGTTGGTTACAAATGGTAGTTAGATTCTCACATCGATACTCTTATTGTTGCTTGAAAATGGCACTCACTTAATTATGAATTGTGAGTGCTGTCACACAAAACAAATATTATCTTGCAATTCTTAGTTACTCTTTGAAAGAAACTTGCGTTTGCAAACGCACTTACGTTATAATGAGTCCTTTCACATATTATACTGGCGACACGGTGCTCAACGGTGCATCTGCAGATCAGCCCACATGCGCACCAGTTGGTGCTTAGCCGGTTGGCTGATGCCTTCCATTTAGCGCGGTCTTTTTGATTGTTGGGATAAGACTCTCATTCAGATTTCACGTTTCGCACGATTATCTCACGGCGCAACTAGCTTTATCATTAGTGTTTTCATTTCTTCAATTATTTTAGACATTGGACATGTTGACGATGTGTCAAATATAATTCATCATGTTTCGTCATTTTTCATACTTACTTATTTTTTTATATTTTATCACTGAAACATTTCTTTATTCTTCAAGATAGATTTTAACCTGAAGCCGACAAGTTTTTGTATTGCTGATAAATCTGATAGAGCCGTTGCAAAGCGTTGTTAAATTTTTCTTTTATTTCGGGCCAAATTTTTTTTTTTTTTTTTTTTTTTTTTTTTTTTTTTTTTTTTTTTTTTGGCATTTTAGGGGAATTAATGTCATTCGGGCGAAAACGCGCGCTCAGGGACTCATATCCAGGGTGGGATACCATCCTACACTAGTATGCCGGCGCGCTCCGCGCTGCGTTCACCTCCCATGCACTCGCTTTGCTCGCTCCCGGTCTTTTTTATAATCTAACTTGGGGGTTGTCTGCACTCGAAAAAGGGGTTGTTCGGGGGAAATGGCAGTTTATTTTTCCGCTTTTGTTTGGTAGACCACCCTTTCAAATCGGATCGAGAAAAAAACAAAACAATACAAAACAAAAACAAGAGAAGAACGCCAAAATATAATAATTTTATATTTTCATCTTAATAATTTATTTCGAACTCATGAGACAATACTGATGAAAATATAAAGACGTTAAAGATTAATAAAATAAAAATTAAAAATCAAGCCCCTATCTTTTTTCCAAGAGGAAAAGGTTATGAAACCTATTAGGTGTGAGCCGGTGAGGATCGATTCGTCGACACACCAGCTCTGAATCCGACTCTTTACCCTTTGCACCAAGCGGTTGTTGTGCATAAAGGAAGTAAATAGTAAAGGAAGTAAAGTAATTCTTCCTTTATGTTGTTGTGAGAATGAGCCGGAAAAAGAGGCTATATAGGAACAACAACAACAGCAGCGCGTGCGTGGTTCTCGATCTCTCCACCAGGAAGCGTGCCACTCCGCTGGAAGGAATCAGGTACACCGTCTAAGCATCAACTGGTTTGTATGTGGGGTGATCTGTACAGGCACCGTTGAGAGCACGGTTTCGCCAGTGAATAAAACCCCGCTGGAATTAACGAACGATCGGAGCATTTGGTATTCATTGCATTGCAGTTAGGCGTGAAAAATGATAAACGTATTGCGAGGGTTGTTTGATAAGTCCGTTCGAAAATAAAGATAAAATCGTTTTTTGAGTCGAACTCATTTTATTTTTCAACCTAGCCACTTTTTCGACTATTGCACATGATCCAGCGATTTTTAAAGTTGTAGAGTGCATTTTGCCTATGACCATTAAAAATAGTACATTGTTTGGGGGGGGTAAAGGGTCTTAATTTTTATCCGCACTTACTAGACATTTTCTACGAAAATTAAAAAAAAGTAGGTATAGCTGGCATTCGCCAAAACTTGAATGCAAATTGGGAGCTATGAGCAAACCTATAAAGGGGAAAGGAAAAATTTACCACTGTTATTTTGAAACAGAAAAAGAAGTCACCGTCTCAATAATGTCCATTATTCAATTGCAACACCTGATAGAAAACAACACCTAAATATTCTAAGTTGGAGCTGCAATGCGACACGCGATGTACCTTAGGCGCAATTTTATGATGAATAACTAGTTTGAAAAAGGGGGAAAACTAGAGCTTAAATTTTCAAGCCCCCAGACCCCCACTCTTGTTACCGCCCCTTGAGATTTTCATGGATCCACCCCTTAAGAATACAAAATGTCTATATGCGCATATAGGGAGTCGCTATTCCAAACTTTCCATACGAACAATGGGGCTCTTGCAAACTTTTGCTGTGTAAGCAAATAAATAGTCCAATCTGATGTACAGACCAACGGAAATCACGAAAATCACACTAAGAAAGTCTAAAATTCAGTAATAAACTCACATAACTGCTATGACGGCTCGTAATGACGATTCAACGCAGGTATCATGGGAGATTCATGTCTATTAAGTCACTTTCTCTACGGAAACACTGAGATATGTCTAAATTCAGATAGGAATCTCCCGCACTGAAAAAAAAGGAACGAGTAACCTTAACTATTTGCAAATAGTAAGATGAAATTAGTTCTTTTAATGCAGCAGCGGGTTACTTTAGCCAATCTCAAATAGTTAGTTCTACTCTAGTAAGAAAAGTTAAACCAACCAACCGTCCGCTTAGTCAGTTTTACTATTTATAATGTTATTCCAAAAAAAAAAATTGTTGATTTAAGTAATTGGAAATATTTAAAGTTACTATTTCACAAAAAGCACCGTAAATATAAAATTATACCTCTTGCATGACACCAAGTACTATTTGAAATGTTTAGATCCAACATTTCCTTTTGTTAACCTAAACAAATGCAATGTCTTGAATCTACTAATATTGAGTTAAAGTTACTATTTCACATAAAGCGCCGTAAATTGCCGAGTTATGCATTTTGCACGACACCACGTACTAATTGAAATGTTTAGATCCAACATTTCCTTTTGTTAACCTAAACAAATGCAATGTCTTGAGTCTACTAATATTGAGTCAACGTTACTATTTCACATGAAGCGCCGTAAATTGTTGAGTTATGCATTTTGCATGACACCATGTACTATTTGAAATGTTTAGATATAACATTTCCTTTTGTTAACCTAAACAAATGCAATGTCTTAAATCTACTAATATTGAGTCAAAGTTACTATTTCACATAAAACGCCGTAAATTGACAAGTTATGCATTTTGCATGACACCACGTACTATTTGAAATGTTTAGATCCAACATTTCCTTTTGTTAACGTAAACAAATGTAATGTCTTGAATCTACTAATTTTTAGGAAAATTTACTGTTTCACATATAAAGCGCCGTAAATTGCTGAATTATGCATTTTGCATGGCACTTTATATTATATACCTACACGGTTAGGAATGTTTATTGTTTGTACATTTGATAAATGGTACATTTCAGTTCTATGTCTCACCAAAGCAAACTCGGCGTGCGTTGAATCTGACATCATATTGGGCATGCAAAGTTTGTACCACGGTTTTGTTACTCGTTAGGTTTGTATACCTCACATCCACGCATTTGCCGTAACGGACAACAGAGTATATGTTTAACATCAACAATCGCATTACATAGATAGATAACTATTCGTGCTTAAGGGAGTTGATATTGCATATTTGACCTTCGATTTGCGCAAACAGTCTTAGAATGTTATGCCCTTTTGAACGAAATATCCCAAAATACAGGTTGTTATTTGAAATTTTTGAGAAAGCCCCCCTGGGGGCCCTGTTGGGGGGGAGGGGGGTTTGACCGCCCAAAAAAAATTCATCTAAAACGATGAATGATGGTCTAAATTGCAACTTTTTATCTCAACTCGTTCAAAAGTTAGACAGGGGGTGGGGGAAACATCTATGTTAAACCTTCTATGTTGTCCCCAAAAAAGTATTTACTATAACCCATAAGAAATAGACTATTTTACCTGAAGGTGGTGAGGTTTAGACCATAGGCTACAGCCTTGGGAGCTAGCAGTGGCACCATTTGGGGGAGGGCAGGGGGGACAATCCCCCCTCCCCTTAAGGATTTTTAAGGTGGCCGAAAAATCAAGTCAGAGAGATTGTTTTGAAGATGCACGGCGCAAAAAAAAAAAAAAAAAAAAAGTAATCCAAATTTTTGGAGGGCCTTGCCCCCCCCCAAGGGAAGTCTGAAATGGCGCCCCTGGAAATAGTAAGATGAACTTCGAAGAAAGAGTAAAATCAAACAAATGCATGAGTTGAATGGAGTATGAAAATGATCAGCACAACTTTTCCAATTAGTAACTTCTAGCATTGAAATTGTAAAACCAACCATCAGAAAAAGTAAGATGAACTGCGAAGAATTAGTAAAACAAACAATTGCATGAGTTGAATGGAGTATGAAAATGGTCAACACAACTTTTCCAATTAGTAACTTCTAGCATTGAAATAGTAAAACCAACCATCAGAAAAAGTAAGATGAACTGCGAAGAATTAGTAAAATCAAACAATTGCATGAGTTGAATGGAGTATGAAAATGGTCAACACAACTCTTCCAATTAGTAACTTCTAGCATTGAAATAGTAAAACCAACCATCAGAAAAAGTAAGATGAACTGCGAAGAATTAGTAAAATCAAACAATTGCATGAGTTGAATGGAGTATGAAAATGGTCAACACAACTCTTCCAATTAGTAACTTCTAGCATTTGATTCGTTGGATTTCATAAGACTATAATAAATAGGAAATATTCGTCGTGACTTTACGCGAGCAATCCTAGCTGAATGGATAGGACGCTTGTCTGTCACCGATGCGACCCGGGTTCAAACCTCACCACCTTCAGGTAAAATTTGTAACTGCAATTAATATATGTCTATATGTCTGTGTATGTAATTTCAATGTGTATCCTCTGTATGTCGATGAATTGTGTAATTACATGTCCAACAACTGTTCCACAACAACAAAAACGACAAGTGAAATAAGTACACAATTTCACAACCAGAGTGCGCTATTTATTACGTTTTTTTAGTGAATTAGTAAAGTCAAGCATTTCAAATATTCAAATCAAGCTTTTCAAATAGTGAAGCCAAGCATTCCAAATTGTCAAATCAAGCTTTTCAAATAGTAAAATTAAGCATCTCAAGTAGTATTTTCTAGCATGAGGATTGGTTAGTGGAAGCATTTGCAATTAGTTCTTTCAACTGATTGCAAATAGTAAATTCAGACATTGGCATGGGTTCCGCGACCCAATGAAATAGTAAAAACTACCAATGCCGAAAACTTAGATAATTCGGCAAATAGTAATTTTGACCAATAGGTTGAGTTGATTCAAAAAATGAAGAGGTTAGCTGAACTAATCCCAAAGAGTATACTTAACTCACTTTGAAATAGTTCAATCAAGTAATAATAGTGGTGTCCATACTTTTAAGTATTTGAAATAGTTAAATCAACCCCATGTGAACTTGACTTTACCACTTTTTTTTTTCAGTGCGCATGATACCTGCGTCTCTCCGCCGTTAAGCCCGATTCTGAGAGTAAATTTCGTGGTTTTTCAGTGTACTCATCGTCATTTTTACAGGATTTTGTGGAAGAATCAACTCTTCAATCCCCTCTTGCAAAAATTTACAAGAGCCCCATTAACGTTAATTGATGTTGATTCAAGCTTTTCAGTTTTATATATCACTGACGCCCTAAAATGTTTACTCCAGGGGCCTTGAAACCCCAACATTTTGGAGTGAGAGACTCCGTGAAAGTTTTGAGGTAAAGTGAAAATGCGACAAATATCGATAGAAAACCCTTAATTCATCTGCACTTTCTTAATATTTTCAGTTTTTTGCGAAGTAATAATTCTTGTGGCCACAGTGATCAATTTAACATAAAAAAGCCCCCTAACTCAAAAAGAGGGGTTTTTTGGAAAACATTTGCGCGAACAAAAATGTCGGCAATTGCCTCTACCTTAAGGATATGCAATTGGGGATTGTTTGAAAACTTGACTTAATTTAAGAAAACTTGAAAAATAAGTTTGACCCCCTCTTCTCTCCAAAAAAGACTCCGAAGGGACTGTTTGGGGCTTTTGAAAGTGTCAAAATTGAAAAATTTGGGTTCAATCCCCCCTAAACTTATTCGTTTCAAAAATTTTCAACCATGCCGTTGGCGAGAAAAATGCCTAATGTGGATGGTCTGGGACACCCTGCAGTGGCGGATTCAGAGAAATTTCCGGGAAGAAACATGCCTGTGAAAGTTTGTAATTTGATGCGTCGAAGGAAGCAATTTCGGGCTATTTTCTGTGGAAAAAATGTGAAATTTGAAGCTTTGGGGGGGGGGGGGTTACGTGCCTCCCTTCCCCCGCTGATTCACCGGATTCACCGGATTCACCGCTGACACCCTGTATACTTTCAAATTGTGGAGGAAGGGGGTGGTTTTTTTCACAAATTAAAGAAGAAAAACAAACAAAGCAAAAGGTGCGCAATAGAACAGTGTCATATTAAAGCGTTTTTGTTTCATAGAGCTCAACAGATCATTTTGTTAAATTTAAAATAAATTGGTGCTAGTTCAACATTTTAAATTTGGTAGGATTGCAATTATGTTTATTATTTTGACAAAACACAGATAAGCTAATTTACCAAACAATAAATTGTTGGTTTGACAACTAACTGTAGCTATCTTAAACACCGAGTTTTGCCGAAAGAGCAATTCCTTTGCTAACTCACCTAACAATAATGCTAAATCAACAAAAACACTAAATTGTTAAAATGGCAATATTGCATTTTGGTGAAGCAACTAGGCATTACTGCTGAATCAGCAAATACTACTGTTAAATTAACAAATACGCTAGATTGCTGTAATAGCAACATTCAAGTTTGTTGATGCAGTAAAGCATCAATGCTGAATCAGCAATTACTACTGTTAAATTAACACGTGATACTGTACATTTAGCAAATAAATTATAATGCAAGTATAGCAAACGGAAGTTTGTTATATTAATAATTTTTTTTTTTCAGTGTAGTTGAAGAAGTTGTAAAATTGTCGATTAACTTCTAGAAAGAATGTGAGAAAAATGTGTTTTTCCCAAAAATTTTGCTTGATTGTAAAAGAGAAAGACAGTACAGGGTCATCAGGGACTTCGGTGGTCAGAGTTTTCATGAAATCAAACACATGAGAAGCAAAAAAAAAAATAATAATAGTCTTCGCAGCTCCCCCCCCCCCACCTAGCTCTGAGATGCCGCCCCTGATTTTACAAGCGGCTCACTATCAGGTATTAATTGGGCCCTGATCCGTGATATACACTATTTTGGAGTGAACTCATCTCTATTGGTCAGATAATTTTCCTTACTATATATATCTTTATGCTTTTTGAAGCGCAAAAATGTATTTTAGCAGCCGTGTGGTGGGGGGGGGGGCAGGAGAGGCATAGGCTGTTCCAAGAATGATTGGATTGGACTTGGAAACTGTACAAACAAAACACAATGAAAACGTCTGTCGCTTATTACGGCTCCTAACCAATGAGGTTGCGCGATTGGGGGGTTTGAAGCTAATGTTTTCATAACTATTCATTTTTTGAAGCAAAATCGATTTTTTTTCAAGTAATAATGAAATTAACTCCTTGCCACAAGCGCTGTGTATAAGGACGCCCGCCTCCTCGACGAACCCAACCAATCAGAGTGGACGTCTCCTCCGCCTCCATGGATTCCTTCTCCTTCTCCTTCACGTGGCGTGGGCGAGAATCTTTCACAAATATGCGGGAACTCTAGTGTTTTCTTGAGCCGACACATTTTCACCGTTTTTGCTTTCATGGTGTGCCGTTCTCGTTAGCTTACGGTATCGCTTACGTTCAGCGTAAGCGATATTATTAATAGTGGACGTTTCCGCTTACTCCACGCTCGTCCGTTTAGCCGACATTGGTTGATTTTTTAACTTTGCGGACTTTACTCTTTCTTCCGCTTCAGCCCACGAATTTTTTTAGCAGGTTTGTGGATCTCTGCACTCATGCTCAGTCTATGGAGCCCCCCTTTTTTTTTTTTTTTTTATGGACGTGCGCCGTGCATGGCAACGTCGGCAAAACAGTCTGACTTTATGAATGATACGTGCGTTAAAAGTCTGCGGCAATGGGGAAGGGGAGGAGGGGAGGAAGAGGTTATAAATATACCTATACTCCACAAGAGTTCAAGTTGAGGACTGAGGAGCCGAGCAAGGAGCAACCCAAACCGATTTCGCGCGGGGAAGAATGCTTCAGAGGGGCTGAGGGTGGGGGAGCAGGAGCTTTGAAAAGTTTCGAATTGCGCTTCTCTCTCTCCCTCCTTCTCTCTCTCTCTCTCTCTCTCTCTTCCTTTCGATCTCTCTCGATCAATCATTTGCGGAGTCAATTGCACGTCACGGCGCGTTTACATCGAGAGAGAGTTTTCAGTTCTCCTCGCCGCACTCTGGGTCGAACTACAGATTTTCCCGGACTTTAAAAACTTGTTGAACCTTTGCTTAAAACCCATGTTAGTGTTGATTAATCTCTTGGAAATACCACGGGCTTTGACTTATCTTAAGCTCGTAAATGAATGACTTATTCTCACTTTTTTTTAAGCTATCTCGCTGTTGATTGTTCAAAATCCTGATTTTTTTTTTTAATTCTCAAAATTATGTCAGAGAAATTCTTTGTTTCGATCCATATGTGCGCTGTTTTCCGCAACTAATGTTGCGTGCATTGCGCCCGATTGCACCTAATTTCTGCTTGTGATAGGTTCCCCACACAGAGCAGCCGAACTCGGAGTGGTAACTGAAACTTAACGACTGCCGAAAGATTGCGATTCGATTGGCGGGATTGCGAGGGGATGATGATAGGGGGGGGGGGAGGTCGCCGCTTCCGCTTGGGTAGAAAGTGTGTAAGCATGAAACACTTTACGCACTTTGAATTTTAATTTCTCTGGCGTGCTTACGAAAGCTCCACCGTCGTTTGGCATTCGGTAAAAAACCTCGGTTTCCTGAGTGAAAGCCTCCCCTCGTAACTTGCAATGTAATGGATATGCATTATATTCTGTTCAGGAGAAACTTGGCGAGTCAGGTAGAAACGAACGCACCTCTTTGTAACGAGGCACGCTCCCAACTATTGCATTGAGTTTCATGCCGTTACGCTTATTATAGTATAGGTCTATTGCACTGTCAACAGAATCCACTTTTCATGCTTGATTCTTATAAATTATGCCGAAAAAATAACAATGGTTTTTGTTTTTATCGAAATCTGTTCAGAAATGAGCGAGATATAGCCATTTGAAAATAACGACATTATTGCGTCATTTCATCGTTTTCCGCGATTGCCTGCCACCCGTGTATCTTTCCACCAAGCACGCAGTGATGCAAATCGTGAGCAAACTGGTCGGCGGCACTGCACAGGTCTGCGTAGCTGTAGTGCAAACATGCAAATCGGTCCAAACTTGACGACGAAATGACGCAATAATGCCGTCATTTTCAAATAGTTATACCTCGCTTATTTCTGAACGGATTTCGATGGAACGAAAATCATTGTTATTTTTCGGCAAAATCTATGAGAATCAAGCATCAAAAGTCGATTCTGTTGACAGTGCAGCGGACCTATATCTGTCGACCCTACACCGAGAAGAAGCTGAATGAACAAAAGAAAGAAAGATAACAGAATTACAAAAGAAGAGAGATAAGAAATAAAGTCATGTGATGACCTTTCCTTCTGTCCTTTTCTAAAACACTCTCTCAAATGAGAAGAGAGAGGAGGAATGGGAGGGAGAGAGAGAGGGAGAGAGAGGGAGAGAGAGGGAGAGAGAGAGGAGAGAGAGAGAGAGAGAGAGAGAGAGAGAGAGAGAGAGAGAGAGAGAGAGAGAGAGAGAGAGAGAGAGAGAGAGAGAGAGAGAGAGATAGGTAAATTTATGGATCCTCCTATGGTTGAAAGTAGAGAGTTCACAGGAAAAAAGAATGGTGTAATTTACCATTCGCATAGCTGATTTTGGCCCCTGTCAGAGTTAAGATAAACTTCACCAGAACTATCGTAAATTTGACCAGGTATTAAGTGAAATTGACCTGATTCCTTATCAAATGTTCCATAACTCTGGTCAAGTTTATCTTAACTGTGGCAGGGGCCAAAATCAGCTATGCGGATGGTAAATTACACCATTCTTTTTTCTCCGTGTTTTCTTCCTCTATGTAGAAAGTTAAGACAAGTGAAACCATGGGCGCCGCATTGGATGCGTTTTTCCTCATTCGTTTACATTCTGAAGGCCGTTGTCGTTTTTTGGTTTAAGGCAAAGATTACGGTGTCGTAGAGTTTCTAACGGAGTGATACCATTCCACTGCTTTTGCTGATCGACACCTATTGACGTTTTTAAAGATTATTTTCGGCATTTTAGACATTCTTGAGGCGTACCATGATTAAAATTAACCGGCTCATCTAAAATTACCTCTTTAATCCTTAAAACACCGTGTGACTTCATCGTTTGGAAAGCAAATGTATGTGAACAAATGTGCAAAAACCAGTGGCATCGCGCGCCATCTGGCAACAATGCAACTGTTCTATTTAAACTTCTTAAATATGTCGAATTTTCCTTGTGCACTGTGCACCCCCTGAATTCGATATTTTACATGAGTTTAAATGAATAGAATACATTGTTGCCAAATTGCACGCGACGCCACTGGCAAAAGCGCTCTCGTATATAGAGCCTAAAACCAATGACATCCAGAGGTTGCCTAACTGTTGGGGCTCGGGAGAGTAAATAGAAGACTGTGGAGGACCAACTAACTATGGGAGTTAATAAGGAAGGGGTTAGGGGATTGCAAGACAAAGATAATACTTGAAACGGGGGGGGGGGCAGACGGCAAATCTTACAAGTGGCATTAAAAGCATGGCGAAAGCAACGAATGGAATTAGAAGTGTTAGAAACAAAGTAGAGAGTCTAATGCAAGCTTACCTTTAAAAGTTAGAAGATGATTTAAAATAGTTCACATGCTGAATTCATATATATATTCACGTTGCCTGAAAATGCGGGGGGTTAGGGTATGGTAATTAGTCCAGTGGCGGTTAGCCAGGTGAGGCAAGTGAGGCGACAGGGAGCCATCGCCTCATATTTTTTGTTGGTGGAGAAAGAAAAAAAAAAATTAAAAAAAATAACGTTTAAAGGTTAAAATGGTTATTGCACCACCTTTCTTTGTTTCAATAGTCCATAAAGTGTGGATTCAACATAGAATTTTCAAAAAAGTTTAGGTGAAGAGCGTTTAAAAAAAAATCCTGTGCACCTCTCATTTTCGTCGCTTCACCTCCACGAGCCGCCAGTGGTAATTACAAGGGCGTGTTCAAAGGGAAATAAAAAACGGGGGGGGGGTGGACATTCGAATGCAATTAAAATCAATGAAAAGAGAGTAAAAAATATAAGAGGAATGGAGAGAGGGTTTAACGATACCATTAGACAGTCGGGAAGAAATAATCTATATATGTTATCCAATTGGATCACTCACTTTTCCTAAACGGACGCACGTTGAGAAGAAAAAATTACTTATGCACGTACGCGAAAGCGATAGAGTAGGAAGACTGATTTCGGTACTGTCTTCTTTTTGGGACAACAACAGTGGTCGCATATTACGTAAACTTACAAAGGCGCGGAGAAGGGAGGAGGAGGGGAAGCATAAATCGCATCTGATCTGAGGTTTTGAAGATTCGCCGGTGACCTTCACCGAGACTTCGATAATTGAGGAGTTCTCTGATAAACCACTAATAAAACAGAGGGTCCGCTCGTTCTCAAAATTCCATAATTCAGAGTGTTATTGTGTGTGTTTCTGATGAGTTAAACGGATTGTAATTTCTTAACTGACAGTTGAAGCTTAGACCACTCATCGAATGAAAAGAATAACCCGCGTAACTCATCGGAAACACACACAACAACCCTTTGAATTATGCATTTTTGAGGACGAGCAGACCCTCTGTTTTATAAGTGGTTTTTCTAGAGTACTCCTCAATTGAGAGTGCGTTTCGGTACACACTCGCGGAGGGGGGGGGGGGCATATCTGGTTGTGTGTGATTACTAGTGAATCTGACCGCTAGATTGCGTTAGCATTACCTTAAACTGTTGCGCGGCAATACTAGAGTCCCTATATATGAAAGAGTCTCGCCATACGAGGTTCCATCTCTGATTGGCCGCTGAAAAGTGAAGAAGAAGAAGGGGTCTATGAAGCCTGGAGGCGCGCCTCTTGTTTACATCTTCATGGAACCACCTTCACTGCTGCCCAGCTTTGAGGAAACTTTCGGCATTTTTAGCTTGTACTGATGAAATTTGAATTAGAAATTGATGAAAATGTGTTCAGAACAGAATAAAAGTCACACATTACTTTTAAAACAGGTAGTGAAGCCAACGGGTATTGGAAGTTAAGTTGACCGAACAAAGATTACTTGCACACGAATACATGTATAAGTAATCTTTGGCGGGAAGATCGTTGGATAAAAATGTAAACAAGAGGCGCGCCTCCAGGCTCCTCAGACACCTTCTTCTTCCTCACTTCTGTTCACGTGTCTTGACTCTTTCATATATAGGGACTCTAGGCAACTCCAGCCTCTTGTCTTAACTCCGTACAGAGAAGGACTCTAATTGAAAGAAGCCAAATCGATATCCATTCGATAGCGGTTGCAGCCGGTATCGGTAGACCAACCAACCATCGCTGCCATTCTGCGAGAGCAGTAAGAGAGCGAGAGAGCGAGAGAGGGAGCAAAAGAGCGAGAGAGAGCCCCTACCCTTCCCCCCTTCAACTCTCAGAGACCCCCTCAGTCCCTCACACCATCATCATAAAATATACACGCACCATTTCGCGCTTTTGATCAAGAAATTAATTGGATCTTCAAGCTCCTCTCGCGCCTCCCGTTCTCCATCAAAACTCTCTACTGCTCCCGAGCTCGACTCAACTCGACTCACGACTCAACCCAACACCCCCCACCCCAATCACACCCGAAACCAAACCCACCCCCTCTCACCGTCTCTCGATGAACATTGAACAATGAGTGCAACTTTCAGATGACTCTCGATATGATGATGACTCCGCGTGTATTATAGTGTCGGTGGAGAGGAATCAATTTCGCCTCCTTTGAGGCTGGCACATAAAAGTAATACACCACGAAGGTGGCTCCATCTATTTATATTAAATGTACACACATACATACAACTGTGAGATACAGTGTGTTCCGGAAGTTATCTCGATGGCAAGGATAATACTGGCTTGAGACCCTATATGAGTAGACTCCTTGTATGTAGAGAGTTGAAATGAGTGAAACCACGGATGTCGCCGTTGGATGCGTTTTTGCACATTTGTTTATATTCTGAGGGCCGTTGTGGTCCGGCGCAAGCAAAGATTACAGTCGAGCCGTAGAGTTTCTAGCGGTGGATTTTTTCACTGCGCCTTTGCAAATCGACACAATTTAACGTTTACAAAGATTCTTTTGGACATTGTAGATATTCTTGAGGTGCATCATAATTAAAATAACAGGTTCATTGAAACTTAATTATTTCATCTGTGCACTGAAAAAAATGTGCTAATTTCACGGGCATGCCGTTGGGGGGGGGGGGGTCCGGTTGTGGGTACAGGCACTCTCTGTGAGGAGGCCAAGATCAAGGTGTGACAAGAGGAAAAAAAAAAAGGTCATAAAAATTAGATTTTGGGGACGGCAAGATTGCATTTTCTCTCTCCCCTACCGTAAACCACGACACGCCCCTGGAAACTGGGGCCGCGTCACTGGCAACTTATGGATATGTAACATGGGCGAAAAGGTGACGTCGCCAAAACCCAGCTTGTGACCTCTCTATCGATTCAGCTTGGCAAATGGAGTCAATCACTCTCAAGGGCAAGAGCGTGTCGTGTCGGGGGAATATATATGGGTTCCCCTGGCCCTGGCTGGCACTCTTCGTGGGCGTTGAAATCAATGTGTAACAACCAAAAAAAAGCAATGAAATTTATAATTTTGGGGGGGGGCAAGATTTTATGTTTGCAATACCTCTCTGGAAACTGCGGCACGCCCCTGGCTAATTTTAACTATTTACTCAGCGAAAAGTACGGATTACGCTTGAAAACTGTTAGTTTTACTATATGAAGTTGTTTTATTAACACAGAAAAAAGGTTTTTCAACTATTAAAAATGGTTAAACTAACAATTTTTTAGTGTTATCCATACTTTTCACTAAGAAAATAGTTAAATTTAGCACTTTATTTTAAAGTGTAAAACACCGTGGGGTCCGTGGGGCCGTTTGTAAACAAATAAGTATGTAAAAAAAGTGTGATGCCGATTAGCGGTGCCCTCGAGAACCTCAACTTCGTTGACCAATTAGACGTTGACTTCTCTTTTGTTTGAACTCTCTACATGCAGGGACTCTAATATCCATACGTTGGACCAAAATACAACAGCAGCCCTCAGAATGTAAACACTTTTTAACATGTAGGATCTCGATCTCTAGTTGTGATGACTATCCTTGCGTGCCATCGCTCGAAACCAACTAAGGAACGGAGATTCTAGCGACGAGTTGAAGTCTGTTCTCTATTATTATAGTCAAGCTTCAGCGACACAAAAGTTTGAATTCGAACGTTCAAAGAAAATTATACAAGTTCCACCGAGAAAACCGTTCATAATGACGGTTATCAGATAACTACATTATTCCCGGAAAACCATGCAAATGTGTTAGAGACAGACTAAAAATTTGAATAAAAACAAAAAAAAAAAAAAAAAAAAATAATTGTTCTTCGAAATCTTTCCAGGAAGCTATTCACAGCTAGAAAAAGACCAGCCGTTTCAAAGTTATTAAAATAGACGATTTTAGTATGACGTCATCCGGTGCAAACATTTGTTGAGCGATCCAAACTATTTCTCTCACGCTCACATGTGACCCTCGTCCCCCATGAAATTCCCTCTCTTTCTAATCGATGAAAATGTATGCGGAGATACTTTTGCGTGAAATTTTTGGTAGTGCAGTATTTAATTTTGAGTCGTTCTAATGCGAGGTTGAGAATAGGAATCGTGAAACAAGTCCCCGTATTCGAAATTCGATGCTAGGAAATAACAGATATGCATGAGTCCCATAAGCGTCAGGGGAAGAGTTAGAAGGATAGTTTGGAACGGTACACGAGTTCTATCACAGCATGCAACCGATGCAATGAGTACTTCCATCGTTGGTCGTTTAGTCGTAGAGGTCGTTCCAGAAGTGTAGGCGCACCTAGCCCTATAATCTCTGAAATGTCTCAACTTTATTATCACAAAAACAAACAACAACAAAATACAGAAACAAAAATACAAACAAAAAATGTAAAAAAAAAAAAAAAAAAATATAAAGAAAACATAAAAAAGAGAATATTACACACATGATTACGAAATAAAAATTAATGAAACTTACTTTAAGTGTTGGCTTTTCATCGAGAAACGCTTTAACATCAGGTCAACGGTCGCAGGCACGTTTTGTTTTGAGATGAAATAATGAAAATTGAAAAATCGCCAATGATTTATCGGTGATCACTTCTGAAACGACCTCTGTAACGCCGCACTAAAATCGTCCATTAGTACGGAATATTTCCGAGTCACACTGTATGTATACTGATGTATATAAATATACAAGATCAAGATATGTACGTATGTAGGCACGTCTAATAATCGCTTCCCTCCCTCTTTATATTTCCGATCATTTCGGGACCGTTTACACAGAAAATTCAAGAAAAATATTGCTCCGCTTATTCTATTCACACTTCGCACTTCGCACTTCGCACTTCACACCCCTCATCCCTCCTTCCGAATCAGTCGCGTTTTGGGGAAGACTGCGAATAGGGGATGAACTATAGTCTCGTCTCCTCCATCCCTCCCGCTTCTATTCTCTTCTCTCCCTCCTCTTTGTTGATGAGGCGGCGACAAAAACTCATTGAACAACGTTTTTGACGTAGGTCAGATGGCACTTGACGCAGCGCCACGAGGGTTCAGTTCAGTGATGGGGTGTGTGCCTCTCCACGGTGTGCTCCACCCTCATAGACTCACACTACTCTCAGCGCGAGTGTAATTATACCTATACCTATGCTTTTATTTTAATGCTTTTCAATTGGCTTGTTGATGTCTGAAATTGATTTCCGGTAGATAGCGCGCCGCACAGTGGGCGAAAATGACCGATTTGAAGGTCAAAAATCAAAATTTTAACGTTGCCTTAATTCATATCCTTATTATGCTTCTAGGACCAACTATTCCTTAGGTACTTTAATCACTTCTAACTCGTGATTCTAGCAGGAAAATGTGAAAAGAAGGTCTAAAAATCAGTTCAGCTTCGAAGTGATAATTGTAATGAGGCTCTTGTAAACTTTTGCAATAGGAGATTGAAGAATTGATTTTTGCATAGAAACCTGTAAAAATGACAATGAATACACTAAAAAATCACGAAATTCACTCTCAGAATCGGGCGTAATGGCGGCGAGACGGAGGCGGAGGTATCATGGGAGATTCCTATCTAAATTGAGACGTACTCTCTGTGCTTCTGTAGAGAAAGTGACATTATAGACAGGAACCTCCCGTGATACCTGCATTGAGCCGCCATTACAAACTTGCTATTATAGCAGTTATGGGAGTTTATTACTAAATTTTAGACTTTCTCAGTGTGATTTTCGTGATTTTCGCTGATTCTTACATCATATTAGACTATTCATTTGCTAACAACAAAGGTATGCAAGAGCCTCATTAAGATGACTTTTAACTTTCTGATATTTTGCCACCCGATTACAAATTTTTACACTCCGTGCGGCATTCAGCAGTGCACCAATGATACTCTGTTTCCTGAACAGTCGAGTCGGTATGTTCTATACAACTATTCAAACGGATTATGATTGGCTGATCTCGGAGGATCCTGCCTCTTCTGTTAGAGATTCCATTTAGAAACAAAATTTTCGCAATTTTATGTTGATCTACAGCGTTACTGGGTGACATTTTGCTGGAATATATAATAAATGCTTTTTCAACAGTTTTCCTCTCAGATCCTTACTTTCAACTTCAATTTACAGAGCTAATAGACACTTTTTCGACTTTTTTCTGCTACAAAACACCTCAAAGAAGGTCCATACTGAATTTGAAGGAAATTGCTTCGGTCAATAAACGCAGAAAGTCAAAAGCTTTTTGAAAGAGAAACAACTTTAAATAAATGAATGAACAAAACTAAAAATTTATTATTTGTAACACATAGGAAGTTGCTTGTTCTTTTTGCTGGTTACCTATCATTGAACTAACGTCCAACTATTTTATTTACTCCATACATTTTTCGTCACAACATCAATACTAACTAATTTTTTCTATTAAGAATAAAACTCTTACTTACATTTATCAAAAAAGAAGCAAGTGAGAAAAAGTTGTTCCTCGGTCCGGGGGAGGGGGATTAAAGCCAATAATGATCTTTAAGAGGGTGGGGGGGGCATCAACTGCTTGGTAGGCATCAAAATCACACGCTGTACCACTACTCGTTGGTTTGAGGGTTGCTCCGAATTTCGAGATCTTCTTCAACTGAGAATAGACAATTTTAGAGATGACGCCATCCTGTGTAAAAGCTTTTTGGGCGTTCCAAACAATCCCTCACTCTCACGTGATCATCAATAATGTTTTATTATCCTACTCTCAATGCCAGAATTGGAAATAGACATTTACTGTGACAGTTTTTGAAACAATGCGACGAATTCCATCATACAAGTTTAGTGTTTTTGTATTGAAGAGCTAGTGACAAACCACTGCCTAAAAGGACGCCTTTGTCAGCTTTTGCGTATGTTCACGTAAACTTAACAGCGGTGATGTATCTACCTTTTTCTTATATTATTCATGTTTTGCATCAGCATTTCTTTTCTTCTTCCTGTTTCTCTCTTTTCACTAAGACTGTTTGTAAACTGGAAAAAAGCGTGCCCTTTAAACCCTGTTTGTTTACACCCGATCATGTATTTTTGCTAAGGCGTGCCCTCTCAGAGTTCGAAACGGCGTTGACTTAAGGACATAGAAAATCAAAAACTCCGTTATGAAAGCCAGGCAACTGACAACAAGCCCACAAGCTAAACACAAAAATCCAAAGCTCAAGTCTATCAAGGAGAAAGGTCTCCTATCTCCATCTGAGGCTTCGCCTCTCGATTGAAACCTGTCATTGTTTAACATCACCAATGGGTCCCAAAATTTCTCGAGAAGCCCAGCCTGAAGAATTCGGAGAATTATGTCGTTGAATTTGTCCCCATACAAAGAATATTTAAGGTAAGAAAATATTAATGGATAAGACAAGATACATTCCTCCACCCATTGATAATCAGCGTGCTGGTTCCATTTAAGAATCGAAGCTTCTTCTTCGGGACTGATTTTTTTAGAAAGAGAAACTAAATATGCATCGCTTCGTTGAATTTGATTCATTATATCTACGTCTTGAATCAAACGCATTGTGTACACTGATGACTGGTTTGAGTTTGAGTTTGACACTTTCCAGGTGTTTGATGTACGATCAAAAATAATTTCTTCGGATGCGTACTTAGGTTGTAAAAGGAAATTGAGGTAAGCAAGACTGTCCGTCAATTTCTCATTTATTAAACGCTGATGGCCGAAGGTGTTTTCAAACAACTTCTGATCTGATTTCAAATCACACGACTGCACCTGCAGTTCCGATTCTTCCAGACCTTTAATCGTCTTAATGTCCGGCAATGGAACTTTGCTGGTCATCAACGTAACCATCTCACTGTGAAAGATTGTGACCAAAATAATCGAAGAGGAAACAGTGATCAAGAAAAGAAATTTTCCACAAAACAAGTGACCGAGAATCAATCTGGGCTGCTCAATGCACAGACAATAACAATAAGTACTCCAACCGGAGGAAAATTTCTCATAACAAATAATTTCCTTTCTCTTTAAGAAGGGACGGAATAAAGTTACAGCTGCATATTTAAATGCGAAATGCGTAAAAAAGCAAAGACAGTACATTAAAAGAATCATCAACCACAACAAGGGAGAGAAACTTTGTAGCGGAACAAAATACTGTGGCATAAACCCTCTCTTAGGAGTGATGAAGCACAGTACACTGGTTTCGATAGCCGGAGAATATTCGTAGTAATTAAATTCAAAATTAGTCACTCCATCTGTAGACACAAAGAAATCAGCACCAAGTTTTGCAGCTAGCTCATGTTTTTCAATCAAAGAAGTTTTGAGGTCCGTATTCCACGATGATCGGACTATCGTGTTTTCCCGGTAAGATGACTTAATACTTTCAGAAAGTTGAAAGAGAGTGGTCGATAATAAACTAAATCCTGGTGTCTTGTCCGAAAGAAACGGAGTACTGAAGAAAACACTGTCATGTCCACAGCATGCGTAAAAATCGGCGCCACCCATTGTGGACCATGAAAAATCAAAAAATTCATGATTTTCACTAAAGTATCTCATTATACGCCCGGTAAAAGGATTATATCGGTGACAAAATCCTTCGGCAAAACAGATAATGGATCAAAATCCATGAAAAATACGCCACAATAATCTGAGGATCAATTCGAGATTTCGGCCAAGATCTGCTCCATCTACATTTTTTTTATACGAACTAGACTTGATCGTTTCCCCGAACTGTCTCCAATTCAAGGTATAGGATTCTTGAACAGTACTTTGAACTAAGAATATCAAGTTATTGACTCCATTAAATATACGATCACAGTATAAACCAGAGATTTTATTAAATAGTTCGTCAGATAGTTCTGGGTATTTTTCGAGATCACCGGAGGTCACGAATAGGTTGAAGTCGCAAGAGGCGTTGTCACTCGGTGACGTTGTTACGGCCAAGCTCATGCTTGACTCAAATTCAACACAATAATGCGGTAAACGGGAGGGAGAATTCTTGTCAAAACTTTCTTCATGTGATTTTAATTTAGAATAGGACGCACCGGTTTTTTTCCGCGCTGCGTAATCAAAAACCAAATTCAATATTTCTCGGTAGTCTTCAACCACAATCAGTATGTTCTTCGCTCGAGTCTCGATCACACACTTGTCCATTTCGGTTTGATGATCGATCAAAACGGTTGGGATAAATTCTTCATGAAGCGATTGTGTCAAATACTCCACTGGAAAATTCGGATGAAGATTAACGATATGAAGAAAAGGCGAATCAGATTTGTTCAAAGTTTTAATACAAATGTCACGAATGAATTCAGAATCTGTGATTCGAGATTTTGATTCCATCGGAACTGTGTATACACGTTCAGTAAAAATAGTAATGGCTAAGAAAATCTTGATCGAAAGTAATTTTGGAATCATAAACATTTCCTCGAGCAAACTTGAAAAGTTACGTAGTTGGTTAGTTGAAGGCTGGATATAAAGGATCAATGAAGTGATAATAACGTGATACTAGAAATAAAGTGATGGACCAGAGGGAAATTCATGAGCCACAAGCTTTTTGTAGCTGCTATGACGTTTTAAATACTTTTTGCCACTGAATTGGAACTTCCGTTGGTATAACACAATTGGCAACGTAGAACAGTATAACGACAGGTCTGGAAGAAGTTATGTAATGATTATTGTCACATTTTTCGCGTATTACATGAGTAATTAAAAAATGGCCGTGATCCAAACGACAAACGAAGAAAACGTTTGTTTCATATCAACATGGACTTGAAATAACAGGCGGTAATTACGATGAGCAGTATCCTGAAAAAAGGAATATTATGAGTGAGGCATAGAATACGCGTCCGTGACATATGAGCTGAGGAAGGAACTTTTCTTTTGAAGATGTTCCTATTTTTCATTCAAGGTCAAGATTGCTTATAGACGTTTTCTCAAGCAGTCTGACAACAGTTTTCCTCCTTATAATAATGAGCTTTACAAATATAGCACGCAAACAATTTTCTGGAAAAAATGTTTACCAACACTGAAAAAAAAATGATTGCTGGAATATCAAAATTTGCTTTGCTGAAATAGCAAATTAATCAATTTGCTGGTTTATACATGCTCATGGATAATTGAGCGATAGTTTTGTAAAAATTACAAAATGAAAATTGTAAATATTGCAAATTAAAATATTGCAGTTTTTGCATTCATTTTTTATGTAAACATAACAAACAATTTGCTAGTTTATCAATACAAATAGCAAAAAGAGCAAAATTGAATTGTAGTTATAGCAAATAAAAAAATTGTAAAAATTGCAAATTAAAAAAAATGCTATACGAGCAAAAATAAATCGGCCAATTTGCGAAAACATTTATAAAAATGGCAAAATTCCAATTTGCTCAAATTGCAAATTGACATTTTTGCAAAAATTGCAATTTGTTTTGGAAAAACAGCAATAACATTTTTTAAAAGTAACAAAATGGATTTTGCTCAAATTGCAAATTAACTTTTTTGCGAAAATTGCAAATTCATTTGTTTGCAAAAATTGCAATTTGTTTTATAAAACAGCAAATTATTTTAATTACAAAAGCAAAACATAATGGTATCCGTTCGGTCGTTCGCTGGGGCGCGCCTCCTGCGGAGTGCGGAGTCCGGTCAAAGCGAGCCTTATCAAATAATTTTCTCTTTTCAGCTTTCAATGGGTTTGTTGCAAACTTTTGCTACAGCGGTATAGAGATTTGAATCTGATTAAAATTGCCTGAAAATTACATTGGCGGCATCAAATAGTCATAAAATTCATTAATAAACCCACAAAACGCATTATAAAGAAAGCCAAAATGGCAGTCGTAAAGCCGAACAATCTGTGCATGCGCACGTCGAACATCAAAGATAGGCGATCCATTTTCCCCTTTTTCGTTGAAAGGGGGGAAAAGAAAATATCTCTACAGTCAAACTGTGATTTTAAAAATTTGCATGGTCAAGATGTTGTGTTCTATGAAGGGTGGAGGGGGGGGGGGCAAAATATCAAGAATATAGTGTGTTTCAAAACTTAAGTGCCAAACTTATGGAGTGTATTTTTGGGGTCAACATATATTTAAGGCTTTATTTTCCTACATGAATAAGTGCCGCAAATGTTTCTCTTCTGAGCTAGAGCCCTCCAAAGTTTTGAAAACAAAAAACAGAAAACAAAAACAAACACAAAAAACAACACCTTTGAATCATCTCTTTATAGATACATCTGATCTAAATTTATTTTTTTCATAATTTCTCACCAAATAAGCTCAATTGGACAGCACTTGTCACAAAAGAACCGAGTGACATTTTTGATAAAATTGAGTTATTGATTGATAGACCTAGCAATACCTACTGAATCTCGAAGCAACAAGTGCTTCTTCTAATAACAATCTATTTCCCGTCAAAATTCCAGGTAAAAGTGAGCTGGTGAGCCTCATTGAAGTCATTGTCCATATATGATGAAATAAAATGAGAACTTGGTTCCTTTTTCTGATTAGGTTAAACCTTAATCCGAGTCACGTAAGGAACCAACTCCGACTTGGTTCCTTTAATAGAATTGGGAACGGACTTAAGTCCGGATTAACGGATTTTAAATTAATCAACAGTGTAAACCAACTCTGCCGTTTGGTTTCTCTTAGAGATTCGTTTTTCGTGATTATGCCAAACAAAAAGAAGAAAGGAACCAAGTCACTTTAAACGCTAAAAATTAAGTACCTACCTTTCCTGTATAGGAAATTCTACTTTTCCGGTGTTGAAATGCGAAAACATAACACGGTAGTTGAATGAAATCAAAACGTAAGTAATTCCAAGTTTTTTGTTTAAATGCTAGCTCTTCAACTTTGGACTCAATTTTCTCGAGATTAGCTCCATGTCACGTGGTTCCTTTTTAATGAATGCTGTCTAATTATTATCATTGCTAGCAAAAGCATTAAAGCTGTCCAGACTTTAGTGGCAAGCTTTCCCAACACCTGCGTGTTGGAATTTTCCCTGCTTGTTTTTTTTTACTTTGAGTTACGCCTGATTCAATTAACCGTATCAACTGCACTTATAACTTTTTTCCCACGGACAAAACTATTATTTAAATTTTGTTTTACAAATTTCACCCTTGAATCAAACGTTTTATTTAAAAGTTATGAAGATTTTCGTGTTTTGATAGACATTCCTTCCCTCTTCCCGGTTCTCAATGGGCTGAATCAAAAGTAATCCCAGTTTTGGACGCCTAAAATCAAGTTCCATCACCTCCCAAAATATCAGTACAAGATAGACCGAAACTATTTTTGCCCATATTTTAAAGATAGTTGTTTTCGAGTTTACCTCTCCACCCTAGGGAAACTTCCCCAGGGGTCTTAATTTCGAAAATTTCCCTAGCGAATTGGTCCTTCCAAAAGATAAAGAACGGCGCAAACCACGTCCAAATATCTTTAATAGTGCAAAAGTTATGACCACTTTCAGTTACTTTACAGCCACCCTGTATATAAAGTTACCCCCCAATCTATTATACTAAGCCCCTCCGCCTCCCACTATATCTCTTGAGTAAGAGCCATCGAAAATAGCACCCCCTGAAAAAGCTATAAACGTAGGGAAATGGCGCAATGTTCCATCGATAAGGAAAAAAGTTAAAAGGTGCATTATTTTTGAATCACCCTATATATCCCAAATGGTTTTTAATATTTTGAAAATCCAACATCAGATTCGTTTTTCTTGACCAAAAATACCCCTGGCTACCAAATTTCATGCAAATCGGACGTTAAACAACTGCTATTTGTCCTTTTTTGCCGCCCGCAAGCTTATATACCGAAATTGTGTCCGCATTCACCATCGACTCTAGCTGGTGTATTGGATAGGATACTGGATTAGGAATCTGTAGGAATAGGTAGGTTGTAGGTTCAAATCCCGGTCGGGAACTAGACAGCTAAAAAATTAGGAATAACCACAGAGTCCGCGGTATTTGGTAGCAGCGCGCTGTGTGCCCAACCTAATTGCATGACAATATTACCTAGTATATATTGCAATTTGATAATGGTCGAATGGCGAGTTTATGTATTGTTACTTGTACAGTAAAATTATTGTTGATTGAACAAAAAAGTTTTGTTAATATTGCAAATTGAAAATTGCTGGTTGAACAAAAGGGAAATTGTTGATATTGCAAATTGAAAATTGCTGGTCTACCAAACTCATTTCGTAAGGTTTGTAATTCAAAATGTCCAAATGACAAACATACTTTGCTAATTTTGCAATCCTTAATTTGCAATTTTTGCAAAGTAAATGTTTGCAATTCTTCCAAAACATTTTGTTATTCGAGCAAAACTGTCATTTTATAGAATTGCAAATTACTATTTTGCCAGTCCAGCAAAATGAAGAGTGTAACGTTTTTTTGCAATTAGCAATTGCTATTTTAGCAATGCCCCATGCTCTTCCAACAAACCTTTTTTTTCAGTGAACATTTGATGAAACATTGGAGAGAAATTCGAATCTTAGCAAAACTATAGGCACGTCCGGCACGCTAATTTTGTGCTCGATGAGATTGTCCATCACATATTTTAATGAATCATTTTGTTGACTCACTCAAAATGTGTTCTTAAGATGATTTCTCGATCTCCACACACACAAACACACTCACACACGCGCACACACACACACACACACACACACACACTCACACACACAGTTATACAAATCAGTTCCGTTTGATTTTGATCAGCGGCGGAGCGTGCAATCTGACAACACCTTATTCTCTTCATTTGAACCTATGTAAAACCATTGATCTATACAGGAGGTCCAATTGCACCCCCTAAATATCAATTTTTTCATGGGTTTAGGTAGAAATTTATCATGGTTGCCAAATCGCACGAGCCGCAACTGGTATTGATCACAAAAAGCAGTTTATTGTGTGATGGTAATGCACGGGAATACTCTGATCAGTAAGATTTTTTTTTTCAACCAGTGACCAAGAGTCCATGATTCCTTACTGACTTGGGGGGAAAAAATCGAAAAGATTACAGATACGACTGTTTCCGTGCTGTGCAGTCATCAACTCAACAGAACTGAGTAATTCTTTAGTCAACTGGAGGAGTCATCGCTGGATTAAACAATTACATTCAATAAACACAAAGTGTCTGCTCTGCGCTTACGACTAAACAAAATTTTCCCTCTGATTGTTTAAAACCTCAATGTCTCATTATTGTGCGGCGGCGGCGCGGCGTTGCTTATATTCTTGGTCGGTGAGTGGGGGGGATGAGAGGTGAAGGGAGAGAGACAAGTGAAGTGCGAGTTTCACCGCAGCATCCCTAAACCTAGGGTGGGGGACGCTTACGGTCCTACAGCGTACTTATGCACTCTGCAGCCTCAAAGTGCACTTTTTCAATCACGTTGTAGGCTCGCATGTAGAGCCGCACCCATCGGAAAGCTCACCATGAATCTCCTTTTCGATTGAAATCCATTACCATCACGCACCAAATAATTCGATTGCACCTCGAGTGTTTTGTTGGACGGTGGAAGTTCCGTCACAGGACAAACCGATTGCAATCCACCGTTGAGCATTGCATTCAGCATAGACGATCTTTGATAAGGGTGCACTGGAATCGCCCGCCCTCGCAGGATTTTGCCCCTTCTGGCAGCTCACGTGATTAAGAGTAAAGATATTAAGCTCCAGTCCAACCCCTATCACTCTCACTATCCAGAATCACACTTCACACGATAACTCAAGGTTGTAGGCTTTCTGAGTTTCGTTCCTTTGAACAAATCACTAGATGAAGAGGTAGTCAGAAGGGATGAATAACCATTGTATTTAGGAAAGTATCCTGAAGAATGGTCGACATTTTTACCGAACTACCTTGTTAAAGTTTTTCAATCAAATTAATCTTGAGTCAACCTCTAAAAGAGGAAGTAATGCGATAAGATATTTTAAAACGTAGCGAAATGGCTACATTTATCGTTTGAAATGTCTGTTCTGAAAATTGAATCTTGAAGACGTCTCCAGGTCGACTCAAGACCTGAAGATACGAGCAGAGTTTTGTCGAATGTTTCTGAGCCACCATCCTGAGCTGCATATCACTAAAAACAAATAATTCATAAAATTGAGCGCCTCCTTTTACAATCGATGCAATGTACTGTAACTGAGTCATAACGAATAATAAGTCATGGTCGATCACAGAGTAGAAATCCAAAGATGCATAGTAGAGAAGAGAGCGGTTGACTAGGTGATCGTCACTCGTAAATTAGAGGCGGCGACGTAAAGAGTCAAACATAAGGATAAGAGAAAACATTGGAGGGACTATTCCTTAATGAAAATTTCAATAAAAAAATCTGACTACAAGTGAGAATGAACGTTCAAGTCATAGAACCCCGGGGCTGTGGGCCTATGATAACTCAGCACGCAACGGAGTTTGGGGGAGGGGGGTGTTACTCCTAAAGCAAACAGACACTAACAACGGCAATGATTGAGGTAAACAATACATCATCTCTATCAATGGAAACTGAAGATGGTGGAAGTGGCCTGCATCTTACAATCAGGAACAAGGTATACAAAATGACATGCACACAATCCCAGATACACTACCCACCACGCACTAGATCTCGCGGCCGCGGTGACCAACTTTTCTTTTACGGGACTCAACAGAATGACTTATAGGGAGCAACAATCAACATCCAAATGAATGGACTAAATACATGTAAGTTGATTAGTGACCTCAGAAAAAACTCCATTGGACGTTGTTTTGTTGAGACCTCCAAAAAAAAAAACTTTCCACCCGATTTTAACAAAGAGCAAGATAGGATAATGCGTGGTCTCTAGTATTGTAAGTACATTGTCTGCGCAATCAATGACGAATATAGCAAGAAACTTGCTCGGGCACTTTAGGGCACTTTGCGAGTTCAATGTATCGAAGTTCAAAGATCGATTTAGACCAATTTTCAAAAAATTCGTAGCTTCTTCACAATTTTCCAAAGAGCTTGATTCAAAATGGGGGTTTTTCTCCCCCCCACCGATTTTCCTGAAACTTTGTATTTTGATAGTACTTGATAAAAGTAGTCTTTTTTTTCAAATAAACTTTTTCCAAAAATAATTAGGGGGGGAGTTACAGTGTTGCAAAGTCGCACCTTTCAAAAATTCATAACTTTCGCGTAAATCATCCAATTGGAACGCGGTTTTCACTAAAAGATGCGGATTGTAAAGCACTCTCATGCCATTTAAACCGAATTCCATTTCAATAATTTTTGACTTAGTTATCGTAATTTTTGTGATTTTTAGGCCACTCAAAATCTACTTAAAGTGAAATAAAAAAAAATGGTATTTTTTGATTTTGACCGGGTTAAAATATGTTATTCCTCTTTAAATTCTGCGTAAAATGAGCCCAAGCAGAATGCAGGGCGATTTTTTGTCCCGGAGTTATGCATTTTTTAGTAAGCGAAAAACGAGTTTTTTAGGGTGCCCATGAGCGTTCGAAAGAGAGGCTCAAGTCAAATAAATGGAAACGGTATTTTTTGATTTTGATCAAATTGGAATATGTTATTCCTACTTAAATTCTGCGTAAAATGAGCCCAAGCAGAATGTGGGGCGATTTTTTGCTGCGGAGCTATGCGCGTTTTAGTAAACGAAAGTCGAGTGGTTGAGGCTACCCGGGCTACCCACGTCTATCAGCCTCTCCATAGAGCGCTCGACTTTCGTTTACTAAAACGCGCATAGCTCCGCAGCAAAAAATCGCCCCACATTCTGCTTGGGCTCATTTTACGCAGAATTTAAGTAGGAATAACATATTCCAATTTGATCAAAATCAAAAAATACCGTTTCCATTTATTTGACTTAAGCCTCTCTCTCGAACGCTCATGGGCACCCTAAAAAACTCGTTTTTCGCTTACTAAAAAATGCATAACTCCGGGACAAAAAATCGCCCTGCATTCTGCTTGGGCTCATTTTACGCAGAATTTAAAGAGGAATAACATATTTTAACCCGGTCAAAATCAAAAAATACCATTTTTTTTTATTTCACTTTAAGTAGATTTTGAGTGGCCTAAAATTCACAAAAATGACGATAACTAAGTCAAAAATTATTGAAATGGAATTCGGTTTAAATGGCATGAAAGTGCTTTATAATCCGCATCTTTTAGTGAAAACCGCGTTTCAATTGGATGATTTGCGCGAAAGTTATGAATTTTTGAAAGGTGCTACTTTGCAACACTGTAACTCCCCCCCTAATTATTTTTGGAAAAAGTTTATTTGAGAAAAAAGACTACTATTATCAAGTACTATCAAAATACAAAGTTTCAGGAAAATCGGTGGGGGGGAGAAAAACCCCCATTTTGAATCAAGCTCTTTTAAAAACTTTGAGAGAAATTTTTTTCACTAAAAAAGCATTTTTCAAGTAACAAAATACGGTAGTCCCAAAAAAGTGGTCCAAAACTGATTTTTGGGCCTCCCAAAAATGTTAAATTTTTTTAAAATTTTAATTCTCCAAATTTCAAAGAAACCGGTCAATTCATCGGAAAAAATACTCGGAAACACGAGTTTAAGTATTTTTGGGAGAGAAGGAAGAAAGTAATGGCACTTGCCACTTGAATCCCGGAAAAATCGGGTTTTCTCCTTTTGAACGATGGTTATAAATTATTGACTCTTAAGGACCACTAATTCTTTGGACTGGGACTTTTTAGGATATATATGGTGCCAATGTGACTAGAGCAGCAATTTCCAATCAGTTTTCGGATAAATGCGCCGTTTTCTTTGAAATTTGGGGATCGAGAATTTTGAAAAAATCGAAAATTTTTGGAGGGCCCACAAATCAACTTTGAACCACTTTCTGGGACTACCGTATTTATGTTTGAAAAGTGCTTGTTTGGTAGAACTTCACAAAAAGTTTTTCAAATTTGAAACATTATGGAGGGAGTTACGAATTTTTGAAAATTGATCTAAGAGGAGCTTTGAACTTCGATGTACCAAACTTGAAAAACGTTATCGACCTACGATTTCCTCTAAAAGTCTTAAACTTTTTTGCCCTTTTGAGTGATATCGTAAAATTAGGGGTCGTCATTTGAAATACCTAATTTTTGGGGAAGGGGCTCTCCTGGCGCCCCTCCTGAGAGCCCCCCGTAAATGCTAATTCTGCAAAAAAGTGCATCATGATCATACTAGACCACCTACAAAATTTTGGTTAATTTGAATCAATCGTTTAGAAGTTACAGTGGCGTTCCCGGACTTTTTGAAGAACCTGTATATTTTGTCCGTCAAAAAAGTCCTTGATCTCGTTTTTCAACCTGATCAAAAATTCCAAAGCTAGATGGACCCAAATTGGCTCGGGGCTGTGTGACAGAAATGTGCACTAAGCTTTAATAAGATTAAAGACAAAACACAGCAAATCACAGGTGCAATGATGAAACCCTCTAGGACTATGATTGCATCTCACTAGATTCACACTCCTCACCTTTCAAGTAATTTGAGAAAGCAACGTTGGCGGATGCTGATTAGTTCACGCCCTCATCTATCAGCAGTGGGTCCGTGTACCATGTTTTGAAGTATCGAAGCGCAGTGCACGACGCACGCTATTTTTATACAGTCCATCCGGCTATGAACCGAGTCGAGTCGGGTCCATCTTGCTCCAAAGTTTACGATCCGGTTGAAGACAAGAGAGTACGGACTTTTACGACTGTTAGTACAAGCCAGCTATCAGCGATTCCTCGCAAGATCTTCAAGACTAAAAATAATTTAAAATCCTATAAAATCACAACGTTCAAAAGGACAGACGGGAGACGAATGTTACATGAGAAATAAAACGAATCCCTTTCTAGAATGTCAGAGGGATCTCAGCAACGCTAGACCCTCGCACAATAGAACGCGTGGATTTACATAGAGATGTGGCGCAGCGTAAATTTATACAGGATAATAATTCTTGGAGATCTGGCGAGGGACGAGAGGCCAAGCGGGTACCCCTCGTGGTAACTGGCGCCCCCTACAAGGAGCAATAAGAAGCGAAGATTGAAGATGAATCCTAGAGAGCGCATCAACAGTGATATACGCTGTAGTCCTTGCAATCCGCATAAGTTTTTACTACCCAGATCGGGTTAGAGCTTATTACTTGATACAATGGTTGTGTATTTTCATTTTATTTTGTACCCAACATATTTTTGGTGCAGTTTAAGCAACCACTGCACTGCTGCAAAACTGCTGAACAATTAGAATCCTGGTATGATTTTGGTTGCATAGTGATATCTTTTGAAATTTTGTTGTAAAAAAAAAAAAAAAAAAAAAAAAAAAAAAAAAAAAAAAAAAAAAAGCAGGGTCTCCAATACAAATTTATGTAATGGTGAAGCGTGTCTTACTTGTAATTTTGTTTAATACAATTTATTTGATATTTAGTGTTTTACACCAGGTTACGATTTAACCCGGGCTAGTCCAGCATCCCTTCTTACAAAAAGTTCTGTGAAAAACGGTTTGACCCTTGTAAAAACCTAAAAACCAACTCCTAAAGGGAAACACTTATTCACAAATCAATCAAAGTGGTCCGTCTGGACACGTATCCATAACCTAAGGGTAATGACGTCACCGCACCAGAGAACCAAAACTGCATGTTTACCTTTTGCCCCTGTGACGTTTAGAAACAACCAGGAGGTGGTTGTCGGTTTGAAGTACGGTGGCTATAGTTTATAGTAACAAGCGTGGTTAGACCACTACGATCTTGAAGTTCAATTTCGGTGATGGTGTCGTCGTTTTTTTTCACAAAATTTGATAATCCAACAAGAAACTCCGATGTGGTCCATGGATCGGTAAAAGTAGCAAAGCGACAAAGCGTCGAATGTGATCCTATAGATTTTAGTTTTTAAAAATTCACAAATGAGCCTCTGACCACTACCTGAAAGGACTTCTCTGCAAGCTTTTTCTTGTGCATAAGTATAAAATCACAAATGTTACAGCCTTGATGCTTGTATAAGCGGTGGCAACGATACCTGGCTAGCATATGCATTACGCAACACACCAAATACATGTGTCAACTGTTATATTCTGTGTTACGTATTGCATACCCTGGCCAGGTATCTTTGTCTCCACTAGTACCTTCTCCCTCTTATTATTTTATTGTCCTCGCCTTTCCTTTATTCTCACTAATATTCTATTCCCGCTCGTCAAATGAGAAAAAAGCTTGACCTTAAACGCAGTATGCTGCTCATACCCGAAAGTTTCACTTTATTGAGGTGCGCTTTCGCAGTGTTCTCAACAGCGCTGGCTTTAGAGAAAAGAAAAAGAAAAACTCTATTGTAAAAGACAAGCAACTGACAACAAGGCCACAGGCTAAACATAAAAATCCGAAGCTCAAATCAACCAAGGAGAAAGGTCTCCGATCTTCAGCTGAGGCTTCGCCAATCGTAGAATTAGTAAACCTGTGAATGTCCATTACTCCTATTGGGTCCCACAATTTTTTGAGAAGCCCTGCCTGAAGAGTCCGGAGAATAAAATCGTTGAATTTGTCCCCATACAGAGAATATTTCCAGTAAGAGAATAACAATGGGTAGTTCATGACGCACTCCTCTACCCATTCATAACTATGAGCACGCAAGCTCCATTGAAGATTCGAGTCTCGCTGTTGCGGACCGGGTTTTACGGGAGTAGAAATCAAAAAGGCATCACTTTTTAGAATCACATTCATGTTATCTACGTACTGCTTCAAAAGCGTTTTGTTTATCGATGACTCGTTTCCGTTTGAGTTTGAAACTTTCCAGTTGCTTGAATTTACATCAAAAATAATTGTTCCATCTATGTACTTTGCTTCTAAAAGGAAATTCAGGTAAACAAGACTGTTCGTCAATTTCTCATTCATTAAACGCTGATAATTTTGGTCACTTTCAAATAGTTTCCTGTCATATTTTAAATCGTTTGACTGAATCTGGAGATCGGATTCTTCCAGATCTTGAATCGTTTTGATGTCCGGCATTGGAACTTTGCTGGTCATCAACGTAACCATCTGACTCTGAAAGATTGTGACCAAGATAATCGATGAAAAAACAGTCATCAAAAAAAGGAATTTCCCACAAAACAAATGACCGAGAATTACTCTGGGCTGCTCAATGCATAGACAATAACAATAAATACTCCAACTACAGGAAAAGTTCTTCTCATAAAATATAATTTCCTTTTCAGTTAAGAAGGAACAGAATAAATTCACTGCCAAAAATCTAAATAAATAATGCACAGAAAAGCAGAGGCAGTACATTGAAAGTACCATCAACCACAGCAAAGGAGAGAAACTTATTAACGGAACAAAATACTGAGGCATGAACCCTTTCTTCGGTGTGATGAAACACATGGAGCCTGTTTCGATTGCTGGCGAATATTGGTAATAATTGTAGTCAAAGAATTTCATACCATCCGTAGACACAACGAGATCCGCACCAAATTTATCAGCTAGTTCATGACGTTCAATCCAAGCAGTTTTGAGTTCCGTGTCCTGTGGTTGAAAGAGAACAGCATTTCGATATGTAGATTTAAGATTTTTAGCAAAATCGGCAACAACGTTACTCAACAATTCAACCAATGGTGTCTTAATGGCGAGAAACGGAGTACTGAACGAAACGATTGGTTCTACAAAACACACAAAAAAATCCGCGTCACCCATTGTGGACCAGGAGAAATCAAAAAAATTATCATTTCCACCATTGTATCTCATGATCTGTAAAGAGAAAGGATCATATCGTAGACAAAATCCCTCTGCGAGACAGATAACGGTTCGAAATCCATGGAAAATTCGCCACATTAATCGAAGGATCAGTTTTAGATTTTGGTCAAAATCTGCTTCCTTGAGGCCATTCTTCAGCGATTTAGACTTAGTAGTATTCCAAAACTCCCTCCTAGTTGAGTTGGAAGATGTTTGAACAGTGCCTTGGACAAAAAATATTAAATTATTGATACCATTAAATATACGATCAGTCAGTAAACCAGAGGTTTGATTGAACAGTTTGTCAGATAGCTCTGGGACTTTTTTGAGATCGCTGGTGGTCACGAGTGTATTAAAGTCGCAAGAGGCATTATCCCTCGGTGGCGCATTTACGGTCAAACTCATGCCGGACTCGAATTCAACACAGTAATTTGGTAAACGGGAGGAAGAATTCTTTTCAAAACTTTCTCCGTGTGATTTCACTGTAGAATTTGACACAACGGTTTTTTTCAGTGCGGCATAGTCAAAAATCAGATTTAATATTTGGCGGTAGTCTTCAACAACAATGAGTAAGTTTTTTGCTGGATTCTCGATCACACACTTGTCTATTGCAATGTGATGATCGATCAATATAGTTGGGGTAGATTGTTCATGGAATAGTTGCATTAAATATTCCACTGGAAAATTCGGATTAAGATTAACGATGTGAAATAACGGTGAATCAGATTTCTCTAAAGTTTTATTACACACGTAATGGATAAATTCGAAATCAGTGATTGCAATTTTTGATCTCCCCGGAATGGTAGATACACGTTTGGTGAGAATAATAATGATTAAAATAATATGTGTTGAAAATAATTTCAGAATCACCGATGTTTCCATGAATATGAAAACTGACGTAGTTTTTTAGTTGAAGACTAGATATAAAAAATCAGTGTGACAAAAAAGTGAAGCTATCGTAAGGGGCGATTTTCCACAAATCAGCCCAAAAGTCCATACATATAAACACTTAGTTAGTAGAGGACAGTTCAAGTACTGCAAGCTTATTACGGTCATCTCCCCGCGGTTTCGAAACATCACAGCAACTTACTGCCTTTAATTGTGAAACGAAACTTCCGTTGGTAAAAAGAAACACAATTTGCACCATGAAATAATGAAAGACAGGACATTAAATGAAATTCCGGTGATTTTTGGCACAGTTTTCGTGAATGACAGTATTCCTCACAAACAGACTTGACCCGTACGACAGGCATACAAAAAAGTCATTTCTCACGAACAGGGATTTTCCAAAACAAGCAGGAACGACATTTTGCGATTTATGGAAATAAGAACATCATAACTGAGATACTCTAGGGAAGAGACCATGCAACAACAACAGTGCTCTTCCAAAGAAGCCAGTCTTTTAGTCTCATTAGAATGTCTCTGGACGAGCAGGTGTACATTTACATGGTCATAATTTAGAGAACTGCCCCTATTTGAACAGTATCATCTTTCAAATTGAATTTTAACGGTTTTCCGACTTACATTAGTGTCAGTTGAGAGAGGATACTTTCCTTCCAGGAAATTGAAGTTTTTTATACTAGGTCAAGATTTCTTATCAACGCTTACTCAAACAGTTTAATGACAGTCTTCACATAAAAAAAAACAAAAACAAAAAAAAAAAAAAAAAACAAAAACAAAAACAAAATAAAGAATAATCGACTTTTCCGAAAACAGAATTATTTATCACGAATCGGCCATGAACCAAACTATAAATAAGCAGAAAATTTGCTCCTCTTCGACAAGGACCTCCGAATACAAGCGGCAACTACAATCTGAAATTTCCTAAAAAATAGAACGGCATAACGTTTAGAACCCGTACTATGCCGTTCTATTTTTCAGGAAATTTCAGATTGTAGTTGCCGCTTGTATTCGGAGGTCCTTGTCGAGGAGGAGCACGTTTTCTGCTTATTCATCGTTTGGGGCTTTTGCACATTTTTGCTACTGGTGATTTGAATATCGTTTCTTGTGTAAAAACCTCAACAAATAAGGATTATATCCCTTAAAATTTACACAGCCACTTCTAATATCATTAAAAAATGTCAAGCATGATCGTAATGGCGACGTTTGGCACTAGTAATGGGAGATTCCCATGTAATACTGAAATACAACACATGGTCTTCACTTTGACCTGTCCTCAATTTTTGCGTAATGAAATGGTGAAAGCAGAAGGATGAAATAACAGACATTTAGTTTTTAAAAATAACCTTTATTTTTGATTTGGTACACAAAATAAAATGTATGTAGAAAAGGAAGAAAAACTCACATGAAAAAAGAAGACTCAAGTAAAATTTGTAAAAGGAAGATAAACTATCCGTTTTGAAATAGGTGAATGCTGTTCTATTATGAACCGAACCGTGATGAACTGGAACAGTGTTGCCAGATTTACATAGTAAAATTCGTCTCTTTTACATTTAGTTATTTGGGATTAGTGGCGATTTTTCGCCACTATTTGGCAACTATGAACTGGAGCTGAATAGAATTTGGAAAGCAACGGTTATGAGCTGTAGATCTGTGCGCATAATTTCAATTCGTTAGCAATAGGATAAATGGATACTGCAAGAAGGAGAAAACTATAGTCGTTGCAATTTAAGAGGACCCCTGATGAACAAAGTATATTTTTCCAATGTTCCATCGCGGTGGGTGGCTTGATCCTCGCCATTTGACGTTTCTTCTGCTCACACCCAACACCCATCTAACGAAAACAATAGCGACACCGCAAGCGGTAGCTAAACATTCATTTACGTCGTTGCCATTTTCTATAATTCAAGTATTTACCAAAAACCGGTTAAGGGCTTAACTTATGCATATTTGCGCCGACTAATAACTTAGTTATGGATAACTTTTGGCATCCAGCTCATCATTTACACAGTTTCCATTCAAAATGCAACGTAAGTTTTTCAACGGTAGGCTGTATTACCGCAAATAATTCGAAGTTTTACCTTTTTCTTCTATTTTTACCTCTTTAACACGTATTAAGAACGCAATTATTTTCTCCCCCCTGACAATTTTTCTGGGTAAATTCAGCTCTTCAGAGGCCCTGTCATAAAAGATTCATTAGAGTTGACGCATTTTCAGTATCGGGTTGACGGGTTCTGACGAGTATCAGTATTGGCTTTTGAAAATGCATAAAAACGGACTAATGAGCGGCTGTTTAGCAAAGGAACTACGACTCGTTGCTGAGCCACCGCTCACTGATGCATTTTGATGCATTTCGGAAGCAAGCACAGCTACTTGTCGGAATCCGTTAACTCAATACTCAAAATGCGTCAGCTCTAGATTTAATTGATGATGGGGGTTTTTTTTTTTTTTTTTGGGCCGCCTTTTACGTTTTTTAACTCAAACATTTTTCGAACGATATAATTGCGACGGTCCACCTTTTGCTCTAAGATCACAAATAATTTCTGAAAGTGGTGTTGGTTGACATTAAATGTTACTTTGAAAATGGAATAATGTAACTTCATTTGTGATTCAAAGATTGCTGAAACAAGTTTGGTGCACTTGTCTCTAAGGGAACAGGAACACGTGTTTTTGACATTTTGTCGATTAGAGTAGGCTGACTGTAACGACATGAACGCATGGAAAAATCCATGACGTAAAAAAAAAAATACGAGCTGATAAGTTTCTAGGCAACACTATACTTATTTCTGTACCCTAATTGAAAATGCCTATATGCAAATCAGAGCAAAGTTTGAATAGATCAAACTAAAACGAGAAAGAGAGAGAGAAAAATGATTACTCCTACATAGATTTTAATTGAGTCTAGTAATAAGATCTTAATTATGCAAGAATTGAGCTGATAAGTACAAAATAAAAAAAGAAAAAACATGTCTTACATTTAAAATGACTTTTCGTTTAACATTATACAAATTATGTGATGTACTTTTTTACAACAGAAACTTCTTTTTGTCAATTTGTTCACCTTTAGAATCTTAAAATATAGGATATGGAAAAACAGATATACAGTAACGATAGAGCAAGTTTTCATGATGGGTAGAACAATGGAAGTTAAGGGATTTTAAAAAATGAGGAATCGATTTTTGTATTTACAAAGTGAGACGACGAGCAAGATAAGGCTCCAAAACGAGTCCAATAGTTTCAAGTTTCATTCCTTTCAAAAAAAATGAGGCATACAGAGGTCACAATTCTGCAGTAAAAAAGTTAGCCCAATAACCCAATTTTTTATTATAATATCTGTAGTCCTTTTATACTGGGTCATTCCATTTTAAATCAACCAAAGCCTGTGCTGCCTAGTCATGGATTTTGGAAATATTTTGTGGGGTGATTGTAAATACTTTTAGTAGCTCAAAACGTATTTTTTCATATTTTTTAGCTTACGGCCCCTGAGATATAGGCAACCGGAAATTCAAAAATTGCGATTTTAGGCTTATCTTTAAACGCGTGCCACAGCCTTAATTCTCAACGGAAAGATACGATTGAGGTATCATTTTGATGCATTTTGCGTCTTCTTTTCATTGTTATAGCTCGTTTATCAATAATTAAAGGTTTAGCGGGTTGCATACCTATTTGAACTTTGGTGACCCTATTGCAATTTTTCCGATTTTTGATAATTTTTTTAAATCGGATAGCGTGTGTAGAAAAAATTCATACTCTCTGAGCTTCAAGTACACTACTAAGAGTACCTGCTCAAAAAAAACTGGATCTTCTGAGCAATTTTTTCTAGTTGAAAAAATTGTTTAAAGTCGGCCAAAATTAAGGAAGACCCAAATTTGAGGTTAAAAAAGTCGATATACAGTCGCTTCAGTTGAAATACCAGCTTGTAAAGTTGGTAAAATTTCACGCGACGCCCCTATGCCCTGAACTGAGCTCAGATTGTGGCCGCGCTAATGGTGTTTTTACCGATTTTACGAACTTGCTTTTCAACTGAAGCGCTTCAATAATCAAATGTTCGACTTCAGGCGTTGAAAAAGGACTTTAAAGCTATCATTTTAGAGATTTTGCGAGATTTTTAAACCTCCAAGAGTTGGCTCTTCTATTCGCTTCGATCGCGTGTGTTCGAGCAAATTGTATTTTTACCAATTTTGAATTTTTTTTTTCGACTGTAGTGGTCAAAGACACAAACGTTCGATTTCAGATATAAAACGAGACTTAAAAGCGGTGATTTTAACAATTTTTTAGATTTTTTGGTGAATCCCCACATCGACTTTTTTAACCTCAAATTTGGGTCTTCCTTAATTTTGGCCGACTTTAAACAATTTTTTCAACTAGAAAAAATTGTTCTGGAGATCCAATTTTTTTCTGAGCAGGTACTCTTAGTAGTGTACTTGAAGCTCAGAGAGTATGCATTTTTTCTACACACGCTATCCGATTTAAAAAAATTATCAAAAATCGGAAAAATTGCAATAGGGTCACCAAAGTTCAAATAGGTATGCAACCCGCTAAACATTTAATTATTGATAAACGAGCTAAAGCAATGAAAAGAAGACGCAAAATGTATCAAAATGAGACCTCAATCGTATCTTTCCGTTGAGAATTAAGGCTGTGGCACGCGTTTAAAGATAAGCCTAAAATCGCAATTTTTGAATTTCCGGTTGCCTATATCTCAAGGGCCGTAAGCTAAAAAAATATGAAAAAATACGTTTTGAGCTACTAAAAGTAGTTACAACCACCCCACAGAATATTTTACAAAATCCATGACTAGGCAGCAACATATTTCATTAATTTTTGTTGATTTAAAATGGAATGACCCACTAATAAAATTTGAAGAATGCTTTAAACTTTCAGTCCTGCATTTTATTACATCTTCTCGCAGCTTGACTTCTTGTTAGCAAAAGTAACCTGTCCATAGAAGAAGCGATTTTCCAAAAAGGCGTTCAAAAATCTACCGGTTTTGTATACATCAGTTGGTTATTACTGACCCAGCAAATATTTAGAATAGATTATTTACAGGCTCTTACCAATCAACAAGTTAACATGGGCTTCGATAACGGCAATCTACATTTTTACATCAGCTTGAAAGGTTAGATTCATTGAATTCATTTCGAATGATTCATCAATGCTCATAGATCATTGTTACACCTACGTTTAGATTCCAATAATTTTCGATTTTTAACAAAAAATGTCCCTGCATATTTCACTCAATCAACTACATAACAAATCAAGATATTGAAGAAAGGAATTATAAAGCTCGTTTGGAGACCTTACCGAATCGTCGGAACAAGATATGAAATGATTCAACGTGTCATTAAAAAAAAGGTAATACTTTGTACAAAACTATGTACAAATTAAAGTTGCTCGCTGGAAGAGAATCGTTTGGAATGTACAGAACATACAGTTACAAATAATATATACCAATTAGAGAGCTAAATAGAATTTTGATCTAAAGAAATAATTCAGACAAGTTCAGGGTGGTGGCACAGACTCGCATTTCCAAACAGATGGACTTTACAGTTAACAAAAAGGAGCGAAATAGCCTCGCAAGGCCTTTGAGAAACGAGTCCACGTATACGTTAGCATGACAACGTTGCCAGATTCGGAGAAAACAGCTGTCACTCAATTGAAAATCATTCGAGATTGAATCGAACGGTCTTCTGTTCCTGAAAAATCTGCGGTTCCGGGACTAAACCCCCACAGTGACTAAAAGTGAGATTCTTCTAATACGAGATTACCGAAGCTTCAACTCGAGGTTGCGTTCAATAGAGTTTCTTCGACACAGTGTTCGACAAGTCGCTACCAGACAATCAGTTTCGAAAAAAAATAACCAGTGGTCCGATCATTTCATCTTCCGATCGATGGATCGTTCAAAACTTATACGGGTGCCGTCATTGTCGAATAATGAGTGAAAGTACTATTTCCACGGTGACTATCGAAAATGAAAGGCAGCTCATAAGCAGCTTTTAAAAACCGGACAACTTAAAGATGGCTACCCTAAGAACGGCACAGCGCTTTAACTAATTATCGGACCAATGACATGGCTCACAGGTAGCTTTAACGATCGAGACATCGAAATGAACAAATTAAATCGATCCTCAGAGGAGAAAATGATCGACTATCGAGTTTCACGTATCTTTTAATTACAGTAATTGATAATGAACAGTATTTGGCATGAAATCGATCGATTGAAAATTGAAGTTTTTTAAATATCCCTGCCAACGCAGACTCTGTCAAAAGTAAAAGAAAGTAAGAGACTAGCGTTATCTACTAGCTATCCCAAAATATAAATTAATAAAGCAACATAAAAATAATAAAATTATTAAAAACATCTGTTTAGAATGTTAGTAAAATTTCAAGCACCTTCTGATTGCTCATACGGCCCCTTCCAACGTTGAAGGGAAAAAGCGTTGACAATTGTTGGAACGCACCATACTGTGCTCGTGTTTTCATTTCCGAAAGTCCCCGTTCACAATTCAGGAAGACTCCAATAATAGAAAAACCAAAGGGCGTGAGATACTTTGTGGCGCAGCCGGGAGCTTTAATGTTTCTCTTCTTATCAGAATTAATGTAGAAGAGAAGATAGAAAGAGGGGCTACCGTAAAAATTTAACCCCTATCTCTACCATCTTCTAACAAATGCATTCAAAAGGAAAAATGTAGGGAGCGACAGAGAAAACCCAAAATCCTAGAAATGCTACATGAGATAAAAATAGCACGACTGGTCGACTGCTGTCATCAACCTGCTAGCGTGGTGGTTTGAAAAAAAAATGAAAGAAAATAAATAAATGTTTAAAATACTACATAACTCTCTGTCAAATACGTTATGTTTTGGAAGGAGGTTAAGTTATGGATGAGACTTTTGTAAGCATTCCGTTTCGGCGGCGCGACTGTTCTCTCCACCACCCCTCGGAAACATCCCTGTTGTGATGTCGCAGGGTAGCATCATGACCCATGGGGCTCGTAGATCACACGACAACATTCGATAGCTCGCCTTTCCTCATAACCGGCCGGCCAGCCAACAAAAATGCCCCATAATTCTGAGCGCAGAAAAACAGAGGGTCGGTAAGTACAACGAACTGTGGCATCGGCGGGCATTGCCATCCATTTAATATTCTCATCTACATTTTCCACTTAGTGGGCTGTGAGAGACGAGCTTCTAGAAACTGAAAACGAGTTCGCGGTAATTTTCCCAAACGACAACACTGCGCTTCCGAGCACCCTCACTCTCTTCTCATTTCCTGTGAACTCTGCACTCTGAAGTCATCCTTCGCAAGTGGGAAATAATTGCAGCAAAGAAATATTTGTAACAGACATCACATTTTTAAACAGAGGGAGTAGAGCAAGTCGGCAAGTCGGCAAGCTGATGACATGTGACAGTTTTTTGGCTTATGACCCTGCAGGGCTGTACCCAAAAAACTTTGACCGGCCGCCATTTTGGATACAAGCATCGTATTGACGTCCGGTTTGCGCCATCCTCTCTCTCTTTCCAAGGCCTTTAGATTGATGTATCACTCGATGGAGCGGAGTTTATTAGAGGGGGGGCGGTCCCCCACCCCCAAATCGTTACATGGCCGCCATTTTGGATAGACGCATCGTAGCGACTTCGAGTTTGCGCCAAATGCTTTCTTTCTTTAAGACCTTTCGATTAATGTACAACAAGCCCCCTTTAAAATTGACTTTTTTGAGCTACAGCCCCCAAACTTAAAAATTTGGGGGGGGGGGGGGGGTCCGCGCCCCATTTTTTTCCCACCAAACGATAAACTGTGGCACATCATTACAAAGAAGACGTTCTGAGGATTCAGAAACTTTTTAGTTTTTGAAAAAATATTAATTCAAACCGAAGTTATGGGCCTCTAAAGTATGGGGTAGCTATTTGGCCGCCATTTTGTTTTGAGAGGGGCTACTGAAAATCTGAAAAAACGAAATTGCTCAGTTTTTTAAGCCCTTTTGAATGATGAAATAAAAAATACCCCCTGCCATTTGAAATATGCGATATATTGGCCACACGGGGTACGTTTTGGGTCCTACGCCCCTCCTTAAGGGGTGTGGGAGCCCCCCGACATTTTTTTCTGAAGTCGCTGAAGGGTAATAGATTATTCATGAATTTTTCAAATTTTTACAATCAACCAGGCGCTCACAGCAAAAGTGTGGACTCATTTCTCGGACACCCTGTATATGCGTTGATTTTTGACTAGTTAACTCCTGTCTTTTGAATCTGTGGCGTGGTTTTGATTTCTTTTCTTTTCGTAAGAAGAACCAATAGAAACTGAAGAAAAACCTAAACTAAAAATCAAAAACAAGAGAACGAAAGTTACGATTGCTGTGACCAAATTCGGATGTGGCTCATATTTGTAAACTAAAAATAATGGACACTTAAGATATGGCTCAAAAGTATTCAGGTTTTTCATGAGAGATACTAAGTTGCTTTCATTGAGATTCAATATTAATTTAACATAATCATTTTTCTTCATAATTGGCGGCGACTTCTGCCTAGTAGCGTATAGCAGTCAAGAAGTGGGCTTCCGTCTCTCCCTCTCCCATTTCTTCGAGACACATTTCATTTTTATAGATTATTTTCATTGAAAATGGAAGAGAAAGCTATCAAGATCCCAGATAACAAAATGTTCTGTTGAGTCATAAACTCAGCTGTTACGCCATTCTTCCAGTCACGCGTTCGCTTTTTGAAAATTATGTTGCGTCTACGCGGATTGAAGTTGCTTAGAAACTTTTTCCGAATTCCATATCTGAAGTTTCAGCAAACGTTGCTTCGTAACCTCCTTTAAAAAGATCATCAGTATTGCAATAAACGCTAAGCTAAGAATAAAAAATAGTTGTATCACTTTTAAGGAGAGCTATAAACATTTCAATTTAGACATTACACATTTATAATCTACAAAACAAGAGGAGACTCCATCTTAAAAAAATAAAAGACAAGGGAAAAAGTAAGGTACGAAAGTGGTAACTCAAAAGTTTGATAAATCATAGAAGAAGGGGGGATGCAAAGAAAACCAAATTAGAAAGACTAGAGGCAAGGGAGGTGGGAGGAAGAAAGGGTTCATTTCGTAATGAGGATCATTGATTATCATTGCAATTGCTCAAATAACTCTAAAATACAGCTAACATTTCAATTTTCAACTTCCCAACTGGGTACAGGCCTGCAATTGGTTCGGCTAAAGCCCTGAAAAGGAGCGAAACAAAGGAGAATTAGTTATACATACGTACGCTGAAATACATTGAAAACCCTAAATTAATGTGGAAATATACAGGAGGGGTGAGCCACTAGTCCTGCGTCGACGATGCGACGCAACCCGCAATACAGGTAGCTCGAGTATGTCTCGGTTTTGAGAGAACAAAGAAAAAGAAAGATAAGAGATCGTTGATTTGATGTGTAATGCGGGTTGCGTCGAATCGTCGACGCAGGACTTATGGCTCTGCTTGTACTCCTTAGGGGCGAATTTTTCTTCAAGGATCCCAGGAGACCCAGAGTGGCCAGAGTGCTCATTTTTCAGAGAATTGCTACACTTAATACTCTTCATCGCCACTTTTAACCAGCTCAAAACACATTCCATGGGTTTCATACAAAAGATTAGGTACACGTTATTTCAATTGATTTTTCATTCTTGGATTGGTTAAATCGATGCGATCGATAAATGATTGGCTAGGTGTACCTAATGCAAGCAAGGAAATTAAGTTATCAACAAATTATGAACCAATTTTGATTAGATTACCTTCTGCTTTCGGTTGAAAGCCGAGATTCTTTCTTTGTAAGAACAAATGGATTTCACTGAAGCTAGGCCGGTCTGCTTCATGCCTACGCCAGCACTCAACCATCAAGTCGTAAACTTCCCTCGGACAAGATGGAGGTCTCGCTAAGTACACTTCTTGACCATCGTTTTGGTACCAATGGTTGCTGTTCTCTATCACTTGCTCATTGGTCATCTCACCAAAAGGTCGCTGACTTGACATTACCAGAACTTCCCACATAGTCACCGCGAAGGACCAAGCATCACTCTTCGATGTATATTTTCCCTGAGAAGAAAAATCAGCAATCCATCATTTTAGGCACGAAATAAATCGGTTTGAAAAGTGGAAACTTACTCTGGAAAATTTTTCAGTATCTCAAGCCTAGGTATTGTATGACTCCAAAGAGTGCAGACATGCAAAACACTGTTTAAAACAAAATGCCAACTCGTCCACGGAGGTAATAATTTATAAATTAAAGCCCTCGGCCTCGCTCAATGTGAAAATTTCTTGAAATTACATGTTTAGATCTGCGAGAGCACGCTGAGGAAAGTTCTCACATCACCAGAAAATTCTATCACCATATTCCTGCGATGTTTACTATATAATTAGTTATTTGTGACCGGGAATTCTCCCAGAGTGTGGGGTATTGGGAAGGGAGAAGGAGTGACGTGACGGACGGTGGGAAGATGGTTGAAGACGAGAGGGGGGATATGGTTTCATAGAGTGTTTATGAGTATGCAAATTGCACAAGAGGAGATACTAGCTGGGACAAAGATACCTGGCTAGGGTATGCAATACGCAATGCATTTTATACCACTATACGTATGTATGAAGTGTGTCGTGTGTTTCATACCCTGGCCAGGTATTTTTGTCCCCACTAGTACAGTCGGCTGCTACCCTCCAATGGTTCTTCCTAGTCCTCGAGCCTCTTGCCTGCCACCATTGACCGACCTGCTCGATGTCGGTAAATTTGAAGGAGGATAGAATCGATGTCTTCTAGTTTATCCCTCTGATGCCCTTTAGCACTGTGAAAACTGAACTTTTTATCAAACTTTGATTGCCAATAACGCGAAAACACTTTTACAAATTTTTTGAGCTATCAGAATTTTTGCTCAGAATGCGCTCAAGAATCCAAGCATGTAGTTTGTAGAACATTTCACAAAAAAACCTAAATCCCACATCAGATGATGAAAGGGGCCTTTGGTTTTTAATTTTTTCAAGACTCCTAGATGCAGAAATACAAGGTTCTTGTATCATCAAAAATTCGATTTCCGACACAGAGGACTTTTAATAAGTAATTTTATTTTAATTATTTTTAATTTTCTTTTTTCAATAATGCGTCATTTTATAATAAATCACGCTAGTAAAGTTACTTTAATGACTGGGGCTCATAACCGCCTAGTGACTCGGTTGGAGTTACAGTCAACGAATTAAATAATGTCAGTTGCCTCCTTAGAATTTGGTTTAGATAGGCAACCTGCAGTACCTAACATAACAGCTTGAAGCATTGCAGGTGGCCTAACTTGCTACAATTTAAGGAACCGACCGACATTATTTAATTTGCCAACTGTACATTGGTAAATCGACAAAAAACTACATTGATAGTTGGAAAATTTATTTTTGTTAGATGAGGAAAACTCTTGTACAAAACGATAGAAAAACTTACCAATAAAATACTTTCCCAGGCCATCCACCTGATAGGCAATTTGGTTTTGGTATCACTAAGGTAGTAATCTAGATCATACTGAGAGCAGTACATTGCATGATCGGAAACTTTAATGACGTAATTTTTGCCGACCATACAGTTCCTAGAATCAGATGGAAACAGAGAGAAAAATGACAACAGTTGAAAAACGACGAGCTTAATACCAGGTAGGGGTTGAAAAGGGGGGGGAGGGCACTTTCACGTGAATAATGAAACACAGAAGTTTTCAGCCGGAATAAAGTTTCAACTCCGCTTAAAAGTTGTTTCAGCGTTTTTTTTTAAACAGGGCCGCTCAAAAGAGGAAGAGAGTGAGAGCTACAGGGAGAGGTTATCAGAGAGGGTTTGAGAAGGCGGGGGAGAAAGTCGAGGGGGGAGAAGCTGAGAGAATTTGAACCCTTTTACAGCGATAGAATGGGAAAGGGGTGTAAAAGAGGGATGTTGGGAAGCATCGCGAGAGAGCTTTTGGAGGGCGTAAAGCAGAATGGGAGGGAAGGATGAAATGGTTTCATATGTTCCAATAAAATGAATTTTACTATCGCAGATAAAATTTGTGGAGAAGCTGACGGGAAGAGAGAGAGTGAGAACCGAGCTCGGAATTGCATCAACAATAGATGAGGTTAATTAAATATCTCATCAAAATACAACATGCATTTTATTACGTTAATCTGCGACGCATATTTCAGTTTAGTGCTTAAAAAAATTGAACAAAGGAAATATTACCTAGCAGCAAGATCTCTATGTACAATATTTATTGACTCTAAATATTTCATTCCAGATGCAATTTGAGTAGCTATGTATATCAAACATCCGTATCTGAAAAAGAAAAAGCAATACGATGGAAATTAAACTCGGGGGAGAGTAAATCCAGTGATACCTGTAACAATTGAAACGTCGTTTTCCTGTCTATAAATTTAACATATTGAACGTTCGACATATTATTGATTATCGAATCAACCGAATTCCTCAATAACCAATTTTTTCGACAGATTAATAAAAAAGAGAAATCAATACAACGTAATTTAAGAGCCTTTGTCTACGTACTCGACTGAACGGATAACTGATGTAGAGATGTTTGAGCTTTGAAGTAAATGTTGTATAATTCTGATTGTTGTCACTTTGTATAGAGCGGTTTACGTCTGAAATTGGAAAATGTTGTAGTTTTGAAATTGGAACGCCAAGTCACTTGAATAGAAGGATTAAAAACCTAATGGTGGAACGCACCGGAACGATTGTAAAAATAGTTGTATACTGATTATCACAGTCACTGAGCCCTATGATTGTGTTTCTCTTCTAAATTAACTTTTGGGGCTCGTAACCACCTGTTCATTTGATACGAACACTTCACATTTAAGGCAACTAGATTGAAGTCCATTCGTGACTAGTTGCTTTACGTCTCAATCGCCGGGAGGGAGGTAGCTGGCAGCTGCCTTTTTCTAGAAGTTGACGTTGGTTCAACGAGATTCTCAAAATCACGCTAAGAGAAAGCTATGCATTTTCCGCACAGAATTTTGATAAGAAAGGAACGAAAAGACAAAAAATCCGCATGTTGAACTGTTGTATCATGATTTGCATAAAGGGTTTGAAAGAGTCAAGGTGTGCGCGAACACACGAATTTTATGAATCTTACTTTGAAGGGTTATCTTGTTCGGATACGGCGTGTAAGTGTAACTGTAAAAAATTTGGAAGATCTCCAAACTCGCAGCTCTCTTGGAGAACGCAAAGTGGCTCCTCTTGACAGCACCTGCCCACCACACGAACGATGTTCGGATCCCTTGCGCTGGCCAACCACCACATTTCTCTAAGGAACTCTTTCCTGCAACAAATGCAGAATATGATATTCACAAAATTGTACACACGAAAGTAACTCTATGAAATTCCTGTTCATCTAATCAACCTTATTCTAATCGTGAAGGACAAAGTACGGCGATTTTTTCTTCGTGGTAGCTTGGAAAAAAAAAAAAAATCGGAAAATTCGTTGAAAATCTGGTCCGACAAATTTCGCAAACAGAGACCACATTTCAGTTTTTCTTTCTTTTTGCCATTTCAAAAACACGGCTGTACATACTACAATGATAACTGTTTTTTTTTCTTACCGCAACTAACACCACAACACAATTAAATAATATTGACTGTAAAAGTTTACACAAAATAAAAATAGTTATTAAAGAAACTTTCTTCAAAACAGGAGTTCCCCCTGTCCCCCCATATATAATAAAATCACCGGTATTGAAACTTACTTTGTTGAATCATTACAGCCACGTCTAAGAGATTTTACAATTACTTGTTTTTTGTGATGTGTTGACATTCCATTGTAATCAGGAACGCCCTCGGTTTCACAGAGGTGAACCTACATAAAGAAGCGAAAGGTATTAGTGGTGGTAATACAGAGTACTATCAACGAACTAAAGATTGTCGCGAGATATTTATGAGCTAAAATTTGCTTTGAAACTTGAAAAATGTGTTTGACCAACCCCCTCAACACCGCCAAGGCCCAAGGTTCTGTCGGAGGCCTTTAAAAATATCAAAAATGAAAAAAGGGGCAACTACCTATCTGAGTTTTGTTTTTCAGATCATTTTATTCAGTAGTTTTCGAGAAAAATGTCTTATCCGGATGGTCTGGTACACCCTTTAAAATATTTCCAACAAGGGACTCGAAGCAACCACTGCCGCAGTTGTGCGTGTGAGTACTGTGACTGCGGGACTGATCTGCAACGGCACTTTCTCCCAGGGCTGCCGTTTTGCGTGAAATCAATGCTATTTTTCTATTCACCGATGATTCCACCGGTTGAGAAAAGATTACACAGTTCAGTTCAGTGTATGACTGTAATGCGCGAAAATACTCGCATCTGTAATCTTTCTCCAATCGGTGGAAACGCCGTTAATTTATTAAAATATCCGCAAGTTTTTAAAAATCATCGACGACTCCACCGGTTGAGAAAAGATTGCAGATGCGAGTGTTTTCGTGCATTACAGTCATACACTGAACTGAACTATGCAATCTTTTCTCAATCGGTGGAACCATCGGTGAATAGAAAAATGACATTGATTATACGCAAAACGGCAGCCCTGCTTTCTCCCCACCCGAACTGGCTCCTCGCCTGCAATGTGTGAGGACTGAGGAGTATGAAGTGTGGCCGAACTGAAACCTTGAAGGCGAATTTTGGCAGATGAAAATCTCGCGAAAATCTTTAAATCGTCTTTAGTACATTATAATTTATAAGAGGCGATAGCCCCACCGTCAAGTCTTAATACAGAACGGTAGCTAGCGCGGACCCCTTATACTTACAACAAACATCTTGAAAATGGCCTTCAGCACGGTTTTGGCATGAGTCCGGTAGATTTTCTCCTTTTAGCAACTTTACTTGAAAGAAGTTGAATAACATTAAATTTTTAGTGTGCTTTATGAGACTACCTTGGTAAAAGTGACAACAATGACAGATAAACGATTGTGACGGATACCATTATCTCAGTTGGGAAATTATACTTTCAAGTCATAGTTCTAATTTTTATCAAAACACACCTGTAAAGTGACATGGATGGGGCCACAAGCAATTTTAAACATTTAATTTAAACATTTAACCATTTAACATTTAAACATTTAAACGTTTAAACATTTTAAACATTTAGCAATTTCACTAATTAAACGATTGAAAAGACTCAAAAGTCACCTCTTCCTTATAATTTCATCGAGAGAAATCGACTGATGAATAGAGCCCTCACAATTGCCCCTCTACGGCAAATAATTAAACCATACACTACCGAAGTATTTTATTATGTAAATGACTCAAGTTGATTCTCGGAGGGGGGCTGACTTTTAAATGATGTAGGCAAAAGTGACGTCTCTCCGCCCGCCACGGCTGGCCGCGCCACGCCGTTAACAAGCAGTCCCAATAATATTCATTCACCCTTAATTGTTAGGTATTATAAAGTCTATTCAGGGGACTTAACCCCCAAGAGACAGATCATTCGCTCGTGCATTTCATGCCTTGGCGAATGAATATGAATATTTTTCTATATGTGTCGATTGATTTCACTTGCTGAACATTCTACACGAGATCTCACAATCATGGGCACTCGAGGCTATGTCGGCAGTCAAACCGATTGGTAGACACAAATGGCAAAGTCACATGTCTTCACTTACCATGCCAAAAGCGCCCTCTCCTAATTTTTCAACGACTCTTAGTCGATGCCTTGAAAATTCGGGAGTGTTCACGGGCTCCTCAGGAGTGCCCTCGGGTAATTTCCAAGGGGTAAAACGACCCGAAAAGAAATGTTGCTCTCTCCTCTCCGTCTGAAAAAAGACAGCAAGATTAGTTTAAAACGAAAAAAAAAAAAAAAAAAAATCTTTTGAATTTGGAGATTTTTTTATTTTTTCACGAATGCATAATATCCACGTTCAAAAGAGTTATATCAAGAGCCAGGAATGAGAGCAAATATAAAATTAGTACATGAGTGATTTTTTTTCAAACAAGAGGAACTTGAAGTTTAATTTAGATGAGAACGAACAGAAAACGAAAAAGATAATCTATATGAGCAATTAGTAATTGCAAGTTAATTGCAATAATTGCAACAGAAAAACAAAGCGCCGGCTCGCAAGTAACAACTAGCAACAATAATGACGGTGACACTTCCGCAAGTCACTCGAAAACCTGATGCTATAGTTTTTAAACGCGCTACCCTAATGGAATCATTAGTCTCAGGCAATGAGCTATAACTTTAGAGTGGCAGCGGATTGGTCCACTTTGTGCCACACAGGGTAGAAGGAATCCCGGGAAAAAGCGGAATTTGGACGTCAGATTTCAAGGTTTGAGGTTAAGTTTTGTAGGTCGTTTCCAAGTCGTTTTCGGCGATGCCCGAGTTTGTTTACGGAACGACCGGAAACTACCTTCAAAATTTAACCTCAAAATCGATTTTTACGGCAAGATGGGGCGCCCTAGGTGACAACAATGAACCAGCGGAACGTTCCTTGACGTGCCAATCTATAAAGTTATAGCTCATTGGTCTCAGGTACTATGTCAGATTCCTGTGTTAATTTTTTCTTTTGCTCTTGACAAATTAGACAAGGCTACTCGAAACGTATGGTTACCTGTATAACAACGCCATTAATTTAGTTTCAATAGCTACGTTATGTCTGGAGTCACTATGCTCGTGACTAGTTTCCAGTGGCGTAGCATGCAGTTGGGCAACGTTGTATATTGCCCATTCAAACCCTTGTAAAAGATCAAATGCAAAGGTGTCACCAAACCCTCTACGCTTCGATCTTTTTTATGGGTTTAAATGGACGAACTGCAAAGTTGCCAAATTCCACGCTACGCCACTGCTAGTCACTTTGTCTCCTTTGTCATAGCGTAGAGAAAAAACACAGTCGAGGTTTAAGTTAAGATGTGGATTTTGAATGTTTTCAAAATGACCTTCGTTACTTATGCGATTTTTCTTTTTCATAAAAACCTAATTTTAATTAATCTGTTCCTAAAGTTGCTTCAGCCCTTTGAAACCAGTACTACAATTTAATCTATCAGCGTACGATTCTGATATTTCTACAAAATACCAATGCCAACGCTTAATGCAGCTTTAAGAAGAGTTTCCAAGAGCCCCACTTATACGAGAACGTGATTGAAATCATGATATCCCGCCTTCCAGTCAAATATTTAACGAAGCCTATTAAAATTGGCGCCAGCAGTTAAGAAAGGCAAGGAGGAAGACAAGGACTGTACAGAAGGGGAAACATAAATTGAGAGAAAACGTGACGATGACTTTCAAGCATCCAAAAATAGAAAAGGGGAAACACCAATTTTTCTAAACTTGTTAATTTATAAACGGTGATGAGAAATAAGCTAATTGAGAGATGGAGAGAAATTCGTTCACTATTAGTAATTTGATTAAAACATTTCCACGCCTAATTTTCAGATGCAAAGGAGAAACACGATTTTGGACTGATTAGATTAATTCCCATGCCTTGAACTTTATAATTGATACGTTGCCCGACTTCTTTCTCGGACTCATTGTGATTCGCCTTTCGTTTGAAAGCTCAAAGTTTTGAAAACTTTGCCTATATTCTTTCTAGTACAGTTACGAAAGTGCGGTCATACTACGTTTTACTGATGATGTCACGATCAAGATTGAAACCAAACTCAAAGTAATTCATGATACCCCTTGTTTCCCAAAATAAATTAGATCCACATTTTAGTATGAAATTATAGGTAGCAAAGAACCTGTTCGCTGAAATCGTAGATCACCGATGGATTCAACGTGCTTTAAAGTATCTATAAAACCCCAACTGAATTCTTGAAAGATCATTATTTAATTCAGAATGCGCCAACTGATGAGCAACGCATCCTCTCTCTCTCTCTCTCTCTCTCTCTCTCTCTCTCTCTCCCTGTTTGCCCATTTAAACATATGTGTTGGATTAGGGTGGAGAGAGGCGCCATCTCATAGTTTCAGCGCCAAGCTCAATCCTCTTGAAAGACATTAATTTAATTGTGAAAAGAGAGAGAAAGACAAGTCCATGGATCGGCGCGCCCGCTAAATAGGCAACACTCGGAGTCCGAGTTTTTAAAATCTGTGAATGCTGAGAATCTGAGAATTATCCAGGAATTGGTGCGTGTCTCTCCCTAGGCTCGTTCAAAAGTATACTACTCAGGAAAAAGGCAAATATGGGGTCTGGAGTCACGTGATAAATCCTCTCTCCATCTTTCCCCACCGCACCTGTTTGGAGGGGCGATGAAAAATAGAGAGAAAGACAAATTGCCGGGAATCCTGGGATACGCTAGAGTCCCTACATACTATGAGAGTTGCGCGACTGCTGAATCCATTTCTGATTGGCTCTCAGATTTAGGCTGTCAAGAAAGCCTCAAGAGGAAAATGCAAATGGCGGAGGGTTTGTTCACTTCTCGCGAACTCGCTTTCATTACACATTTGAAGTAACAGTGACCGCGGTAATTATTGTGAATTTTTCCTCTGCTTGAATGTTATTTTGGAGAACATTATCTCTATCAATAACGACCGTTATTATCGAGAATTAGAACCTAACCTATAAGAGATAGCGACATTGTGGCAACAGCGCAGAGGCAAATGGCCATCCGCCATTTGCAATTTGCCTCTTGGGGGCTCCAGTGATCCGCTTCTTCTTCTTCATTTTGAGAGTCTTGTCGCAACTCTCATAGTATATAGGGACTCTAGGATACGCCTCTCTGCTTATCTGCCAAAAGGATAAAATCACCTGATCTGGCGCCGATGTAATCCGTTGACGAGGAAGGTTGAGAGGAAAGGATTAAGGCGCAAGGTGAACAAAGACTCCTGAACTACACCGCGGTCACTCGAAGAGATGGACCATGGGGGCGCGGTGCCGTCGTGGTAATTGAATAAGTAATGAAATGGACAAACCTTGTAGATGTCGGTGGCGGCGTAGTAACTCTCGATGGGTATATTCGCCGACAGGGATTTGCTGAGCCCAATGAAATCGTACTGGGCCGATCTGGGCGTCGTGTGAGGAGGCGGTGGCGCTAGATTGAACAACGACGGCGATGTGAATTTTACCTCGTCTTGAAAACTATGTACACTGGTAAAATCTGAAACATTGCAATGCAAAAAATCAACATTAGACGAAAAAAATTGGCTTTTGCTCACACAATGAAATATAATGGCAACAAACAGTACTGTTAAAATAGGTAAAATGAACAATTTGAAATTAAAAGTCATTTCATGGTACTCTGAACAGAGTAAGGATACTTTAGTTTCGGCAACATACCAAAGCTTTTCGGATAAACTTCCATTATCATTGTCATTAACATTGTTAAAGTGCATTTGTTAAAGCAAGGAGGATTCATTTTGAAATGCTGTCAAACGTAATAAAAAAGAAGTCAAAGGAGAGAAACTTTGAGCCCGTCCCCAAAAAATATTTAATTGAGCGGTGTCCCTACTCCGTAGATAAGTATATGTCCTCCAAATGAATGGTGACTTCTCAAATAGTTATTTTTATTGATTCATTTTAATAAATTTTATTCGTGTATTTGGTCTTAAACTCAACGTTAAATCAATTTTAAACTGAATATAACTCATGTGATGTGAAACTAACGCTTTTATAACCTGTGTGCTTTTATATTCAAATAAAGTACTAACACCAGTATTTATCATGGAAAATAACTGCAAAGCATAATTCAATATTATCAAGAGTAAGTACGTGCCAAGCACTGAGTGATGAATGCAGGTTCATAAATCAGTCATAAAACATGATATAAGCCTCTCAAATATTTCCTTCTGGCGGACTCTAGTTCGTGTAGTGTATTTAAATTAAAATGCATGATTAAGTGAAAATTATGACACAATTTTATACATTATATACTCCGAAATTAAGGAATAAGATCAGCGATATTTGTATCAAGCAAAACATCACGAAAATTGAAGAGAAATGGTTAAAAAAAATAAAGTAAAAAAATAAACTGAATATTTTAACAGTTTGGATATGAAAACTCCGTTGTGCCTACAATAAAACAATTTTATATAACTTATTCTGAGAAAATTTGGCAATCTCAGAGAGAAATATGGTGAAAGATAGGTTATGAAAGAAAGTGCTTTACAATTGGGTGGCTTTTACTCTCCAACGTAAAATTTTGAGGGAAAATGTAAATCACCGGTTCATTATTCAAGCTAAAAAATACACTCTAATTTACAAAAATAAGCTTTCGACAAGATATGGGCTTATTTTGCCTCTACAAAATTCACAATGCAACTCTCGGGGGATTTGAGAATCGCTGAGATGCTCAAATCCGGCATTTCAAATAACGTTGGAGAGAAAAAGACTTGAGTGGTCATACAGAAAAAGGGGGGGGTAAAGGTCTTAAAGTCTACGTTTGCTGAGCATAGAAAACAGGGAAGATAAAGAATGGATCTTAGTTGAAGGCGGAGATACTAATTGTGAAAGAGACTGTTGAATAAAAAAGTTATGACTGCAGATTGAACGAAAAGATGGAGCATTAGTTGACTTTTAGCGGAAATAACTAAAAGAAATAATTTGCATTTTTATCAGTAAAGATTGACTGCAGTTTAAAGTCAAAAGGTTTAGGGTTTGGACTTTGGAGGCAGCTCAAAGATCTTAATAGAGCTGACTGTGCACAATGTTAAAATGGAGCTCTTGCAAGGTTTCCCTGGGGGTGAATAATGGTTCGTCGAATCTTCTGTAAATTTTCGCAAAGAAAAAACGACGAGACCATTAAACAAGTCTGACATTTACTTCTACAGGATAAAGCTTAACTTAAAAATCAGAGTGGTCTACCCGCATAAGTCCGCACCGTTAACCCAAACGTTTCTCATTGATGGGTGAAATCAATCAGTTTTTGCTTATGTATTTTTAACTATTCAAAGACATCCGGGCATTTAAGTATATTAGGAGACTTATCATTTTATCAACTGAGAATTTCAAGATATTTCCTTAGCTTTTAGTTTTCCGTTCGCCCTTGGTTCGATATATGACGGAAATTGAGATGGTGGTTATGAATTTTCAGAATATGGACCCCTTGAAACACGAGAAGGGTTTCCAGGAAACCTTGTGATTTTTATTCAGAAAATCTTCAAAGAAAGAAAATGCGGATTGAAAAAAGGTTTCAAGAGTCGACATCTGCAATCGATCACCGATGAATTTTAACTCTTCCAAAATTTTTGTATTTTTTTAATTTTTCTGGATAAAAATCCACCCGAAGCTTTCTTGGAACTCTCCGCGTTTCCCAAGAAGGACTTGATATTTTGACAATATTCCAAGAAGGACTTGATATTTTGACAATATTCAACAATTTTTTTTTCAATTTTCGTCATAAATTGACCCGGTGGCGGAAGGTGAAAGTAAAAGCTATGAAATCACCTTAAAGTGATTCCAGTCGAGAATTTTCCAGATTTCAATCCGATGACTATAGCGCTGCTAGTCACTTGTAGGAAAAGTTATGTTTTTGGCATTGTAAATTGAAAACAAAGGAAAATGTAAAACTCAAGAACGACGGCACCTGCTTCATTTTTTTTAGGGTTTGTTTTAACCCAAAACGAGAAAAATCGGTTCAGAACTAAAGTCGTTATTTAAGAAACTTCATTTCACCATTCGCTCAGTGCGTGTGAGTGATGGTATGTCTGCCTGCATCACTTGCAATCATTGAGGCTTACAGGAATTTTGGGAATTCCTTCATTCCCAAAGCTTGGCTTCATTTTTGGATATTTCAGCTTGAAAATTTCAGAGTATCTTCCTTACGTATGATTGCAGATGCTGAAATTCCTCAAATTTGTCTTTTTCGTAAACTTATCAATTTGCGCAAAAAAAAAAATAAAAAAAAAAATAAGCAGCATGACGTGGTACACTTTGAACTAATCGGCCGTGGAACCACCTTAAGGAAATGGCAAAATGCCAAGGAAGTTTTCTGTAAAGAAACCAGCCAAGAGGGAGAAGAAAGAGATATACTAGAGAGGATGGATTCTTACCCGTATAATCACCGCTTTTACTAGAGGTTAGCGCCTCTTTCTTGATTAGATATCCGTAGTCTTGTTTGCCGGATGGTAGCAATTTGTACGGCTCGTGGTAGACGGACGAGTTTTCGCTGTCTTCCGATTCCTCGACGGCCATATGACCGTAGATGTTGTTTCCTTTTGTCGTCCCGTTTTGGCGGAGACTTTTCTTACTACCCCGAGTCAAGGTAGTGCTGATGATTGGAGTTGACATGTTCTTCATGGTCATTCCGCCATTACATGGTTTTGAGCTGTTTGACATGAGCACGGTGTGCTTGTTTAAAAGTGTCACCTTCTTTCGACCACGGCGGATCATCAAGGAGACGGTGCAGACAAGAAGAAGGGTTATCATGGCTAAAGCACCGGTAACAAGTCCTATGAACGTTTGAGTATTGCTCACAGAACTCGGTATTCCTGAAACAATGAGAGGTTTAAAGTTAATTTCAATGTCCGACGCAATGCTTAAACACTGACTTTTCTTTACAAACATTGCGGATTACTGAAAACCTCCGTACACGATTACACAGTTTGATTAAATGGAGTAAAGTCGAGATTCACCACAAACAGGTGACCCATGGTTCCGCGTTGAAGCTGAAAATATTGCATCGGTTTTTGTCGAAACGTAGCTGTTGTTTAACCAACGAGCTAAACCAATTGAGAGGATTTATGGGACGTGTTTTTGAGGCATCACGGAGGCAGCTATATGATGGAAATCTCTAATGGTCACTTTCACAAGGGCTAGTTTTCTTACCTCACTTTTTTAACCTTGAAACATTTAAAAAAAAAAAAAAATGTGACAAATACATTTGAACCGGGTTTTAAACGAAAGTGCAAAAGTTATAGAGTGGCTATCAGGACGCAGAAATTGATAAGTATAGCTGGTTTTTTTTGGAAAGATTTGCAGAATGAACAAACTGACATGCTCTGAAGAAAATGTTATTGTTTGATTGATGTAAGATATTTATTTACCGGTTGTGACTTCTTTCCTGGCGTGAGTGGTCTCGCCGCCTAAACGAGGAACGGTCAATTTTCGATCTTGGTCATCTTGAAGCAAGTACATTCTTTGTAGAGCTTCATCCGAGACGTTGCTCGCCACAGGAACTGGAAAATAGCAAACATTTGCAATGAATAAATTTGCCCGGGATTGGTAATGATTGCGGAATGTAGAAACAGTTTACTATAGGGACTTCCCGCCAGGTTGAAGAAAAATTTGTCCTAAGATTTTCGTCCATTTTACGATTGGTCCAAAATAGTTGGTCCAATAATTAACGTCCAGCGCATTTTAAACCATATTGTTGGGTCCAATTATAAATACATGTTACAGGACAAACCCGATTTTCGGCCAAACCGGTTAGGCCTAGGTCACACTTGTTTGGCCTAAAATCGGGTTTGTCCTGTGACATGCACACTTATCCAAAAATGTTTGGCCACTCTCAATGAGTGGTCCAAAATGTAATGCCAGTCCAGTTTATGTCCGAAGCCAGAAGTAGAAACATATTCAACAACTATTAAGGCGAGAATCTATAGATGGACTAAAATACAACACTGTTTGTTTTTGTCTCCCCTTCCCACCGGTCGCAAAATGCCATAATTTTTGTTGGACCATGTGCTCAGCTAAACTTCAGATGCTTGCAACCAACTTTCATTCATAAAAGTCATTCAGAATGACTTTGTTAACAAATTATTAAATGAAAAACTATCCAAACTTCCTAAACTAAACATCCGCAAGCATTAGCAATGAAGCTTGTAATGCTGCATTAATACATGGTCCTCTTATCAATTAATTGAGCTAACATTTATTATAGACGTTTAATAACATTTTGGTCATGAAGATAGGATGGACAAAATTATAAAATGGCCACACAGTACACTGAAGAAAAAAGGGTGAATTCAATTATGTATTTACACAGTTAAAAGTGTGGATAACAATGAAGAACTTTTAATTTTAACATTCAAAATAGTTTACCTATCTTCGTGCTATGTCTCAATTTAACCATGTCAAACGGTGAAACTAACGGCTTTCAAGATTTATCCATACTATCAACTATATGAATTGTAAGTTTCAGCACTTTTTTCCAGTGTATTATTAGTCAAATATAAAATGAAAGGAAGTTCTTAAAACATCCTTCAGAAAGTTAGTTTAATTCGGCAACACAGTACGCAAAAGAAGATGCCAGAAGTCACTCGCTGGACGTTCAAAAGCAACATTGTCTTTCGTTAGATCTTTAGACTAGAGGACATGGCACAGTGCGTGCAATGGTCAAATCAAACTGGATAGAAAACCGAGGTACCCTGAAAGTTTGGTGACTGGTGAGCATCGTGCGGTATGATATAGGTATCAGAGCTTTTTATGGCTACATCTCGACTCGGGAGAAAATAATCTACCCTCGGACGTAACGGAGAGAAGAGGGAGAAGAGAAAGTAGAGGCTCCGGGAAAATTTAAGAGGGGAGACGAGAGAGACAGAGAGAGAGAGAGAGAGAGAGAGAGAGAGAGAGAGAGAGAGAGAGAGAGAGGGGGGAGAGAGAGGGGAGAGAGATCTTTCCCCATTTTTTCTTTGTCTCCACCATGGCTCAGCGTGGCTTTAATACGCACCTGTGGCTTCATACAACCCACTCCTCAATAATACTCTGCCCCTATTTATACCCCCTCTCCACGAAAACTCTCGAAATAGTGGTTGGTGGCGTGGTACGTAGCGTGGGACAGTGAAGCCAAAGTTCGATGAAGATGACTTAAAATCTGATCAGAGCTGCAGCTTCGTGTATGTATATTTAAGAGATATGTTTTCTGGCTGGGCCTGTGCAACTACCACCGCTTGTGACCAATGATGGTTTTTGTTTTTTTTTGTCTTTGTTTTTGTTTTAAATTTATCGATTATCCTACCGGACTTTGGACTGAGATTTTCAAAGAGTCGCCGAAAATCAGAAAGTAAAGTCCGCATGAATTTCTCATTTATGAACTTTCAAGGGCGATTTCAATCACAGAGAACACTTAATTATTAATTAAGAACAAGTAATTTAAATCTACAAATGTCACTGGAAAGTTTTAAATGCAGCTTCAAAGGTGGAAAACGATAATTTTTGACGAATTTTCTCCACTGAATTTTCGCCAATTTTTTATTCGATCTCAGACCATAGTGCACCGGTTAATCGAAATTTTAAACAGCTCAGTTTAGTGTGTGCCAGGAATGTTAAAGAGTAATCTGACATTTCTTAGCCGATTAAAGCTCTGTCACTGACTTTGAAAAAAAAAAAAAAAAAAAAAAAAAATTACAGGTGTTATTATTAATTTGACGGTGATTCCAGCGATTGAGAAAAGATTACATTTGCTAATATTTTTGTGGATTACCATAAACTGAACTGAGTTGTGTAATCTTTTGGTCAATTGGTATTATCATCGGCAAATAAAACATAAACCTTAAATATGTATACACAAGATGGTGGCTCTGAATCTGATCGTTCTGCGTTTACTTGTATCAGTAGCGCACCAAGAAATTCTCTATTTCTCTCTATTCACCATTAAAACAAGTGTGTTAGACAAGGATGTACATTGTACATTAAACAGGGGAATAAAACCCCCTAATTCTATCCTTTTTCAACTTATACATTCCAAGGGGGAATAAGAGAGAAGGGAGAGACTCTGGTTGCGCTACTGACTTGTATTGCAGTCTCCCACGATCTCGCGCCATGTCTGATGAATAAAGGACGCGTTTACAATGGTGACGCATTGCACTCAGCCACTGAAATAACAAATAAGAATGATGATTCGATTTGAATCGACTGCTGTTCGTCCTACCAATTGATTTCTTGTTTTCTTGGCCTGTTTAGTCATTCATATGGTTAGTGCACAGCCGTAAACTTAAAGCCGTTCGCAATACCTCTTATGAAAAACCATTTCTCTGTGCTCCTTCAATTGACGGCGTAGGCAAAAACGAGTGCCGCAGAGTAGGAACAGTTATCTACCCACTGAAATTGATTGAGAATGGGCGATGATAAACAATTGAGAACTTGGTAAACGTTGAACTAGAATACACACCGCAACTGATCACCAACCCTGAGGTGACAAATTCATTTACCGAAAGGGTAAAAATTCAATCCGCCTTCCTCTCGGCCTCGTTTCGATTTTAGACGAGACAATCCCCAATCATTTTTGCCTTTAAGGGACTCTAATCCATACATATAAAAATGTTTTTTCATTTTCATTTTTTACTTACAATTAGGAAAATTGAAGAAATGCGATACTCTTGTGTCTAAAGCCTACATCCAGTGGCGGATCCAGAAAATTTTTCTGGGGGGGCACGCCTGTGAAATTTTGAAATTTGAAGCGTTGGCGGAAGCAATTTCGGGCTATTTTCTATAGAAAAAGAGCAACAATTGAGGCTTCTGGGGGGGGCAGTGCCCCCGTGCCCCCCTCCCCCGTGGATCCGCCACTGCCTACATCTCTTTCGGTTTCAACATTATTGATGTTGAAAATGATAGCCGCCATTTCGATCATCAGGGTCCTTTGCTCAAGGTGCTCAAAATTTAGCCCCTCATTGTCGAAACATTTACCTCCTCCTCAAACCGTTCAATGTGTTTGTTGCAAACTTCTGCTACAGTGCAGCGTAATGGAGGGTCGTTCCCATCGTGAAATTGCGTGAAAGTGACATTGAAAGCACCGGACAGTCCCAAAATCGACTCACAAACTCAAAAAATGTGTTGAACAAAATTACAAGATGGCGGCTAATGAGCGTATGCGATTTGGGGAGTCCAATCTAATCAATACTTTCTATGCTGAGAAAAGTCATTCATCATATACAGGAAGCTACGATTAGAAGGGCCCCTCATTGTGACTCGCTCTTTCGACCATGTTTAAATTTCGCACGGGAAAAAAAACCTGGAAGAATTTGCAATCTGCATAGCTGGTTTTTGGGCCTGCTATCAAGTATGGTCAATGTTACCATCAGATGGTAAATGCAACGTACCTTGTGGTGAAAACCAATAAGTTATCTTAATTGACCATATAATGGTAAAATTTACCACACTTGATGGCAAACTCCAAAATCAGTTATGCAGATTAAAGATGGTTAATTCTATCAGTATTTTTTCCCCCGCGCGTTAAATGCATTTTCTTGAGTTTGTGAGCGAGTTTTGAGACGTTGATGTTTCCAACGTGATTTTTACGCAGTTTTACAAACTAATCAACCCTCTAGAAGGCTGAAACAAAAGTTTGCGATGAGCCCATTATTTTAATTAAAAAAACGAATATTTTTCTATACGACTCGATACCCAGACAAATCCTCTGGAAACACCAAAGACACTCACAGGTTCATTTAAACGATAGTGCATGTACGTACTATAAACTCAAAATCTTGTTCTCTAGAGGTTAGGAGGGGAAAAGAGGCACGACAAAGTGGAGGAGGGGGCATATACGATAGCGATTTTAAAACTCAGTTTTTCATTCAAATATTTTTACTGCAGAAGGAGCTCTCTCAGATTTTGACATGTGAGACTGAGACTCTGTCAACGAGAATAAACACGATGTTTTGGATGTTTCTTGGAAGAAATCGGAGCTCTACCCCCGTAAATATCTCACGGTGAGAGGGAGCCGAGGTCCCCCGAGGCTATTACCAGGCAGGAGGCAAAGATATTTTATCAGGATCCTTCTTGAAGACGCAGACGTGCTCTTAATAATAATGCATTGGAGTCAAAAACCCTTTGAAATGTGCATTTTTGCAGTCGGTTTCGTATCGGAGATGCGTGTGTAAATATATATATATATATATATATATATATATATATATATTTGTCAGTTTACGACGGGGAAGGAGGGACGGCGAGATCTGAGGTTCAAAAGGGTTTCCTTTGTGGGAGCAGAGATTGAATCCCTTCAGACGGGTTGATTTGACATGGGACTCGTGTCGCTGCGAACCGCATCGATATCTTCCTATATTCGAAACCAAAAATACCTCAATAATTTGGCAGTACTTTCTTCGGTTAAATATTTTCCTTCGAATTTTATCAATCGCGTTTAACTTTTGAAGTATTGAAAACGCGAAGCTACTTTGAATCGAGGGTAGTAACCGGTTCGATGGCGTCACGACGTCGCACATTAGATTGAGATATGAATTTTTCCGGCTATGAAAATGTCGTCGTTTTTTTTGCTTACGAACTTCTTTAGTGTTATTACTTTCCAGCAAAAATCGAATCATTTTTGACTCCGTATGCAACCTTTCGTTTCGAGAAACTTAAAAATGGCCAAAAAAAAACTCTACACCTTTTTCGTTCTCGCAGTGGTGTGCGGTGGGAATGAAATTAAGGCAGAAAATACGTAAGACTACAAGGAGTATTTAAAGACCTTTTTTTGGTTTTTAGAAAAATCTCGATGCTCAATTTTCTAAGCATAGAATTTAGTCAAATGATTGAAAAATATTGAAGTTTCATGAGGTAATTGTGTTGAATTCAGATAATCTTGGGGTAGGTATAGCGCCTGCTTTCCTTGCTGGTACTGGCACGCCTCTCTGATAAGTTCACTTCTACCCACAGCGTTTGTTTACGTGCGCAGTGTTGATACAATCGAGAGAATGAAAATTAAATGATCAGCTTACACAACTTGCAACTTAACGTTCAATCTGGCCATGCCGCATTTTGGCGCTATAAACTCATATGAAAGGTCGAATGGGGCTCTTTTAAACTTTTGCTGTTTGAGATTGAAGAGTTGATTCTTAAATAATACCCTGTACAAATGACGATGAGTACACTAAAAAATCGCAAAAATCGCGAAAACCACTCTTAAAATCGGGCTTAGTGGCGGAAAGACGCAGGTATTATGGGATAGTCCTATCTAAATTGCGACGTTTTTCTGTGTTTCCGTAGAGAAAGTGACAAAATAGACAGGAATCTCCCATGATACCTGCGATGAGCCGCCATTACAAACTTGCCGTTATAGCAGTTATGTGAGTTTATTACTGAATTTTAGACTTTCTCAATTCGATTTTCGTGATTTTCGCTGGTTGTTACTTCAGATAGGGTTATTCATATGCTCACAGCAGAAGTTCGCAAAGCCTCCTGCCCCATTCTAAGATGCTTACTGAAAAAACAGATAAACACACTTTTGTATCGCTGACGAAACCCTTGGCCTTGGTAGAACAATGGCCCATCACAAGACTTTCGTAAAGCTAACCAAAGGTTTTGCACGTCTAATAAAAAATATTTCACAGGGTGAACCAAAGATTTAGTAGGCTCACTAAAGTTTCTCCTGGGTCATATTGCTATCAAAGGTTTCGTCAGCGATACCACAGTGTGTTTTTCTGTTTTTTCTAGGCACACTCAAAAGTGCAATTGTTTCACACAACGAGTAATTGGACAAAACAACAACGTTGCCAGACATTCGCAGGCATGGTCCTTCCAAACCTCCGAATACATTCCAAATGGAGGGAATTTAAAAGAGCAGATAACAATAAAAATATATTCATTGCTTCATAGCAGTATTGAGTATTGACGCTGTTATTGTAAGCGTAACTCTATTGGGAGAGATACGGGCAGTACATCGACATTGTCGCGGCGCGGCGCGGCGTTGACCACACAGCGCCCGGCCTTGTACCAGCGAGGAGACATCGGAAACAGGACCATGTAGCCATAGCAGTTTCGAATACTCGGGGGTTGATAGTTTAGGAGAGAGGAGGGGTATCCCAGGCTACGGGATGAGCTGCAAATATTTGATAGCGTTGCTGCATCGGCGGGCGTACCCTTATTAATAGTTCGGTTTCCTGTTTGCATATTTATGAGTTTTCTAATTTGGGGAGCATTTCGCCCTCTCCACCTCTCTCTCCCCTCGCGACGCCGCCGTAGAGCCACCCCCCACCCTCACCCCCTCTCCATGACCCGTGTCATGTATGCAGTTTTTAATCACCGAGCATATCCATGCGCCTACGCCGCCACAGGGAATGACGGGGGTAGGAGGGGGTAGAAGGGGGTAGAGGGCGATGATTGTTCGGCAAGTGGTGCTGCTCGACGTTTGGCGGAATTGCGGAGCAATGGCGCAACCAGGATCTCTCCCATCTCTCTCACTTTTCCTTTAAATGTGTGAACAGAAAAAGGATAGAAAGATGAGGTTTAACCCCGTTGTAGATAATTATATCCTTGTCTAACACACGTCTTTCATTGGTGAAGAGAGAGAGAGAGGGGGGGGGGAGAGAATTTCTCGTTGCGCTAATGTTGCGAAGGCTCGGAGTCCCGCGGATTTCATGAAGCTGGAGTATGAATGGAGAGAGACTTGCGTGACTGTGACTCACCTCTCTTCTCTTGCATCGTGATACCGCAGTCGGTAGCGGCAGGGATCAGGACTACAGAAGTGCGCGTCGGTCGCGTCGACCAGTTGCTTGAAAAGTTGCCAAATCGTGCATACGAGTGATTCCACGGTAACAGGAATTTCCGCTGACGTCGAAAATTTTCCGTGAATAATAGATATTGCATCATAAAAACGTCGAAAGCAACCTAATGAATGAATATTTCTGCTAAAGGCGTTTTAATCAGCAAGATCTTTGTCGGGCCGTAATTTTTAAGACTCGTGGAAATTAAACAGCGTTTCAAGAGGCAAAAGAAGCATAATGATCATGGTCGCTCCGTCTTGGCAGAATGACCTTTTGACTCCTCAAAAGTATCAATGTATCATTAAATTTACTTTTTTTTGTACTTCCTAAAAGAAACACTTCTGATGGAAATATTCATTCCTTTGGTGTACCTTTAAACGTTTAATTGCTGAGAAAATTAAAAGCAGAGCAATGGCAAGGGTCTGATTTTTAGAATTTTTTAATAAACAAATTGAAAACACTCGTTGGGCTGAAAGTTTCAGTTTCTAACTTTGTTCCAAAGATTTGTAGTAGTGATTTTCGCTCAAAATCCTTTTTTTTAAATTGGAAAATCCGAGTTGATACGTCACTCATCATAACACACACGATTTTTTACAACTTCACACGATAGCGTATCTTTGAAACCGAGAAACTTGGAAAAATATAAAAAAATCCTTTGTTCTCTGCTCATTGAGTACTTTCACTTTCTTTATAGAAAGAAAAAAAAAAGAAAAAAAAACATCAAATATACCAGACACGCTTGCAACAGTCCTATTATCAGCACGCGTCAGCGGAAATTCCTTGAGACGCTATGTCCATGAGAACGCATAGAGATTATAGGAAAAGTATGAAATCTGGCAGCAGCTGACGTTATCTTTACAGTTCTCTGTTCTTCTATGGTTCCGCATATCTTTCCGCCTTTTTTGCTCTTGCGATTGCGCCCACATATCTTTATTCTTTACCTATCAAGGGAATCGGTGGATGTGAACCACGAATACACGAATACAGGGTATTGTATATGTTTACGATGGGATTGGATTTGGTTAGCAACATGTTTGTCAAATTTCAGGGCTCTTCTCATCCATATGCTACCTGACGTCCAAGAGGAGAAAAAAACCTTAGATCATAAGGAATGCCCGAGGTCTTCGGTGGACTTCGATAAAAACGGAATGAAAAACTTTTACTACAACTATAGTGTATAGTATCCTGGTGCAAAATCACTTAAAAATAACGCTGGGGGCGTTAGAAAGTTCCAAAATTAACTCCTGGAAACTCAATAAACGCATTCAAACAAAATTCCAAGATGACCGGATGTCATATAAGCAAACCGGTGGAGCTACGCACTGTACCAATGTACCATCAGGAGGGATCCCTATTTAATTTGCCACTCTTTCAAAAGGAACACTCAGAGGAAAGCCTCGCGTTAGATGGGAATCTCTCACGGTACCTGCGTAGCTCTTCCATTACGCCTAAAACTTTCAAGTCCTTTCGCATGAGCCTGTGAGTGAACTTCGTAATTTTCGTTGGATTTTACTCCAAAGCTATCTATTCGCAATCGCTTGTAGAAAAAGTTATCAAGAGCCTCATTTAAAATTTACTGAAAAAAAGAAGACAAATATGATAACTTGAAGAACAGAGTTGGGATAATCTACGGGTGAATATACGAATATCAAAATAATAATTTAGACGCAGGTTAGGGGAAAGCGCGAAAAGTAGAGGGTGGAAAATCGAGGGGTGACAAATATGCTTACCTGACTCGAAAGAAATTTCACTGATCAAAATCCAGCTAAGAGAGAAAAATAGTTCGATCTTCAGATATTTGCCGACGCGGTTATAGAGGGGAATGGATATGTTGATTGCGTTGTCGGTTGTGTGGGGGTCCAGAAACGGCGAGAAGACGACGGGTTTGGCTTGATATAAATCGCCCTCCAGACTAAGGTGGATTTGAGCTTTCTGGAAAATCTGAAACAGGTCGGGGAAGAAAAAAATGGCAGAGTCAGTTTCATTGCTTTCGCTGTGACATCAAACACGAGCAAAAAATAAAATAATTCATGAAAATATACAGAAGACGAAAAGAAGAGTATTTGAATACATGTTGAATAATTTAGTAGGCATTTGCGGACTTGCTCCGACAAACTCTCAGTTTCTTTTGAGGACGTCAAAAGATTCTACTTTGAAGACTTGGGCAGGGCCAAAATTCAAAGAATCAACAAACAAACAACATTAAAAGGAAATGAATCTTGGAGGTCAAAATTCTAGCCTCTCTTCTCACGATTTTTCATAACCATCTTCAAATCTACAGAGCTGCCGTCCGTCTTTTGTACATTCAATAGCAATTTGTAATTCACAGATGCACCACGACGATTCGAGATCGAAAAAAATTGGTTAAAAATCAGTAAACGCAAAAATCATCATCGTTTCCTACCCGTTGATCATAATTTCAGACTTTTTTAATAGTTTTGTCTCTGTGACAAAGCGTGTCATTTGACAACGCTGCATTTTGTCCATTTAAATTTTTACGGCCGCGCAACAAGTCAAATTCGTGAAATTTCATTCGCCACACACTAAAAAGTTCGATCTTTTTCGCAGGTTTAAATATGCAACGTTGTCAAATGGCAACTCGCCTGAAGCGATCCTTAGCTTTTCAAATTCTTTCAACCTCAAAACGTTGAGCCCCGAAGGCGCATCTCTTCGGTGCGCGACCGGAAACGATTATCCCACTCTTCTGTTCAGAGCTAGTTTAAAATTTTAATTGCACGCCGAATACAATTAATCTAAATGCACAATCTAGGATTAAGGCGCGCGCGCACTCTCATAAAAATTAATAAAGAAAATAAAATAAAATAGAGTAAATGGAAAAGAGGTAAAACAAGTGTAAAAGGCGCACCCCTACGCTCAGTGGATCAAAGTGGATCGAATTTCTAGGACATAATTAATTCCACGATCAAAAACAAAGATTATGAAAAATGAATGGCGAGATAGCGTAACAATAATGAGTGAAATAATTCATGTCAGAGCTTATAATGAGTCAAATTACAAGGTTTTTGGAAGAAAAGAGGGGCAGTTTAACATTTTTTTAAAGCCCAAAAATCAATAAATTTTCATGTCCGGGAAAACCCATATGTTTCGATCAACGAGCTAAACATTTTATATAGAGTGGCAGTTTCATGGACAACCAACGTAACTACAATAGAGGATTTTTAGGTTAGGTTTAAGCAGACGTAATTTTGTCCATTTATTCCCAAGAGTATTTATTTTGATAGAGTATTTATTTTGTTTTGATTACGTGTGCGTCTGCTATAAAATACATGAAAATAAATGGAAAAAATACACCTTAAACCTAACCTAAAAATACTTCATGGTGGTTACACAGGTTACCCATTAAACTACCACACTCTAGATTTTATAGCCTGTTGGTTTTGATCCTCTGTGCGAAGGAGAAGAGACAAATTTTTTCTCAGCTGGCGAGTTTATCGTGACTTCATTAAGAATTTAGGACGTAACGGAGGGAGGGCGGGGCTCGGCGGAGGGGAAGGGGAGGGAGGAGGAGGAAATAAAAGATGGAAACTTTGAGAATGATATTTGTAGCTCGTGAAACCTTTGACTCAGGGGAGGAAAAAAAGAAAGGAAAAAAAAAGCTTTTAACTCGAGAAAAAAAAAAAATTACATTTCACGGGTACGCCGCTAGGATACTTAAGTAAATTATATCTTGTGAGAAGGAAAACAGCATCCGGAAATATAATATTTCAGTTTTATTTACATATTTTTTTTATCATAAACTCTATGCACTGTTCAAAAAGAACTAAAAAGAAAATAAGAAAAAAAAAAAAACTCGTTTCACTTCGTATTATTCGTTTTGCTTATGAGCAACGGGATGACATAAAATGAGACAAAACGCATGAAAATGGAGGCACGAATAAGAAAAACAAAACAAAAGTAAACAAAAGAAATACAAACAAAACATTACATTCGCGTTTTTTAAGAATAATCTGTGTTTCACGGACAGCATGGTTCGAATGAGACAGCTAAAGCGTACGTTTTTGCGAATGATCTGACTTGCACAGTTGCGGCTCGGGCAATTTGGCAACCATGCTAATTTTCCATTTAAACCTATGCAAAAGTATTGATATCTTTGTGGTGCAATGGCACCTCCTGAGGATCGATTGTTTTACATGAGTTTAAGTGGAGAGAGTACGTTGATGCCAGATTTCACGTGCCGCCACTGGACTTGCACTATTGACTCGATGGAGTTGCTTGCAGACCAGCAAGCATCAGGCTCATCTAAACCCCAACGTTTACCACAAAATACACAGTGTAGCGTCATTTGATGACACTTTGGCACATACATTTCGGCTCTCATCAAGAGGAAAAAAAAAAGGACCTAAGAAAGTTATTAATCTCTAGAAAGACTGCGTTTGAATGGTTTTCTGTCCCAAACTTTGCCCTGATTATAAGTGAAAAAGGATCACCAAGGACCTCAAAGCGATGGCCAGAATTATCAAAGATAAGAGACGCGGGAAGCAAAAAAAAAAAAAAAAAGTTGATAAAGTATAGTAATAAGTTCACCTCCTCCCACCGTCAAGATCTGCAATGACACAACTGATGCGTCCCGAACATACTCGGATCGGCTCAAAATGAAATACATACTAGATGAGCCGGATTATCATGATCCACTAGATAATGCGTAAAAACACACTTCTGTAAAAATAGAAGAGAATCTGTCACGATTGATTGCAGATCGCCGATCGTGCTGTTTGGCAACGGTGCTTTTTGCTATTCAAACATGGGTTAACGTATCGAATTCTAGGGTAGGGGAGGGGGGCAGTTCAGTGAAATTGAATTTCCTGAAGATCGATTATTTGACGCGAGTTTCAACTGGGGCCACTCCACTGGCAACTCGTGGCTATGCAACATGGGCAAAAAGGTGATGTCGCCAAAACCCAGCTTGTGACCCCTCTATCGACTCAGCTTGGCAAATGGAGTCGATCCCCCTCAAGGGTTTCCATTTCTTTGGAAACTGGGACCACTCCACTGGCAACTCATGGCTCTGTAACATGGGCAAAAAGTTGATGTCGCCAAAACCCAGCTTGTGACCCCTCTATCGATTCAGCTTGGCAAATGGAGTCGATCGCCCTCAAGGGTTTTCATATCTTTTGAAACTGGGCCGCTTCGATGGCAACTCATGGCTCTGTAACATGGGCAAAAAGTTGATGTCGCAGAAACCCAGCTTGTGACCCCTCTATCGATTCAGCTTGGCAAATGGAGTCGATCGCCCTCAAGGGTTTTCAAATATTTTGAAACTGGGACCACTCCACTGGCAACTCATGGCTCTGTAACATGGGCAAAAAGTTGATGTCGCCAAAACCCAGCTTGTGACCCCTCCATCGATTCAGCTTGACAAATGGAGTCGATCGCCCTCAAGGGTTTTCATATCTTTTGAAACTGGGCCGCTTCGATGGCAACTCATGACTACGCAACATCGGCAAAAAGGTAATGTCGCCAAAACCCAGCTTGTGACCCCTCTATCGATTCAGCTTGGGAAATGGAGTCGATCGCCCTCGAGGGTTTCCATATCTTTTGAAACTGGGCCCTTCATGGAACTCATGGCTCTGTAACATGGGCAAAAAGTTGATGTCGCCAAAACCCAGCTTGTGACCCCTCTATCGACTCAGTTTGGGGAAATGGAGTCGATCGCCCCCTCGGTTTTTTCCCATATCTTTTGAAACTGGGACCATTTCCACTGGAACTCATGGCTCTGTAACATGGGCAAAAAGTTGATGTCGCCAAAACCCAGCTTGTGACCCCTCTATCGACTCAGCTTGGCAAATGGAGTCGATCCCCCCTAAAGGGGTTTTTCCATTTTTTTTGGAAACTGGGACCACTCCACTGGCAACTCATGGCTCTGTAACATGGGCAAAAAGTTGATTTTGCCAAAACCCAGCTTGTGACCCCTCTATCGACTTAGCTTGGAAAATTTAAGTCGATCCCTTAAAGGGGTTTTTCCATTTCTTTGGAAACTGGGCCCTTTCCATGGCAACTCATGGCTCTGAAACATGGGCAAAAAGTTGATGTCGCCAAAACCCAGCTTGTGACCCCTCTATCGATTCAGCTTGGCAAATGGAGTCGATCCCCCTTAAAGGGGTTTTTCCATATCTTTTGAAACTGGGCCCTTTCCATGGCAACTCATGGCTCTGTAACATGGGCAAAAAGTTGATGTCGCCAAAACCCAGCTTGTGACCCCCCCATCGATTCAGTTTGGGCAAATGGAGTCGATCCCCTCAAGGTTTTCCATATCTTTTGAAACTGGGACCATTTCCACTGGAACTCATGGCTCTGTAACATGGGAAAAAAGTTGATGTCGCCAAAACCCAGCTTGTGACCCCCCCATCGATTCAGTTTGGGCAAATGGAGTCGATCGCCCTCAAGGGTTTTCATATCTTTTGAAACTGGGCCGCTTCGATGGCAACTCAGGGCTCGAACATGGGCAAAAAGGGTTAATGTCCCCAAAACCCAGCTTGTGACCCCTCTATCGATTCAGCTTGGCAAATGGAGTCGATCGCCCTCAAGGGTTTTCAAATATTTTGAAACTGGGACCACTCCACTGGCAACTCATGGCTCTGTAACATGGGCAAAAAGTTGATGTCGCCAAAACCCAGCTTGTGACCCCTCTATCGATTCAGCTTGACAAATGGAGTCGATCGCCCTCAAGGGTTTTCATATCTTTTGAAACTGGGCCGCTTCGATGGCAACTCATGGCTACGCAACATCGGCAAAAAGGTAATGTTGCCAAAACCCAGCTTGTGACCCCTCTATCAATTCAGCTTGACAAATGGAGTCGATCGCCCTCAAGGGTTTTCATATCTTATGAAACTGGGCCGCTTCGATGGCAACTCATGGCTCTGTAACATGGGCAAAAAGTTGATGTCGCCAAAACCCAGCTTGAGACCTCTCTATCGACTCAGCTTGGCAAATGGAGTCGATCGCCCTCAAGGGTTTTCATATATTTTGAAACTGGGACCACTCCACTGGTAACTCATGGCTCTGTAACATGGGCAAAAAGTTGATGTCGCCAAAACCCAGCTTGTGACCCCTCTATCGACTCAGCTTGGGAAATGGAGTCGATCGCCCTCGAGGGTTTCCATATCTTTTGAAACTGGGACCACTTCACTGGTAACTCATGGCTCTGTAACATGGGCAAAAAGTTGATGTCGCCAAAACCCAGGTTGTGACTCCGCTATCGATTTACTCTCTACCGTCCCTCAGCTTAGGCTCGCTTCCCCGCACTTCTCCACGCGTAGCCACGCCTCGTCACTAAAATTTCAAAATTTTTCGCAACTGGATTCGCATCCAGTTTTGATTTTTTTTAAATAAGGATCCGATGCTTTATCGTTGTAAATTTGATAAACATTTCATTTTGCACCAATGTATTTGTTGCATTTAATCAATGGCGCTCGAGTTGTGAGCAAAATAAGCCCAAAAAAACTTGGTTTTTTACACTCATTTCGGAAAATGGCGGCCTTTCCGCTCCTCTGATTTATACGCTAACTTCACATTCGGATTCAGCGACCCAAAATAGACTGATTTAGTGAGTCGATATATCGTGCGATTATATGCGATATACTCGTCTGGACCTATCGAAGTTCCGACTGGTTCGATATACATGGGTTTTCCCATAAGGAATCGGAATGCGATTTTCAAGCGGAAATTTCGGCCTTTTTGAGACATTTTTTACACGTCGGAGGTTGCGATAATGGAATCTACGTATCCTCAAGTGCCAGGAACCAGCATAAAATAGGGCGATAGCGCAAAATTTAAACTAGTTATGCCGCATATATCGAACCAAGTCGTGAAAGTGAGGTTATGGCACCCCATTGTTTACATCCTTCCTTCCAACCTCTATGAACTGCAAAACTTCCATAAATTTCGACATTTAGCTGTTATTTCTTTAGAACTTTTGGAGGAATAATATACTATAGTATTGTAGTTCACCTGCTTTGAAGTTTTGAGCTTTAATATACTTGATATTACTCAACAAGTTAGTGTTTCCTCATCACCGCAACGGTACAGAATCTAAGTAGGTACTTTATTGTCGTTTGCCTAGCCTAAAATTTTATCGCTGGGTTACTAACACATCTAAATTACAACAATAGGTTCTTACCTTCTATCTGTAATTCAAATCTAGACAAGTTAAAGGGGGAACACTCAAATAAAGCTAGAGGAAGGCTACAGTCAGGAACGTGTGGGAGGACGGTTGATTGATGACGGGACTGAATCACCCTGCCGAAAGGTTCTTTACAGTCGACAATGTTTTTAGAAGTATGTTATTGAAGGGTAAGAGGTAAATGAAGGATACAAGCAACAAAGAAACGAACGGAACACCGGCAGGTTGAAGAATATGACTGAAAAATTCAAAGGAAGACTCGGGTAGAGTTACGGAACATGCCTTTTTCTAAAATCTGTGGTAATGTCAGGCATTACAGGACTCAAAATGTTAGTGCAAGTGTGCTACTATACTCTGACACATAATTCCTCCAAAAGTTTCGAAGAAATAACTGCTAAATGTCGAAATTTATGGAAGTTTTGCAGTTCATAGAGGTTGGAAGGAAGGATGTAAACAATGGGGTGCCATAACCTCACTTTCACGACTTGGTTCGATATATGCGGCATAACTAGTTTAAATTTTACGCTATCGCCCTATTTTATGCTGGTTCCTGGCACTTGAGGATACGTAGATTCCATTATCGCAACCTCCGACGTGTAAAAAATGTCTCAAAAAGGCCGAAATTTCCGCTTGAAAATCGCATTCCGATTCCTTATGGGAAAACCCATGTATATCGAACCAGTCGGAACTTCGATAGGTCCAGCCGATTCACTAAATCAGTCTATACATAGGAATCGACTGTCAGACATAAAACTCCCACACTTGCAAGCTAAAACCCTCAGTTGCTTGGAGTAATTGGAGTATTCAGCACCTGCTTCAGAGTTGAGGAAATCGTTATTTCATCATGGTCAGTCAGTGGTCAGCCATAGCCCGTATGGTGTTCATCGAAGTTTTCAATCGTTTCTTAGAAACTCCGTCGGTGCAACTTGGGACAATACAGAAGGGCAGACGGAGATTACAGAGAGGCGGGTGCGGGAATAGCTTTGTTGACAAAAAATGAAACAGGATTATATGAACCCTCCCTATAGAAGGAAATACTGTGATATAAGGCTAATTTTAAGTATTGCCTTTGACGTGAATTTTTAGATGAACAGCCTTTTTCAGACAAGACTTCCTCGCACCCCTTGTGTGTATCAACGCTATACAAACCGCTGATAAATCCAATTCAATAAATGTGCGGTTATGCGACCGAATGTGATTGATATAAGTGACGGAAGTCGATTGCTTATTAAGAGACCAAAGATTACAAACATTCTCAACAATGAGTCTGCAGTGGTGAGGAGTGGTGAAGAGTAATAAAGAGATGGCGGATTTAATATGCTTTCGACACTGTTGCCAAACGTGAGGAAAAATAAATTAAGTCGATCCACTTAAGGGCTGCCAACGTGTGCTTAGTGGGCCAATTAATCTTTTGCATTGGCAATCTGGAGCATACGTGAAGAGGGTTTTAGTAATGGTCACTGCCGGTAATAAGCGTTCCAAACAAAGACAGTGTGTCTCTCTCGCTCTCACGTAACCCCCATGTATGCCATCTCACTCTCTAATTTCAAAAACCGTACATAGAGACATCTTCCGTGGAATTTTTTTGGCTGAAATGAATTCCTCGAGGCATTTTAATGCGATTTTGATAATAACATGTGGTCCTGTATACGAATTTCGAAACTAGAAAGATATGGGTATACATGGGGGTCACGGGAGAGTGAGTGAGATAGTTTGGAACGCTACGCGAGTTTTATCACAACCGATTGCGACCGATGAGTGCATTGTTGTGGTTGTTGGCTAACCGTTGACTTCGCACTAAAACTGTCTATAGGTTGCAGTATACATATGTTAAATGCAAGAACACTGATAAATACACTAGAAACACTTGGAGTCTTCAGAATCTACTCTTGAAGTTCATAACTGCGTAGCCAGGAATTCGCCTTTCACTTTCTTTGCCCATTTAATCACATGCGTTTGAAAAGGACAGAAACGGGGGTTGAAGCCACGTGACACCCCTTCTCTTCTCTCTATCATTTTCTAACACATCCCAAAAATCGTTAAATTTGAAAGAATTTACACCAAAATGTGGCAGCATGTTCGAGAACTATCGAGGCTTTTTCAACCCTCGGTCTGAATTTTCCGAAAGTCGGCGAAATTTACACCAAAAGTTGGGGGATTATAATAAATATTCGGCAACCTTAGAGTCTTCTTCATTTCAATCTAAATTTTCCGAAAGTTGGTGACCTTTTCTTGAATGATGACAGAAAATCCTCCCTCCAACTTTTGCCGGTTCAATACAATGAAAAAATTAATTGTTAAAGCAACAATTCAAAATTTGCTGATTTAACAAAAATCAACCAGGGTTTTCTGTTAAGTTAACAATTTATTTGTTGAGTTTACAAAAATAGTTGTGAAATCAACCACATAATGGTGCTCTTTTAACAAAAGAAACATTGTCAATTCAGCAATTTTAAATAGTTAAAAACTACAGAACTTAACCCGATTAGTTGATCTAACAATTCAGCTTGTTATATCTGCAAAATAAATTGCTGATTTTACTCACTAATTTTTTATTCCAGCATGAAAATTGTTATATTTACTATTTGATTTGCCGGTTGGGCAAAATGAGTTGTTAGCCAACAAAATGAATTGCTGATTTAGCATGTGAGTTGTTAATTTAACAAAATTATAGGTTTTTTTTAATTTATTAAATCATTTTGTTCTGTACTTTTTTAATTATTTTTTTTTTCAGTGTACGACGCAAACTTTGGGAAAATAATTAGAACATTTTTCTCCCTGTTCCTGAGAGAGAATCAATGAGATTGTTACATTCTTCACAATTCAGTAGCAAAAGTGCGCCTGCAAAGGACTTATTAAGGCCCGTTTTTGCGCAAGAACTCGAGGAATTTCTTGAGAAAAAACTCGGCAACACCGACGAACGGAGAGGGGCGAGGGAGCCGAAGGGATTCAGATTCAGATTCGAGGTCGGGCGCGGGGATTAAAACCGAACCCAATCTGCACCTTATACTTTCATCCATCATCACACGCCTCCCCCATCATTGTTCAGATTTCTCCCCCCTCCCCTCGCCCCCTCCCTTCGCCCCCTCCCTTCGCCCCCTCCCTTCGCCCCCTCCCTTCGCCCCCTCCCTTCGCCCCCTCCCTTCGCCCCATCCCTTCGCCCCCTCCCTTCGCCCCCTCCCTTCTCGTCCCTCACCTCTCCCCCTCATTCCTCTGGCCATAACCCCTCACCCTCCACCCACCCTTGTCGAGACTCCAGAGAGGCTTGAGGCTCAACTTTGCCGGTGGCACTCAGAGGATCGAAATATGGAATTTCCCGGAAAAAAATCAAGATAAGGTGATTCCTCACCTGTCTGAAGTGAGATTCTAGCTCAATAGATAGCGTCACGATATCATCTCTAGGTTGTTTGAAATAATTCCATTATGACAGAATAAATTCAAAATGAACTGTAGGGAATACATATACCCTACGAACACTTTCTCACATCAAATTTAAAATGGGGGAGACCCCCAGACCCCCTTTGATATTTTTATCTAGATCCAAAGATTCGTTTTTGATTCGTTCCCTTTGATTTTAATGGAAACTATTTTTCATCCGTAACTAACCTAAAACTAAAATTTCAAAAGAACAAAAAAAAAATCCTCTAGGGAATGTTAAAAGGAACATCTCTGCTAAAATCGGATGCATATGGATCAATATAGCTAAAAATTTGTGTTGGGTTTCACGTTTTATGGCTACAGATAGACAGACAGACGGACAGACAGACAGACAGACGCCTTAGAAAGTTTGTGCTTTTACAGCTCCAACTTCCAAGCCACTTATCATTAAATAATATTGAAACTTCATGGATGAAAATTAGGATAGCATTATTATAAGGATAGTATTAGGCATGATGAGAGCCAATTATTTTGTCATGATTTACTCAGTCTTAGTGGGTCAGTATCGATCGAAACGAAATACTTTGAAAATCTCAGCGCCAACCATTGCAATACTTTCTCAATTTCTAACTTCGTTATAGTAGTGAGAAAGTAAAAATTTAGACTGGAGACAGCTCAATTTTAAATTGGAATCCGAGCGGATCCCTCCCCCCCCCCCCCCCCGTAAATACGTACGTCAAATACCTTAGGGTTGTGACGGTTGAAAAATATAATCACCCATAAAGAAGTCCGCTAAGTTTGCCTCACTCAATCCAATGGCGAGGTATAAGATGCACTCCTTCTATATGACAAAATGTATTTGGAATAGAAATTTGACTGTAAGAATTAATTAAATTATTTTGTGTAGAGGTCAAACTAACTTAGGTTGTAAGCTTAACGAGAGAAAATATCGACATTTGCAACATTTCTGAGGTAAAAAGAAAACAACAAAAAAGTTTAATGGCCGAAAATGTCCATGCTTCGAATCCTTTGTGCGATGAGAGGAAAACGGAAGAGTAGGAAGGAAACTTCGGATTGAGTGATTGATGCCCTGCGTATTATTTAAGGAATATTTTAATATATACACAATATTACTCCTATACCACCTCCCTCCTTCTGTATTTACGTTTTACGTATGTAAATCTTTGAGCATTTTGGAACTTACATTTTTTTTTTTCTTTTTCATTTTTTATTTACTTTCACTCATTTATTTTATTCCCGTTTTTTTCTCCTGCTTTTTATTTTGTTATTAATTTATTATTTTTCCCCCTTTTCTTTATTTACCCTGTGTATATTGAAGTGAATGGAAGTTCCTTGTGGACCGCGAAAATGTACCGCGGAGTCCGCAGGTGTTGGGTAATTAATTTCCTCACTTTCTTCGTGGAGAATGGGGATGAAGGAGGATGGGGGGGAGAGGGGCGCATATTGCGTTCTCTTGACAGAGAGAGAGAGAGAGAGAGATAGAGAGAGAGAGAGAGAGAGAGAGAGAGAGAGAGAGAGAGAGAGAGAGAGAGAGAGAGAGAGAGAGAGAGAGAGAGAGAGAGAGAGGGAAAATAATTAGCTGTGCATCCATCGGCGCCGGCAGCTGAGGGCAAGGAAGACACCCCCCTATGACGTTCAGAAAAGACCTATTTTCAAGCCAGTTTTCTCAAAATCGGGCTCTCCCAAAAAATAATGTCATAAACGCTCAACGCAGTATGACTTTTTTAATGATTTTGTCTGATTTTTTGATTTTGAATTTTTCGAAACTATATTATTATTTTGATTCAATTCTGAAATGACACTATTATCATAATACTTACAAGGGGAGGCTCAGAAGTCGCCGCCTCCGATTTTGAAAACAATTGCACGAAAATGTAGCTAAAGTAAAACTATTAGACCCGTGTTTCTCACTTTTTGCCAATGGGCCTTCCTAAAGCGTCAGGAATTTTTTAAAAGTTGCCGAAATTCACGTAAAACCCCGAGCGAAGAGCGTTCCGAATATTTACGTGAATTTCGGCAACTTTCAAAAAATTCCCGACGCTTTAGGAAGGCCCATTGGCAAAAAGTGAGAAACACGGGTCTAATAGTTTTACTTTAGCTACATTTTCGTGCAATTGTTTTCAAAATCGGAGGCGGCGACTTCTGAGCCTCCCCTTGTTAGTAAAACATAATAAGCTGAAATGCCGCAATATCTTTTTAAATTAATTTTCTTGGATTTTATTTACGGAAAACAATAAGGCAAGAAAATGACAGTTACAGATTTAAGAAAACCAACGTTTCGGCCGCAAAACACCAGCCATATTCAGTGTAACTTTAAATAAGAATCATAATATGATTTATAATTCTTATTTAAATTTACGCTGAATATGGCTGGTATTTTGCGGCCGAAACGTTGGTTTTCTTAAATCTGTAACTGTCATTTTCTTGCCTTATTGTTTTCCGTAAATAAAATCCAAGAAAATTAATTAAAAAAGATATTGCGGTATTTCAGCTTACTATGTTTTACTAATTATTATTTTGATATAGATAGCTTATGTATGTATTAGACTCACATTAATAAATAAAACTTATTATCATTATTATGATTATTTATTCTCGAACGGAGGGAGAAAACCGCGGAGTCTGGGAACCATATACAAAAAGGAGTCAAGTTCAGTGTACTTAATCCCGCACACACTTCTGCATTGAAAGGATGTGAAAGCACCTCCACAATCACACACTGCCCACTGGTCATGCTTTTTACTATCGATCAGAGAGTTTAAAATGCTGACATTGAGTCGCTCGGTGCTGATGCAGCTCGGGTGAAGCAAGGGCTGCTCCCACCTTTTTATCACTGGCGCAACCAGGATCTCTTCCATCTCTCTCATTTCCCACTTGAATGTATGAGGAGGAAAAGGACAGACAGAGGGGGTTTTATCCCCTTGTCCATCCTTGTCTAACCTAAGCTTTTTAATGGAGAAAAGAGAGAGATGAAGAAACTCTCGGTGCGCTACTGCTTTTTATACTTACTTTTACAACTTTTCACGACCATTTCCTCCATTTCGAAGCTGCTAAGATCATTCGACTTAGTTACACGCGTCTCACAAAGAACTGGTGAAAATCGTTAAACCGACGCGACGGAAATAAAACTGTATAGGAAATACCCCGCACGAACACTTTCTCACTTCAAAATTATTCAGGGGGACCTCCTCAGACCCCCCTTAATTACTCGGGGGGAGGCCCCCAGATCCTCTGTAATATTCTGGGGGAGACCTCCAGCAGGCTGATTCTGATTGTTTGGACAAGACGAGACGCGAGATAGCAGGAATCGATCAATTCTATTGGTTTAAATGGCGTCACACGTCACAGATTTGAAGTCATTCGAACTTCGAGACCACCCGATCCAAGTCATGAATTTGAAAACAACGACTCGGATTGAGTCGTTTCGAAGCTCGAATGAATTCAAAATTGTCACGTGACACCATTTAAACCAATGGGATTGATCGATTCTTCCTATCTCGTCTCGTTTCATTCCAACGAGCAGAATCAGCCTGCAAGCAAGGATTAAGGGATTCATTTTACAGTAGGCTCACGGAAAAAAAAGATTAGTGAAAATAACCACACGGATACCTGATTTTGGCACCTGCTAGATGTTATGGTAAGCTTGACCAGAAGTATGGTACATTTACCGATACTTTGAGTTAATTCGACATGCAATCAGGTATCACCTAGTACCTGCCTAGTCAAAACATAGTATACTTCTGGTTAGCATTACCATCATCTAGCAGGTGCAAAAATCAGGTATCCGTGTGGTTATTTTCACCGTAGTTTTTTTTTTCCGTGCTGATTTCAGAATGTTTTTGCAAATGTTCATTAAAATTTATACAGCTATATTTAAAACATTCCAATTTTCCCCTCTGTTCACCCATTTCACCCATTTTTTCCCATTGATTCTAATCGAAATCTTTTATCATCCATAACTTGCCTACGATTTAAAATTTCGAAAAAAACTAGAAAGTCCCTGTGAGGAATGGTAAAAGCAACATCTCTGCAAAATTTTGATGCATATGGACGATTGGTTCAAAAGTTATGCTGGGATACAGACAGATAGATGTTTGCGCCATTCCAATACTTTCTCAATTTCTGAATTCGTTAGTTGTGAGAAAGTAAAAAAGTTGTCCCGAAGAACCAGAATTTCAAAACCTAACCGGCAACAGAAGAATTCTGTTCTGTTTTCATCAAGCTGTTAATGTTTCGTCGCGATTTTTATTTATTTATTTATTTATTTATTTATTTATTTATTTTTTTTTATTATTATTTTTTTTTTTTTTTTTGTAGATACAATCAAAGTTATACAGTAAAAATTTGCGAACAACCAATCGCAAGCATCAGTTTGAGTTCCGTCGCACGTTAACATTCTCATGCACCGTCCATGTGAGAAGAGCTGCCGTTTCGCGTGTAATTAATGACATTTTTCAATTCACCAATGATTTCACCGGTTGAGAAAAGATTACAGCTTCAGTTCAGTGTATGACTAAACTGCGCGAAAATACTCTATTCTGTAATATTTTCTCAATCGGTGGAAACGCCGTTAATTAATTAAAATATTCGCAAGTTTTTTAAAGTAATCGACGACTCCACTGGTTGAGAAAAGATTTTAGATGTGAGTATTTTCGTGCATTACAGTCATAAACTGAACTGAGTAGTCTTTTCTCAACCGGTGGAATCATCGGTGAATTAAAAAAATACGATTTTGCGAAAAACGGGAGCTCTGCATGTGAGAGCTCAAATCAAAATGTATGCGCTCCTTGAATCCCCTCAAAAAATTCTGTGTCTCATTATTTCAACGTTTTCATCGGCACGCGAAAAATTATATTATTTATTCCCCCTCTTCTCCATCCTCCCCGTAAGAAGAAAGCCAAGGGATGACAAATCGTACGCTGAGAAAATACTCGGTAAATTATACAGAGGTGGAAAAAAGAAGGAAAAACGTACCTTGTATGAAGTTCAAAGCAAGCCCTGAACGCAATAACGTTTTTGGCAAGGGGCTCCGTCTGTCTGTTCTTCTTTGATGTTGAAATTATTGATATGATTTCTCTTTTCCTTTTTTTCGGACGAACGGGTGAGGTAGAGAGAGAGAGGTATATAGTATGAGCGTTAGAGAAAGAGGGGATGTGTGCGTGTTTGGGTGTATGCGTAAGAGAGAAAGAGAGAGTGTGTAGGAGAGAGAGAGAGAGAGAGAGAGAGAGAGAGAGAGAGAGGAGAGAGAGAGAGGGAGAGAAAGAGAGAGAGAGAGAGAGGGAGAGGTGGGCGATAGAGAGAGAGAGAGAGAGATGGCGATGGAGAAAAAAAGAGCGCGAAGCACGCAGAGAAATTAAACAACCGTAAACTTTTAGCGAAAATGGTTGAGGGAAAAGTTTTGTGCCTTATGAATGAGAAGAGAACAGGCAAAGCAAGCGAGCTCTCATCTCAAGTCTCAGGCGCCCGAGCGGGCATACCTTACATTCGGAAAAATCAAAGAACCGTGAACAAGTATAAGAGGAGGTTGGTAGAAGTTTGCGCCAGTATGAATAGCAAATTCTTTCCCACCGTTTTCGAGTCATCCGTGAAGCGTATACCTGCTTTAATTCATTACTTTTCGTCTTCGGGGGAGGAAAATAAAAAAAAACAAAAACAAACAAAAATAAGTAGCATTGTTTGATTATTTTCTTCCCCGTTTTCTTTCTTATTTACACTGTCTGACCAATTATCGAGCAGGGGTGTACGATATAGGAAAAGTTCCAAAGTAGGTCACTGGACACGATCTGAATTTTCTTATCGCCACGAAAGCAGCGATAAATTCTTTTTAATAGGTCTTCAGCATGAAAACTAAGAACTTCTTTAACCTTTCGAAAACATCGCTGAATGGGTGGGTTATGTGCTTTTGCCACAGTAATATGACACATTGAACCTGTCAACAATGTCCGCTAAAATATACTAAATGCACATTGCACATTAAAAAGTTTCAAAATCCATTTATTAACTGAGAGACTTACTTCCATTTTGATAAGCCCGCGGGCCGCGCTGCCTTATAACAGAGACAATCTATATCAGAGACTTCACACTAGACGTTCGTGCAGGGACAACTTACTTTTTCGGGAACTCAACAATAATAACCATGGAGAATAACATCCAACGGCTCCTACGTTGGCTGATGAATAACGACAAAAACATTAATACTTAGTTCTGATTGGCTACTGACATCAAGATCTTTGCTCATCTGCCAACGTCGCGTCGGGTCCATTGGATGTTGATCTGTTGCAACCCCGAAAAAAAAATGCCCCGCATCATTCACACGGAGAAGGTAGGTATTGCGAGGTCTCTGATATAGATTGTCTCTGCCTTATAAACTATTTTAACCGAAGAAATACAAACACACATCCAAAACTACGGCATTTAAAGGTAATCATCATTGTCATTTCAAAATGTCGGATTTTCCGTTTAAATTAATTAAATGCACGAAATGTTGACTGCATTTGTTGCCTAGTCCTTTCTCGTGAATAGGCAATGATAGAGGAAAGACCTTTTTCTGGATTCGCCAGTCTTAGAAAGTGACTCTTTAATTCCTTTTCTTGCGAGTGTATATAATGAAATGTATTAACTTTAAGTGCAACTTACCGCATCGTTATTTTCACGTCATTTGTCAATGTTTTAAATTGCCGTAAGGAAACGTTAGCACCAGACCCATTAATACAACGTTATTGTCTGACGGTTTTCTGTAAACGGTATTTTAAAGCGTAAAGTGCGATACAATATGCTTTCTTAAATTCGCAATTTATACAAGTACCACTCGGGCGGGCGCAAAGGTAAGTATGGATTCTTTTCTCTCCCGAGATTCAGCACCAGTGTTGCCAGATTTGGTATTAAAAAAAATAAAAAAAAAAAAAAAAAAAAAAAAAAAAAAAAACACATTTTCCATTAGACGTAATGTAAGTGTGTATTTTTTTTTTTTTTGGAAAATCTGGCAGCACCAACCGATATACAAATTTCTGCGAACATATCATTTCTGGTTTGCCACTTTATATCCCGCGTTCTAGGCTAATAATTCACAAAGAAAAGGCGATGCTTACCTGTACATCACCGTCCGTCACGTGTCCGACATGTATTTTTGCGGAGATGAACTCGCGAACGGTTTCAAACTGAAATTTTAGTTCCAGAATTTCCTCGTCCGATGATTTAAGCCAGCCGACCCATCGACTCCCTGTCGGGGGAAAAAAAAAAAAAAAGGTTTGATAAAATGTTCAAGAAATACATAGTTATTTTTTAGGTGCAAAGATCAGATTTCTTCGAATGGTTTGATTAAGGTTGTAGCATATAGTTTTAGTAGAGCTATGAACAAGGCTAAAATGAGATCAAAGTAATAAAACATGAAACTGAAACCCATTTTTAGAGACCATGTTTTAGACAATGATAGATATTGGAGCTGAAGTCACGTGATGACCAGTTTCCCCACCCTTTCCTGTGACATAAAGTCTCGTGCTCGTGCAATGTGGCAACAACGAAACTTCTTCATTTAAACAGTGAATAAAGATGCAATGAAAAAAATAATTCTTAAATTCTAGAAAATAATATTACCAGAATCACTACGATATGTGAACCATGGAGAGTCTATAGTACTTTCACTAGAAAATTATGAAATTAAGATCAGAACATGGTCCCGCCGTGCTAGATTTTCATCTAAATTTTCAAGAGCCATGGTACAAACACTATAATACTGGTTACTGCGCAATACCACCCCTTTCTCAGCTCGCCTACATAGGCGGACTGTGACCAAAAACAAAGGGGGGGGGGTTAAAAAGTGATGACTTTTTTTTTTTTTTTTGCTTCTCACATCTCAAGTGATGACTTTTCCAGATTTTTAGCCCCTCCGCCCAAAAAAAGTGGGGAGGGACTATAGCTCCCCTTAGCCCCCCTTAGCCCTGATACGGCCCGCCTATGCTCGCCTATCGTAGTGCTTCTGATAATTTTTTGTTTGTTTTTACTTTCTACCTCTAACGAAGTTAAGCGGAGATGGAAGAGTTTTGGTCAATAATTTTATACTTTTTTTTTTTTTTTTTTTTTTTTTTTTTTTTTTTTTTTTTTTTATTTGCTAATTTGATAGAGAATATTTTGCTGAGTAAAACGATATATTACAGTATATACTTTTTTCTCCAATTATATTTTTTTAAAAGTGCTGATTCATGATGGTAAAATTCTTGAGAGAAAATGCTGTTTCTTCGGCTGTTTTCCGAAAGTTTCGTTTTTTATCTATCAGACCCATTATCTCAGGAACTAAAAGAGCTAGCTTCTTGGGTTTTTTTATTAAAATGCTCAGAATTGTAAGGACTACAAGTGGACTAAAAGCTTTCATGTACATTTAAAACTATGTTTTTGAATGAAAGCTGAACTTTGGTTTAAAAAAAATATTTATTTTTCTGAATGGACAATTATTCAAAAACATAGTTTTAAATGTGCATGAAAGCTTTTAGTTCCACTTGTAGTCCTTAAAATTCTGAGCATTTTAGAAAAAAAATCAGGAAGCTAGCTCATTTAGTTCCTGAGATAATTGGTCTGATAGATAACAAACGAAACTTTCGGAAAACAGCCGAGGAAACAGCGTTTTCTCTCAAAAATATGACTAATTCTATCATGAATCAGCACTTTTAAAAAAATATAGAAAATATAATTGGAGAAAAAAGTATATACTATAATATATCGTTTTACTCAGCAAAATAGCCTCTATCAAATTAGCAAATAAAAAAAAATATGAAATTTTTGACCAAAACTCTTCCTTCTCCCCTTAAACAAATCGAGGAAGTATTGTGATGTCGCATAGCATTTTTTTACTTTTCCAGTATAATATACTGACCTGATTCTTCGTCTCTCGAATCGTGAAGGAATTGCGAGGTGCCATAGAGGCCGTCCGTCAATTGCCCCAAGCCTCCTCGCATGATTCGAGCGTGATCGATGAAACCATCGTAACTTCGATCTATCAAACCGTTGGATCCTTGAGGGGCCGTGTAGCTGACGATGTACTCTGCGAACATAAAGAAAACCAAGAAACGGTCACAAAATGCGGGGTACAACGAATACAATATTGGATCTGTTTCAAACTTTTGCTACAACGATTAAAAGTGTTTAATCTAATGTAAAATCGATTGAAAAGTCCATTGGTGGCATCAGAAAGTCATAAAATGCAATAATAAACTCACAAGAGGCGTTTAATGAAATCCAAGATGGCGGATAAATATCGATCAATCTGTATGCATGCACCACGAACATCCAAGGATGGCCAACTTTGACAACCTCACTGGAGGTAGAGGTTATGTGTTTGTTTACGTTGTGATTGGTTGTGATCGATATTGTGAGGTTGGCTATCTTTGGATGTTCGTGGTGCATACATACAGATTGCTCGATGTTTCTGCGCCATCTTGGATTTCATTAAATGTCTCTTGTGAGTTAATTATTGCATTTCATGACTTTCTGATGCCACCAATAGAAGACTTTTCACTCGATTTTGCATTAGATTAAACTCTCTTAATCGCTGTAGCAAAAGTTTGTAACAGAATCATTGGGGAAGTTGGTGTGAAGTTAATTTATTTACAACAAAGCAATCTTGATCACTGGAAAATTTATTTGATGTATCCTTCTTGTATTTTGCATTCTTGGTGAGGATTGTTTTTTTTTTTTTTCGTTTTGTTTTGTTTTTGTTTTTTTTGTTTTTTGTTTTTTTAAACCTGTTCAGCTTCGCGTTTGTTCAACACATGCGTTTTCCTCATACCCTAAATAATTGACACAAATCCGGAGTGGAAAAGTAAGAAGGGAGTTTTTCATAATTTTAGCGCAAAAAAAAAAAATAAATAAAAAAAAAAATAAAAAAAAAAAAATAAAAATAAAAATACAATAATAAAATATAATAAAATAAGTATAAATCTTAAGTTAGTAAAAATGGATGGTTTTATATAGTGATGACGCCACTCTCAAAAATGAATCCAAAAAGAAAGCGCTCCATCTCACTCACTCTCGTGAATGAGTTACCTGCATAAAAAATAGGATTTTTTTTTTAATACGAAATCATGCTCTGAAACAAACGGGCTTTCTCAAATTATAAATCTCCAATAGAAGTCAATTGAACACAAATGGGGCTCTTGCAAACTTTCGCTATATGGAATTGAAGAGTTAATTCTTGTTTTTCTTCTTAAAAATGACGATGAGTACATGCACTAAATAATCATGAAATTCACTCTCAGAATCTGGCTTAATAGCTGAGAGACGCAGGTATCATGGGATATTCCTATCTAAATTGAGACATATCTCTGTGTTTCCGTAGAGAAATAAGTGGCATCATTGACAGGAATCTCCCATGATACTTGCGTTGAACCGCCATTACGAACTTGCCATTGTAGCAGTTATGTGAGTTTATTACTGAATTTTAGACTTTCTATGTGTGATTTTCGTGATTTCCTCTGGTTTTTACATGAGATTGGACAATTCATTTGCTTACAGCTAAAGTTTGTAAGAGCCCCATTGGGTCCACACGAATTCAGAACATGGCCTGACTGATATAATAATTTTATTCTTCACAGAAAAAAAAAAAAAAAAAAAAATAACAAAAAAACAAAATTCAACGTTAAAAAGTCATTGAATGCCGCGGCGCTGAAAATAAAGGGCTACATGATATTTCCGAGCGCAACAGATTAGTGTGTTTTCACAATTTGACGTCTAGACTATCCCAAGTTCTCTATGCAGCGAGTCCGAAAGGGGAAAAGCTCGGTAGCGCACAGTGGGAGCGAATCAATGGGCGAAGGCGGACATGTCGTGGCGACTTTAACTGCGTTTATCTTTGTTAATACGCAAAATGGAGATTTAAATGTGAATTTACTAGTTTTATCGTGAAATTTCCTTCAAAAACCACACCTTATAGTTTGTTTTTTGATCGTAAAACATTCAAATTTCCATTTTTAGTTATGTTTTTCATGTCCGACCTCTCCCATTGATTAGCTCCACTGTGCGGCGTGGCTCGTCATTATTCGAGCGCGGGGAAAAGGTCTTGTTTCAAATTGATTGAAATACAATCCCGGTTTTAATGATTCAATCCATAGCCCCCTCGGCCCCTCGCCCTCCTCGGCTCTCAGCCCCTAAAGTTGTGAGCGGGACGGGGGCGGGGGTAGAAGCTGGCAGGAGCAGAGGGTTCTACACCTACATAGCGGGACTGCTGTGGTATAGTAGTAGTTAACGCTCAATAATTTAATCCCTCAGGATTATTGTTATTTCGCGGCACGCGCAACGCAAATCCCAAAATAGGAGGCTCATCTTATCAATCTCGAGCTGTCTCGCTCCTCGCGAAAGAAAACAATCGTTTCCAAGAACAACCTAGTTTGCATGTGTTTTCTTTCAAACTTGCATCTGTTTTCTTTAAAACTCGGCTACAGCGTTACGAATGATCCTTCGCTACTTGAAATCAGAGCTGCCGTTTTGCGTATAATCGATGGTATTTTTCAATTCACCGATGATTCCACCGGTTGAGCAAAGATTACACACTTCGCAGTTCAGTGTATGACTGTACTGCACGAAAATACGCTGATCTGTAATATTTTCTCAATCGTTGCAATCGATGTTTAGTTATTAGAATATCTGCAAGTTTTTTATAGTCATCGACGACCATCGACGAAAATCCGCTCACAAATCTATGAAATGTGTTCAACGAAATTCCAATATGACGGTCGAATGAGCGGGTAACAATAAGGTGGTTTCCATCTACTTGGAGCTTTCTCTATGATGAATCACTTTTGATGCGCTTATTTAAGTTAACCAATTGGTATGCATTTTACCGTAGTTTATAGTGAAACTTATCATTTCAGAGTCTGCCAGAAAGTATACTTTCAGACTCTAAAATCAGCTATGAAAATGGTAAATTTTTTTTTAAACGATTGACGAATTCGTGGATTTTGGATTTTTCGATGTTTAAATGTAATTTTTCCCCGGGTTTTACTTTTGGAATCCCCTCAAAACCCCCAAAAGTTTGAAAAACCCCCATTCAAAAATAATTTTAGAGTTCGTCGCTTATATTCTCCCCGTCGGGTGGGATTTTGGCGGAAAGTGCTAGAAATAAGTTGGCTAGCGGGGGGGTTGGGGGGGGCTAATGGGGACGGGGGGGGGGGGGTAGAAGGGCGGGAGGAGCAAAGGTAACTTAAGGGGGAAATGGCTTTGGGAAAGAGAGAAAAGAAAATAAATATCCCTCAGGATAATTTGTTATTTCCCGGCACGCCCCCCCAAAACCCCCCCCCCCCCCACCCCCCAATTTTCGCTTTCCCTTTCCTCGCGAGAACAACTTCAAAACCCAACCCCCTTTTTGTTTGCGTGTTCCTTTCAAATTATGTTTCTTTCTCCCCTCAGGTAGAATAAAATCTCCGCTTTGGGGAATGGGAGCTGGTTGGTATATCGAATATTTTTACACAAAAAATCGTAAACAGGTTACAACTCGCGTTGTGTTTCTAAAAAGTATATTTTTTAAATTTTGGGTTTCATTCAAATTTAAAAAATGAAACCAAGTTTTTAAAAATCTTTTCGACGCACAAAAATCGCCAAACTATTATTTTCACGATTTTACTTATGAAAAATAGATTGCCATTTTTCTCCTTTTAAAACCATGGGAGGGGGCTTTTTGAACCTTGGTTGCTTTCCATTTAAAATAGTAAAATATCAAATGCGAAGGTTCACCAAACCCCCCCACTATTGAAAAGGGGGTTAAATACACTGTTAAATTCCCAAAATTGACGCTACCCCTTTTTAAAAACTATGGGGCAAAAGGAAGTTCGATTTATGATTTCCGGAGAATACTCAAAACTTCCTGAAACGACCTTGCGAAAGGGTAATCCGATTGCCGCAAATCCACGAGTCTAGTGATTGGCGGAACAGGTTAGAAATATCAGCGAATTATTTTTTGTAGGGGCTCAACGTGGGTCCCCGAAGATACAAGCGAAAAACCTTGGGGCAAGTGGAGAGAAATGCGATATTTACGACGATGTTTATATTTCCCACAAGGGTAATCTCCAACTCATCGTTTTTTCAAGGGGCACGAATCACCCCCCTCCCGGGCCGCCACTCAAATGATCCTTTCCTTGAAGACAAGAAAAGACGGGTTATCCTGTTATTTCCTTTTTTAACGAAGGGGTGAGACTTAAAAAGGGCGTTGTCCAACGTAAAGAAAATAAATCGTCAATTTTAAAAACAACCAGGTAAAAAACAGCACACGCCTACTTAATACCTTTCCACACCAAAGCGTTCCAACTCTTTCGGCCCCCGAGCGGAAACCTGGGGTTTTGTGCCAAACTCGGGAAAAATAAAAGGAAAAGTTAACCAAAAAGCAATTAAGGTGAAGGCCAAAAAAAAACAAATTGACGTTTTCCGGGCTTTAAAACATACCGGATTTTTACGAGGAGAATAATAATAATGGAATCGTTTTTTCCCCGGGGGTGGGTTTAAATGGTTTCGAGCGACGACAAGAGCCCAACACGAAGAGTAAAGCGAAATTTTGAGGACCCCCCCCCTAAAACCCCCCGCTCCCCCTTAAACCCTTTGAGAGATGCGTAAAGGTTTCCCCGGAGTTTATTAATTTGCTTTTGCAACCCACAAGAGGCGAATTTCCTTACGGCCGCAAACGTCCAAGAAATTAACACAGAAGACAGCCTCCTGCCCCCTCCTTCCGCCCTTCAGAAAACGGTTGAACCCGAAACGAAGGGCGCATCACTCAGGTACCCCGCATATCTTCCACGCCCCCCCAATCTTCGGGCCGAGGGGGAAAAAAGGGGGAAAAAAGGGAAAAAAAAGGGGAAAAGAAGAAAAGAACAATCTCAGGGGGGCGAAAAGGTGGGGGGGGGAAGTAATTTAACCCGGGAAAAATTTTAAAGGACATTATAATAATTTTGAATGGGGTTTTTCACTTTGTAAGCTTAAGACAAAGGACGAGATGTCGGATTTAGTCCCCCCCCCCTCAAAAACCAAACCCTTCCCATTTTAATTCCGATGGATGCTAAAGGCTGGGGGTTGGGGGGGAATAATTTGTTAAAATTACCAAAACCAGTTTTTAAAAGGGGGAGGGCAAACGTCATAACACACAACGCAGTGTCCCCGCTCCGCCCCAAAAAAAAGAAAAACACTGGCGACATTTTCAGGTCCCGTATTTAGTTCCCAACCTTTTCGAAAAAAAGAGGAAGGGGAGAGAAAAAAAAGGAAGGAAGAGGGAAGAAAGGGAAGGGAGGCAATTTTTTAGTTTCCAAGGAGGATTAGCGTTTTAAAAAACCCGGAAATTTTATTTTGCCCAAATTAAATGGATCTTTTTACTTTTATTAATTCTTTTTCCGAACCCGTACGGCAATTTTTACTTGGGGTGCCAGGGTAATGCTTTTGGAGCCGCATGGGCACCGCCGGGGGGGGGGGGGGGGGAGGGAAAATTTTGGGGTTTCCCCCTCCTAAATTTTTTTTGGGAAAATTTTTGTGACACCCATACCCAGCTGTAAAAATTAACAAGAAAACGTTCAAGGAAAAAAGAAAAATGAATAATTTTAGGGGGTTCCCAAAATAAACCCTTTTTTTAATGTGTATTAATTACCTGCTTCCGAGAAAAAATGTACTTGCCTAGAAAGTTGGTGGGAGGTCAAAAATCAGTTTCAATAAAGAAAGGAAATACTTTTAAAATTCTAAATTTAAATCCCTTTCAGTAAGGTTCTAAAAAAAAAACCTTGAACAAAAATTTTTCCTTAGTAGGTTTAGACTTTTTTTTTGACGCGAATATCGCCCCTCTTTTTTAAAAAAAATGTGGATTTTATTTAAAAAATTGGGAATTTTTTAAAAAATGCTGAATAGCTTTTGCTGAAATGTGAACCAAAGGGGGTTCCCCTTGAATGAACTTTTCTTTTTTTTAAAAAAAAATGGGAGATTCTAGAATTCATCGAACTGAGCTGGTAAAGGGGAATTAAACATTAATGGAATCAATTAACAAAATTATTGTCCTTCTAATTTTTAAACATTTTACCAAAATACATTTGAAAATTTAGACTTTTTAATAAAAAGGGAAATACAACCCCAAAAACCATGAAATGCTAAACAGATATTATGAAAAAACCCGGGAAACCCTACTTTCATTTTCCCCGAAAAGGGTTACTTTAAATAATCTTCTTTTTTAAAAAAAAATTTGAAAAATTTAATCTCACCTTATAGTTTAAAAATGAATGATTATCAAAAACTTTATTCTCCTACAAAATTTCCACAGTTTTAAAAAATAAACATAATGGATAAACTCCTAAAAATGGGGTAAATTTCAAGTCGGCCGTTGCCAAAACGAACCCAAAAAAAAAAAACCCGAAACAAAAAAAAACTAATATTTTGTAAATTTTGGGAAAAATTACAAATCTGCCCCATAAATAGCCCCCCCCTCATGAAACTAAAGCTCCTAAATCCCAAAGGGGTCTTAAAAATTGGAAAGCCCAAGTTGGGGGGGAGGGGTCCGAAACGAAAAAAAAAAGGCCCGGGGACAATATTGAGGCTCAAATTTTGAATTCAAAAAGGGCCAAAATCAGAACTTAATTTATCATCAATCGGGGTCTTAAAAATTTTGGGGCAATTGAAAGTCCAACCGAAAAAAGCAAAAATCACGAAAATGCACTAAGAAAGTAAAAAATTTCGTAAAAACCAAAATAAACTAATTTAAATCTTTCAAGGGCGGGGTCCTGTTTTTTTTTTTTTTTTTTTTATTTATTAAAACCAAAAAATAGAAAATTTTCGACTAGAGTTTTTAAAATTAAAATTTTTTAATTAACTAACAAAAATTGATAAAAATCAATTTCGAAGGGAAAGAGGAAAGGGAGTTTCCCTGTTAATTGGTCATTTCCTCTAAGGAAACACAGAGATACGTCTCAATTTAGATAGGAATCTCCCATGATACCTGCGTCTTTCCGCCATTAAGTCCGATTCTGAGAGTGAATTTCGTGATTTTTTAGTGTACTCATCAACTTTTTTACAGGTTTTTATGCAAGAATCAACTCTCCAATCCCCTGTAGCAAAATTTTGCAAGAGCCCCATTGATCATTTATAAACTTCCAATGTAAATTTTAACCCTTTACTGCATGTTTTTTTTTTTCAATAAAATAATTTTTTTTCAGTATAATTTTGATCCTTGAGACAGGGAAAAATAGTGAAAAAATTCTTTCCATTATATTTCAATGGTAAAGAGCCTGAATATTAATTGCTCCAAATATGGCCTTCCCGCATTTAGGTATCCATGCAACTGAAAATAAATTTTTCAGGTTTAAAAAAAAAAAAAAAAAAAAAAAATATTAAAGTAGTAAAAAATAAGTTAGTAAGTTTCAATGGGTTTTTTTTGTTTTGTATATGGTACCCCTGCGTTACTCCCAAACATAACAATGAAAATCGGAAAATCTCTATCAGATTTTCAGTAAGCTTTTTTCAACCACTCTGCAAGTTCTCTATCCTGTGCTGCGCGCTCTAGGAAAAAATCGACAATTCTTACTCTTTTAGTATCTGTTCCACATGTGCCCCACCATGCAGCGACAGTACAACTCAAGTCCCCTACTTTTAGCTGAGGCTTCAAAGTAATTGTTCCAGATCTGGGTCATCTGCGTTAAGGGTTAAATCACAGTAAACATTTTTAAAAAATAATTAAAACCTGAAAATTCACTAAAAATTTTTAAATTCAGCTCAAAAGGCGGAAACGATGTTTTTTTAAATAATTTTTTTCTGTGTTTTTTGGGCCATTTTTTTCGATCTCTGACCACAGTGCGACGTGACGCGATACAGTGCGGCACGGGATCATAATTCTGCCGAAAATTTAATTGTCCGACAACTAAATTCTGACCCGGTGGATTGTCTATTTTCAATCGGTGATTTCAGGGTGATTCCCACGAACGGAATGAAGGGTGGCATGGGCGTTGGTGCAGGGGGGGGGGGGGGTTTGAGGGTAGGTATGCAAAAACAATGACGATGGTTCTTTGTTTACACGTACCGGGCGATTTGAAAATGCGGCCTCCAAAGAGCGGCGCACAATTGATTAGAAACAGGAAAATTCTCGGACAAAAATTTTTTGTTTTTTCCCTTTAGAAACATTTTAATAATTACATTTTCTTGCAAAGGCTATGAAATTAAATGATTTTTGAACCGCGTGAATCGATACATAATCTTAGTTTGTTGTCATCTACCTAAATTTCTTGTTCAAAATCTCGATATTTGTCAACGGAACGATGTCCAGAAAACATTATGATTCGCCCCCTGTGCTCTGAAGTCTCGAGCATTAAAACGAACGGCAAACAAGCAACTTTACCGGCATAATTATCGGACAACGGCGCGGCGTTTTTGGTCCCCCTCAATGAGCTTTGAAAAGGCCTAGGGTATGATTGTTGGATTATAGGCCGAAAAAACACGGATTTTTCACTCCACCAGCGGGGACGATCCTTGACTTTTCGGACCTTTTGGATAGACTGGAAAACGGCGATTGGTGCAAAAAATTCAAGCTGGATAAGAATGGAAAACAGTGATTGGTGGAAGTGAGTCACATGGTTGCCAAGCCCAATCAAAATACAGGGGAAATTTTATCTAATTAGTCATCGGATAGTTTTTGGGCATTTGATAATCGAATCTAATAATTTTGTATTTTGATAGATTTGGCAACCACGTGACCGTCTTTAGCAATCACCGTTATCTATTCTTATCCAGTCAATTCAAAAGTCGGAAATTTCAAACATCGGCCCGCTGCGCTGGTGACTAGAAATTTTCATTTGTAAAATTTCCCTGATTTTCCACATGTTATGCATATTTTTCCGTGATGAATGGAATCACCTCACTAAAAAAGTTAGGACATTGCGCCGACTAAAACTTCAGCAAGTTGGTATTTTTGGGAGAAAATTTGGATCATTCTTCAGTTTCCAGGTGTACGCGATTAAAATTTACTAGTGGAACTGGGCTACACTCTAAATCCTCTAATTAATACATTTTCCACCGGATGACATCTGATTCCCTGACAAGCCCAAATTTTTCCAGGTGTCCAAATGCTTATTCACTGATGAAATTGGGCCTTCTTCTAAATTCACTGATTATTCCATTTTTCCCAATGAAATTATTCCCTGAGTTTTCCAATTTTCCCAAATTTTTCCCCGCTGCTATAGACACCCTGTCGCGACTCTGACTCTAAATGGGAAATCTGGTGCTTTTTCAAATCTGCTAGAAACTTCATGAAGTTGGACAATTCGAGAGACAATTTAGACACAAATTTCAACGTCCAGGTGCATGTATAATTCTAATTCACTGACGAATAAAGCTGTTGAAACTTTTGCTAAAGGCTTATTAATATTTAAATTTTTGGGGTAAAACCCCTGTAAAAATAACGATTACTCACTAAAAAAATCACGAAATCCACTCCTAAACTCACAAGATGCCTTTAAACGCGAGACCGTAATGGCGGCCGAAGCCACCCAAATCTAATGTCAATTGTATATGCTTCCTTCTTTTTTTTGTGTGTGTTGCGAGAACAAGTCGTGTAGATGGCGCTGATTGAAGATAGGGAAACCCAATGCAAACCGCGGCCCCGGCCGCCATTCCGGTCTCCTTTTAAAAGCATTTTGTGAGTTTAGGAGTGGATTTCGTGATTTTTTAGTGCGCTAATCGTTATTTTTACAGGGTTTTCCCCCATTATCAACTATTATTAAGCCTGTAGAAAAGTTTGCAACAGCTCCTTTGGGCTGGACTCTCGTTTTCCTGACTAGTCCATTTTCCCTCTGATGGAATCTAATTCCCTAACAGTTCCAAGTTTTCATGTTTTTCCCTGCTGGTATAGACATAAAGGTATCCTAAGTGACTTGGGCTCTAAATGGATAACATTTTTTGGCCTCATCAGGCGCGTAAGGCCAAAAAATACAGGGCCTGAACTAGCACGGACAAAAAGAAGAGGGAGAGGGTATGCCAGGGACCACAATGGTTTTAAAGAGGTAATAAATCAGAAAGTGATTTTTTAAAAATATATTATTAAAACAACTTTTAAGAATAACAATAAGTTTCATCACAATAAACACCGATTAAAGTATTTGAACCAAGAAATGTCCCTTGAAATTTTTAAAAACTAAGCTTAAAAGGTCAAAAAACGATGTTTTTGTTTAAATTTTTTTCTGCTAATTTTTGCCCAAATTTTTTTTAAAATTTCAGACAATTGTGGGACGGACGAAAGGCGGGACTGTCTCGATACCAGCAAAAAAAACTCGGAGGGATGATGGTGCACAGCAGTGGGTATCGTCACAGCGGAAGGGGTCACCGCGTAACGGTCACTGTTAGGTGCGAGGGGGGGGTTGGAAAAATGCGGGAGGGGGTCAAGCATGGATATTCATCATAGGAGGTTATGAGGCCTCTCCAAACGCCCAAAACTACACCCGCTACTTACAGGGAAATGTGTTTTAATACCCCCCCTCCCCCCCTCCCCCCTTTCCCCCAAAAAAACACCACCCCGCGCATGGTCATCATACAGTTTACCCCTTTCCATGGGACCAAACCCCCCCCCCCCCCCCGCTCCCCCGCCCCCCATGCTCCTCCAACAGCAGAGATAATGCAAGGGCTGCGGTGCGGTGATGCGGTGGGGGTCTTCATACGCGAAAAATTATACTGCACGGTAGCTAGCCGCCGCGCCCGCCGCCTCTGGCGCTAGCGGACGGGGCGGTGCCGCAGGGGGGGGGGGCCGCGGCCGAAAGCTAGCTCCGCAGAATGCGCCGGTGCGGGTGCGGTGCCAGGCTAAGAATTCGAAAAATTTTTAAAAACTAGTTAATGTTTTATTCAGGCGAAACCCCGCGAACAATTCTGGGAAAATTCGGTCACTTAGAGTATTTTTTTGAAAAATTTTGCCCCGGCTTGAAATGACCCAATTTTCAGTCCGCCCCACTAATACCGTTTCAGCAGGGGTTTAAAACCTTTAAGCGGATATTTTTATGGCGGACCTGCGTTTCCGAGCGGCAGCGTTGCCGATTCAGAAGAATAATCCTGCGTTCGGCGCTGAAATTTTCTTAATTGTGTACCTCAACAGAAAATAGGCACGTACGCAGTTGTGAATCTAGACATCTTTGAAGGGAGGGGCTGGGTCCCCCGGGGGGGGGTTGGGGGGGGTTTAAAACCTATTTTTCCAACAAAACACCCAAAATTTTCTTCGAAAATCTCTTCGTAGATAGTGAAAAAATTTGGCTCGAGGGGGGGGGGGGGTGAGGGATGCACCCCCTTCAGCCCCCCCTCCCTGTATTCGCGCCTGTGTATTTGTGTAAATGCCCCCACGTCAAAAATTGTATTCTTCATTTTTGTATTCATTGTTTTCTCTTTGTATTCTATTGTGCATCCAAATGCGCCAATTCTGGGGGTTTGGCTTAAGTGCCAAAAATTTTGGGCGGTATAGAATTTTTACCCCCAAAATTCCATCTCGTTGCTACTCAAAATTTTTTTCCCCACACGGATGCGTTCAAAACTCTTCTTTTACTATTCATAGATTAAAATTGATGCGGTTTTTTCGATTTCTTTGCGATGGAAAATTTTAAAAAAAAAAAGAGAGTTTTACAGAAACGTGATTGTAAGGTTTTTTTTTTGGTTTTTTTGTTGTTTTGTTTTTTTTTTTTTTTACTTTTGTTTGTTTTTTTTTTTTGGGGTTTTAGGGGGGGGGGGTTAAAATGCTCAAATTTTCCCGTAAATCCCCCCCTTTGAGAATGCGAAAACCTAAAAAGTGACGGACCTTTATTGCGAATGTTTCATCTCCCCCTCTGTGCTCGTATCCCGCCCCTCCTCGCGTCATGCTTGCTCCCTCGAATTTTTTTTGAATAAAAAAGAGCAACGAAAGTTGCCGGCGGAAAAGGATTAAGGGGTATTATGTACTTTTAATTAATTTTAAAGTTCGGAGTTGCCTTTCAAGAGGCACAGCAACATGCGGGCTCGACTCGCAGCCTCGTTACCCCTGAAGCTTGAAAAGGGTTCCGCACATTGTGAGAAAACGAGAGAGAAAGATAGAGCAAGCAGGCGAAGAGGGGGGAGGGGGGATATAGAGAGTAATAGAGTGAGAAAAGAGAGAGAGAGAGATAGTCTAGTCCCCGAGGAGGAAAACCTGCACTGCGTTCGGTATTCAGCGCCTCAAATCTATCGGCGACTCGGCGGCTCAAACTTTGTCCGGGTTTTCGGCAGTCTCGCTCCTCTCTCCTCACAAAAACCCACAAGCGTTCGGGTAGAGTCGGGTATTAACAAGAGGAGAATTTGTTTCTGGCAATTCATAAAATCGCGATCCAAGCAAACCCACTCATTTTTCGGCGAAGCGCAGCAACATCAGGTATTTGGCCATCACCACCGGGCCCCCGGGGTCAAATTTGAGAGGGAGGGGGAAGGAGAAAGCTGAGGGGGGGGGGGGGGGGGGGGGGATTGCACGGGGGAAGGTTAGGATGAGGATTATGTGAATTTGTAAGATTCTGGACCACACCGGCGTGGCGGCGCGGCGTTGTCGGATATCGTTGATAAATTAATTGATGTTGTTAGTAATCGAGATTTTGACGTTTTGATTGTACGGATTAACCCCCAAAATCTAACCCCTTATGGGCCAAGCCCCGAGTATAATCGTTTTTCTCCCCCAGTCTATTTCAAATTGTTCAGTGTTTTTTCCCGGGTAAACGGACTATCGATGAAAATACTTACGGATAAGGTCTCTTCGGGCGCCCTCAGTTCATCGTATAGGGAATTCCAACTCCCCCCAGTACGAACAGTTAACTACCTTCCCTTATAAAAGGAATAGAGGCTTTTTTGAATAATCTGGCCCTTAAAGGGTTAGATATCCGATTGTTTAGGTCAAAAGAAACCAGTTCCTATAGATTGTTTCAGTAAAGTGATACATACTCGTATCTCCTCCCATTTGTACACGTGTGTTAGAAAAAGGTCGCAGATGGGAAAATTACGTGACTTTAACCCCCTATCTCCACCCTTCCCTAACCCAGAGACTTTCCCAAAAGGGAAAAGGGGAGAGACAAACAAATTACTGAATCCGCCAATATTATAGGCGTAGCGTGACCAAAAAAAAATGGGGGGGCTAAAAAGTGAAAAAAATTATGACCTTTTTTTTTTTTTTTTTTTTTCTTCTCTACGTTTCAAATACACGCCAATTGTTGCCACAAATCGATTTGTCTTCAGCCCCTCCGTAAATTTTTTTTTTAGCCCCCATTTTTAGCCCCTCCACCAAATAAAAAAGTGGGGGGGGGGCTAGCCCCCCCCCACCCCCCCGATACGCTACGCCTATGCCAATATTACAGAGACCTCTGCCTTATAATTCTTGGGTGCGTTCTAGACGGTGGCGGTCCGTGAGGGGGAATTAGAAGGCTCCAGCACCCGATTTTACGAAAATGACTTAAAAAAAAAAAAAAGGACAAAACAAGGTCGTAACACCTTAACCCCACAATTTTCTATGGAAAGAAGGTCATCGTGAGGAAAAAGGGGCTGCGGAAAGTAATAAAAAAGGGCTCATCACATTTTTTAAAGCCCCCTCCCACCCCCCCCTTTTGAACCCAAAGCCATGCCATGCCGGGGGTAGCTTATGCAATTTTGCATAGCGATATATCTTCTCCGTTAAAGATGGGCAAAAAAGGGGATGTCGCCAAAACCCCCCTTGTGACCCCTCTATCGATTGCTTGGTAAATGGAGTCGATCGCCCTCAAGGGTTTTCCCTATCTTTTTCAGCTGGGGCCGTTTTCTTTATGGCGACTCATGACTCATTAACATGGGCAAAAATGTGATGTCTCCAAAACCCCCTTGTGACCCTCTATCGATTCAGCTTGGCAAATGGAGTCGATCGCCCTTAAGGGTTTCCCCATCTTTTGGAACTGGGGCCGTTTTTTTTATGACGGCTCATGACTCGTTAGCATGGACAAACAGGTGATGTCACGAAACCCCCCCCTGTGACCCCTCTATCGATTCAGCTTGGTAAATATAGTCGATCACCCTCAAGGGTTTCCATATCTTTTGCAACTGGGGCCGTATACTCCATAACGATTCAGAAACGATATTATGTACGAATATGTAAATATTCGCAATCCACGGTATTAATTTTGCCCCAGTAATTGAAGGGGCAAGTGAGACATTTAAAATTATCAACCCATATCGATATTTTAATGGCTTTAAAAAATCTAGAAAAAATAAAATTTGGGGGAGCAACTGGCCCATCACAACATTTATCGAAATCGGAGGTCTGGGACTTAGGGCACTAAACGCCGGAGATTCACCAATCACCGCAATTTGACCATATCGCATCGAGAATTCATTCACAAAATCCGGCAACCCTTTACCCAGCAAAAAGAGCGATGAAATCGTTTTCCCCAACCGAAAAATTTGGAACAACGCTCCAGGGGTAAGTAAGGAATTCTTGAATTACTAAAACAACGGCAGAGTAAACTCAGATACAGAAAAGGTAAAAAGAGAGTTCATTGCAACGTTGTCAGGGGTTAAAATCATAGAATTGCCCAATTAAAAAAAGAAGGCAAATGAGGATGAAATTTTTGATAATCGGCCTCTGTGGTTGGTGGCCCGGACAGCTGACTGCCAATTCATAGGTCCTGGGTTTGAACCCCCGGGAGAAGCTGGATTAGATTTTTCACTGGTTTTGTCGCTCGAACTCCTTAAAAAGGGGTCCATGACGAAGATTTTAGAGGAAAATAAATGCTGGGATCATGGTTGCAGAGCTTTGGTACGTCTTTTGAAAATAAAAAAAAAAAAAAAAAAAAAAAAAAAAAAAAAAACACTTTACTAATTCGATTTGCTTATGGGAGGTTGTAGATTTTCTAATAAATAAGCAGAAAATGAAGGCAAAAATTCCTTAAAAAAAGAAATTTCCCGTGGGGATTGGAAGTGTTTTTATGGGCATACATGTCTCCACTGGTGGACCGTAGACCTATATAGACGGTTGGATGTCCCCTCAAGCTTGGGTTGTATTTACCGCACGTATTCGAACCCTTGGGGGTTTAAAATTTAGTCTAGTCCTCTTATCCTTCTCTAACACACACTTTAAAATGGGACGAGAGAGTGGAGGGTGGATTCCAGGACCCGCTTCTCACTTCTGTTCCGGGTCGAGTTCGAGTATCATAAATTTTAACCCTATGTCAAGTGGCACCGGGCTAAATTGGTTTATTTCTTTGATAAGTCATTAGTTTTGCGAACGGGTCATCTCTTTACGTGTGCTTTTAATATATTTGTTAAACCCAATCGTTCCATCTTTTTCACGAATTTTTAAATGGTGACTGCAATGTTGCCAAATTGCACGCCACGCCACACTTTTGCTTTTTCGGAGAGTTGCGACATTCCCGGTTCGGGGGAATTTAATGGAAATTTTTTTTCGCCATAATTTATTGTTTCCCCCTTTTCCATTTGACCTTAAAAAATTATCATAAACGGAAATTTTTATTAGAATTTTTTGGGTTTTTTGGACCCCCCCGAAAAATTTTCCACAGGGGGCCCCTTGGGGTTTGTAAGGTTTGCCGGGATTAATTTCCTTAAAAAAAAAGAACCATTTGGAAAAGGGAATCGGTTGATTTTTCTAAAAAAATTCCAAATTTTTTTCATTGCTCTTATATGAACTGTTCTGAATTATTCGTTTAAACCCCCTAAAAACCTCTCAACCCCTAAAATAAGGGGCCAACAATTGCCTAATAAAATTTAAATTTTTAAGATACTTTGGATTGATTTTCTTTCTTTTTCCAAATGCCCTGTAAAAAAAAAAAGGATCAAAGCCAGGTTAAAAAAAAATTCCTTTAGTTCAAGTCTGGAACAGCAGGGAGCTCCCGAAGAAATGTTTTAAAGGGGGAGTTGTGCAGTCCGGAAATCCCCAATCAATCAAAATCATTTTTGCGAAAGCCTGGATATGAAAAAAAAAGGGCCAAGGGGGGGGGGGGGAGGGGGGGGGGAAAACCTAAATTATTTTGATAGGTTCGAGCTTATTTCCCCCCTTTTTTCCTAAAAATTTTTAATTTTTAACAAATGAAAAAAAATTTTTTTGAAAGGTTCGTTCATAGAAGAACCCCCCCAAAGTACTATTCCCCTTTTTTTATCGCCTAAGCTTTTTGTTTCAACCTTTCTTTTTAAAAAAGGGATATTTTTTTCCCTTCACTTTCTTTCCCCTTTTCCCTCTTTCTTTCCTTTTTCCCCTCCTCTTCTCTTATCTTTAAAAAAATGGCTTCCTTCATCATTTAGTCCTTCCGTTGCGAATAGGAAACGCGTCTAGGAAATCATAAAACATCTATTCGCCTTTTCAAAAATTTTAATTTTCTTTGGTGCACCGAAATAAAACCTTTTTCCCCATTCTCCGGAAGGGGGGAAGTTCTGCGTATTTTTAACACCTCCTTTTTGAGATGTTTTGCCTTTTTTCAAATTATTTTTTCAATCCTCAAGAAAAAAGGTCTTTCGGGGGAAAAACTATTTTTGTTATGGGTCCCCCAGTACAAGGGGCCTAAATTGTTAAGGAATTTTAACCTTTAATTAAATTGAACATCAATTTTTTTTATTTCTCGGAAAAAATGTTTTTTTTTTTATTTTACTGAAAAGAAAAAAGGAAAAAAGGTGCAGTTAAAAAAAATATTTTGTTTAAGTCAAAAGCACCAGCCCCGGATCGTTTTCAAGAAAGTTGCTTTTGCGGAAAGTCATAACCCCTTTTTCAGGGGTTTCCAAAACCTATATGGTAGGGGGGTTAAGATTTAAAAAAATGTTACGTCCATCAAAACTTATTTCCTTTCTTTTTTTATTTTTTTTTAAAATTTTTTTGTTTTTCTTGTTCCAGAAAGGGACCAAATCATTTTATCAAACTCTTTAAACCCCAGTTCCACCGGGTTCAAAAAATCCTTTACCCGAGCATTTTCATTTCGCCTCTCCCTTTCTTTTTTCCTTCTCTTTCCTTCTTTCCTTCAAAAGGTCCTTTCTCGTTCCCGCGTAAAAACGCTTGAAACATTTTAAATTTTGAACCCCCCCTTAAAAAAAACTTTAAACCGAAATAAAATCTCCTTAAAAAACCGGGAAAGGAGAGTTCCGCTTGTCAAATTTTTTTTTTTTTTGGAAAACTTTTTCCTGTCCCAATACTTTATTTGTCAAACTCAAAAAAATTATCTTGGAGACATTTTAATTAAACCTTTTGACCCGGAAAGAATTTTAAAGTTTTCAACTTAAGTTAAAACATCCATTGGTTATCTCAGAAAAAAATTTTAATATAAGGAAGAAAAAGGACGGTGGTTTCGAAAACTTTTTTGGAAGGGCAAGTACTTGTATCAGCTCACTTTAAGTCTTTTGGGGAAAATTAGGCCAGAGGTGGGTTTCTCACCTTATGTTTTTGCATTTTAGGGGGGCGCCACCCCCCCCCCCTTTCAGTACAATTTCTCGTGCCAGAAAAACCATTCGATTTTTATCGAAACTCTTTAATCCGTGGGGTCTAGATTTAACGCCATTTCTTTCATGATGGACTCAACGGGAGTATAAAATAAGAAATGCAACTCTACATCTACGGGAAAACGCGTAAAAAAGGGTTTAAAAAATAGGACAGAAAAAAAAGGAAAATTAAAACGCAAAATCAGCGTACAGAGAGCCCTGGGAGACATTTTTTTTTTCCCCTTTTTCCGTAAAACTATAATAATCTTATAAGAAAAAAAGTATACTTTTTTATTGTTACAGATTTTTTTCGAGCTGAATGGGGATGAGGGAGGGGGAGGGGGCTAAAAATTGGAAGGACAGCAAATGGGGGGGGGGTGAGACCCTTAAAAAACAAATGACCGTGCTTTAATCTTTCAATTAAAGTTTGTTATCCTATTGATCCCTTTGAGTCGAACATGTTCGGGAAAAAACCATTTTTCAATTTCGAATTAGTGGGCCAAACCGCCAACCTCAGATATCAAAAGCGGTGAGCAACACCGCGAGGAGCCTTTATAAAATGAAGTTGCAAGGGAAAATAGCAAAAATCGATTAGAAACCTCGGGGATCGTTTTTTTTTTTCTGGGGTTGAATGGAAGAGGAGTTTTTTAAACCATATATAAGGAAAAAAAAAATTTTTATGAGATTTTTCCCTGCCAAAAAAATGGTAAAGACCATACTGGGGAAGAACAGCCAAGGAGTGATTTTTAACAATGGACCGTGTTTATTCAACCCCTATCTGGGTTTGTTTAATTTATTTGGAGGGGCGAAAACAGTTCGGGAAAAACCAAATTTTTTTTCCGATAGTGCAACCGAACCAATCAAAATTTCGAACCCCTCCCTTTCTACATTTCTTTTTCCTTTGAATTCAAAAATATGAAATTTTTTTGAAGCAATTTAGCCCCGGAAAGATTTCATGGGCGGAGGGCAATTTGGAATTACGGTTTTTTTATTCAAGAAAAAAAATAAGTAAAATTGGGGAAAAATCCAAAGTGGACTTTTCATCATTGGTTAAATTTACGAAAGGAATGATTTACAGGCTTTTAATTCAACCGGGTTTTCAAAAATTTTGCAAAACATTATAGAGGGGATTTCTAATTTTTAAGCATTTGAAAATAAGGCGAAACTCCAAATTTTTCCACTTTCAAATTCATAAATTTATTTAACAAAAATCCAAGATGCGGCGAATGCAATGCAACGGGGAGTTTCATCACATTGACCATTTTCCGAAAATCATTTTCCTTTATCAATTCAATTGAGAAAGATGATCTTTACCCAAGCTTGTATCCCACGGGTCTTCTTTTCAATTTGCAACTTTTTTTTTCCCTTTAACCCCTTAAAATAATTTGAGGGGGGCATTGGGAGCCAAATCCATTTCCCAAATTTAAATACCAAAATTCAAGTTGCCAGATTTAGGGATTCTACATTGACCACTATTCAAATCGTCATTGAATTTTGAAAGCAAATTTATCGATTTTTGGGGGGGTTTTGGGGCTTTTGTGCCCTCAACGTTGTTTTCATTATTTTACAGGGGGTTTTGCCCCCTAACGCTGTAAAGTTTGCATACGTTTTTAATAGACCCATTCTTCCCGCTCACAGTGTTTTTAAAGGGGGACCCATTTTATTTTTTACCTTGCTTTAAAAAGGGAGACCCATTTTTCCTTCCTTACAATTGCAAAAAACGGGTGACCCATTCTATCTTTTTCCCACACTTGTTTAAAAAGGTGACCCTTTTTATCCTTTCTTACACTTTCGTTCAAACGGGTGAAGAAAGGGCAGCAAAAGTTCCCCACGGATGCGTTCCCTGTCATAGTTGCCAGATTTATGGGAAAATTTGTTAGATTTTACATTGCTTTAAATGTAGGGTTTGGGGGGGTTAATCGTCACCATCTGGTAACACTGGTCCTGCGCAGAAGTTTGTAACAGCACCATGAAGAATAATTATCGATAGCTGTCTTCTATACACGGTAATCAATTTTACTAAAACTGCGTGCCACTAGAGATTTCCGTGTTAGTCAAATTTCGGAATATTTCAACGGATTTCCGCGAAAAACTGGCGCGGAGGGGACATTACGAAGAGGGAAATGAGTGATGTCTAAGCAGTGGGGTGGTGGTGAGGGTGGTAAGGGGGGTGGGGGGCAAGGAACCTCAACAAAAACATCAAATCTCGTGTATTAAGCGCCTTCATTCAAAAAAATGTTTACGGGTGAGTGATGGAGATTAGGCTCGGGACGAGAGCGCGGTTAGTGGGGGCGGAGGGTGGAGGGTGGAGGGTGGGGGTGGAGGGATGGCAATTTCAGGCGAACAAAGGGCGGGGGTGAGCGCGGGATCAAGCGCCCCTGGATCCAAAAAAAAAAATTCATTGCAAAAATGAAATAAAAAAATCCGGAACTTCCAAAAATCAAAAAATTTTAAAAAAATTTACTCACAAAACAAAAAATGCCTTTAAAAAAATAAAAGTCCTACACTGAAAAAAAAATTGCTGAATTTAAATCTTTTTTTTTGTTAAAAAATTTTGGACACCCCTTGAAAATGTTAGTTTTTACTGTTAAAATTAGTTAAATTAACACGGCACGGAGGCAATTGAACTATTTTTAAAAAGTTAAACTAAAGTTTTTAAGTGGTGTCCATACTTTTAACTAAAAAAGAGTTAAATTCAGCACCTTTTTTTTTCAGTGTAATAAGTATTTCGTTTAAACCCTTTTAGTTACAATGGGGAACCCCCCCAAATCGGTCTGCTACAAATTATTGCAACAACGTTATGGAAGGTCGAAAGGGCGCGAGAAAATTCCTTTGGGAACAAAAGTCCAAATCACTTAAAATTAAAAATGGATAAAAATTAAAATGGCGGGGAATAGGGGTATAATGGGGGCAAATTCTGTTTATGTAAATTTTTTTTAATTTTTTGCAAGAATAATTTTAAATCCCCTATAATCATTTCAAAGTCAGGGGCCCCCTAAGATAATCTTTGGAATTTTTCGCTTACTCCTTATCAAAATAAAATTTGTAAATTCTCGGCCATTAGGGGCGTTTTATAGTCAAAAGTTTAAATTGGAGGCAATTTTCATTAATTTTAAGGAATAAAAATCAAAATTCGCCATAAAATGTATCTGGTGGCTTTAATTCTGAAAGATTAGCAAAATTTAAACCCCTTGGGTACAAATTTTAGGGCCCATTTTTGACCGTATTTTGGTTTTTTACTTATTCATTTACTTTGGATGGGGTTTTTGGGGCAGGAAATTTGGTTTTAAAAGGGATTTAAACGGACGTAAAAAATTTAAATTAAACGAAAAATTTGGTACCACGATATAATGACGCTGTTCGGGAGGGGGAGGGGGAGGGTGGTTATAGGTATTCGGTATCTTTTTTGTTTACCCGGGGGGCGGAACGAACGATGAGGATGAAAAGACAAAGAAAGAGGGGGGAGGGAAGTGAGAGGGAGGGAGGAGGGGGAGAGGAGAGAGAGAGGAGAGAGAGAGAGAGAGAGAGAGGAGAGGAAGGTGGGAGGGAGGGTAGGGCGAGAAAATGTGGTTCGATGATCAATTTCATAAAATAATATTTACGGGGGGGGGGGTGCGCGTGGAAGATTTTCCGACGGTTTCTCCCCTATACCTACCCTTCTTTTATGATTTTCTCGCATAAATTACACCGAAAGCTCTTCCAAGTACCATCTCGGCCTTTCTCGGCGCGTTCTCCCGCCGATTAAACCGACGGAAGGTGCGAGAATTTTCCGGGCGCGCGGAATGTCACGTCACAGAATTCTGGAGAAGAAACGTGAAGAAAAGATTGTAGGAGTGTTAGCAGAAATTCGGCTTTGGTTGGGACATGGTTTAAATGATTTTGATGAGTCGAAAATAGACCCATTATTGTTGTAAAGGTCTACACAAAACGTGTGAGTCAACATTCAACAAAAACCCACAACATGTTGAAGCAAAGGTATAACATTTCTGCCAGAGATCATATTATATCGTGTCATTTGAGGCGTGAGAGGAGAGACAAGAGCTTTAAATGTATGTAGTCAATATTTTTATTAACTTTGATTTCATGGCAAATGCTTGTATACACAGTCTGCCCATAAATACTATTTTGAAAAAAACGGCTGGAAAAAAGTAAAAATAACTATACATATCCTAAAAGGTCATATCTTTACGCATCCAAATATTTTTACAGATTTGAAAAAAATTAACTACAGCGTACAAACGAGCAAAAATAGTGAGACTAAGTCGAAGTGCCGATTTACGCTCGATTATTGCATTTTGATATCCTTGACACGCTAGCGTTGTTATCAAGATATAACGATACAAAAAACGCCACCGTAATTTAGAAAGCTTAAAAGTCAGCATCTTCAAAGCCGCCCAAAAAATCCCGTTGGAGACCTATTTTCATTTTCCCCGAAAATGGTCGTATACTTTAAATAATCTTCATTATCTTGGTAAAAAAAAATTGTAAAAATGGTTAATCTCACCAATTCATAGTTCTAAAAATAGTAATAGATTACTCTAATGAAACTTTATTAGCTCCTACAAAATTTCCGACAGTCTTTAAAAAATAAACATAATGGACTAAATGGCTCCTAAAAATGTTGGTGAGATCAAGCCCTCGGCCGTTCCGTCCAACACGAACCATAAAAAAAGCCACGAAACAAAAATAAACTAATGAGTTTTGCTCAAATTTTGGAAAAATTACAAATAACTGTGCGCCATAAATCAGCATCCCCTCGATGAATTAGCTCCAGAGAGCTCCGGTAAATCACCGAAGGGTCATTAAAAATTGGAAAGCCGCGAAGTTCGGAGGGGAGGGGTGCCGAGGGAAGCGAAAAAAGTGTGCAATGATCGGACCGCGGACAATATTGCAGGCTCACGACGCACTATGGTCTGAGATCGTCAAAAAGAGGCCAAAAATCAGAACTTAAATTTATCATCAATGGGCGGGGCTCTTGCAAACTTTGCTTTGGGCAAATGAATGTCCAATCTCATGTAAAAACCAGCAAAAATCACGAAAATCGCACTAAGAAAGTCTAAAATTCAGTAATAAACTCACAGAACTGATAACATCAAGTTCGTAATGGCGATTCAACGCAGGTAATCATGGGAGATTCCTGTTTTTTTTTTTTTTTTTTATTTATTACAATACACAAATTAAAGTATTTGTATTACAATTTCAGACTATGTAGTCTTAAAAATTTTTACATTAGTTCAACTTATACTAACAAAATTAAGTATGACACATATATACATCCATTTTAAGACAGAGAGAGAGAGAGAGAGAGAGAGAGAGAGAGATTCCTGTCTAATTGGTCACTTCCTCTAAGGAAACACAGAGATACGTCTCAATTTAGATAGGAATCTCCCATGATACCTGCGTCTTTCCGCCATTAAGTCCGATTCTGAGAGTGAATTTCGTGACTTTTTAGTGTACTCATCAACATTTTTACAGGTTTTTTATGCAAGAATCAACTCTCCAATCCCCTGTAGCAAAAGTTTGCAAGAGCCCCATTGATCACTTATAAACTTCCAATGTCAATTTAACCCTTTACTGCATGATTTTTTTTTTCAATAAAATAATTTTTTTTCAGTATAATTTTGATCCTTGAGACAGGGAAAAATAGTGAAAAAATTCTTTCCATTATATTTCAATGGTAAAGAGCCTGAATATTAATTGCTCCAAATATGGCCTTACCCGCATTTAGGTATCCATGCAACTGAAAATAAAGTTTTCAGGCTTAAAAAAAAAAAAAAAAAAAAAAAATATTAAAGTAGTAAAAAATAAGTTAGTAAGTTTCAATAGTTGTTTTTGTTTTGTATATGGTACCCCTGCGTTACTCCCAAACATAACAATGAAAATCGGAAAATCTCTATCAGATTTTCAGTAAGCTATTTTCAACCACTCTGCAAGTTCTCTATCCTGTGCTGCGCGCTCTAGGACAAAATCGACAATTCTTACTCGTTTAGTATCTGTTCCACATGTGACCCACCATGCAGCGACAGTACAACTCAAGTCCCCTACTTTTAGCTGAGGCTTCAAAGTAATTGTTCCAGATCTGGGCTCATCTGCAGTTAAGGGTTAAATCACAGTAAACACTTTTAAAAAATAATTAAAACCTGAAAATGTCACTAAAAAGTTTTAAATTCAGCTCAAAAGGCCGGAAACGATGATTTTGTAATAATTTTTTGTCTGTGATTTTTGGGCCATTTTTTTCGATCTCTGACCACAGTGCGACGTGACGCGATACAGTGCGGCACGGGATCATAATTCTGCCGACAATTTAATTGTCCGACAACTAAATTCTGACCCGGTCGGATTGTCATATTTTCAATCGGTGATTTCAGGGTGATTCCCACGAACGGAATGAAGGGTGGCATGGGCGTTGGTGCAGGGGGGTGGGGAGGGTTGAGGGTAGGTATGCAAAAACAATGACGATGGTTCTTTGTTTACACGTACCGGGCGATTTGAAAATGCGGCCTCCAAAGAGCGGCGCACAATTGATTAGAAACACGGAAATTCTCGGACAAAAAAGTTTTTGTTTGTTCTCTTTAGAAACATTTTAATAATTACATTTTCTTGCAAAGGCTATGAAATTAAACTGATTTTTGAACCGCGTGAATCGATACATAATCTTAGTTTGTTTGTCATCTACCTAAATTTCTTGTTCAAAATCTCGATATTTGTCAACGGAACGATGTCCAGAAAACATTATGATTCGTCCCACTGTGCTCTGAAGTCTCGAGCATTACAACGAACGGCAAACAAGCAACTTTACCGGCATAATTATCGGACAACGGCGCGGCGTTGTTGGTCGCCCTCAATGAGCTTTGACAAAGGCCTAGGGTATGATTGTTGGATTATAGGTCGAAAAAACACTGGATTTTTGCACTCCACCAGCGGGGACGATCCTTGACATTTCGGACCTTTTGGATAGACTGGAAAACGGCGATTGGTGCAAAAAAGTCAAGCTGGATAAGAATGGAAAACAGTGATTGGTGGAAGTGAGTCACATGGTTGCCAAGTCCAATCAAAATACAGAGGAATTTATCTAATTAGTCATCGGATAGTCTTTGGCATTTGATAATCGAAATCTAACTAATTTTGTATTTTGATAGATTTGGCAACCACGTGACACGTCTTTAGCAATCACCGTTATCTATTCTTATCCAGTCAATTCAAAAGTCGGAAATTTCAAACATCGGCCCGCTGCGCTAGGTGACTAGAAATTTTCATTTGTCAAATTTCCTGATTTTCCACGATGTTATGCATATGTTTTCCGTGATGAATGGAATCACCTCACTAAAAAAGTTAGGACATTGTCGCCGACTCAAACTTCAGCAAGTTGGTATATTTGGGAGAAAATTTGGATCATTCTTCAGTTTCCAGGTGTACGCGATTAAAATTTACTAGTGGAACTGGGCTACACTCTAAATCCTCTAATTAATACATTTTCCACCGGATGACATCTGATTCCCTGACAAGTCCAATTTTTCCAGGTGTCCACCAATGCTTATTCACTGATGAAATTGGGCCTTCTTCTAAATTCACTGATTATTCCATTTTTCCCCTAATGAAATTTCATTCCCTGAGTTTTCCAAGTTTCCATGTTTTCCTCCGCTGCTATAGACACCCTGTCGCGACTCTGACTCTAAATGGGAAATCTGGTGCTTTTTCAAATCTGCTAGAACACTTCATGAAGTTGGACAATTCGAGAGACAATTTAGACACTAATTCAACGTCCAGGTGCATGTATAATTCTAATTCACTGACGTAATAAAGCTGTTGCAAACTTTTGCTAAAGGCTTATTAATAGTTAATTTTGGGGTGAAACCCCTGTAAAAATAACGATTAGCTCACTAAAAAAATCACGAAATCCACTCCTAAACTCACAAGATGCCTTTAAACGCGAGACCGTAATGGCGGCCGAAGCCACCCAAATCTAATGTCAATTGTATATGCTTCCTTCTTCTTTTTGTGTGATGTTGCGAGAACAAGTCGTGTAGATGGCGCTGATTGAAGATAGGGAAACCCAATGCAAACCGCGGCCCCGGCCGCCATTCCGGTCTCGCGTTTAAAAGCATTTTGTGAGTTTAGGAGTGGATTTCGTGATTTTTTAGTGCGCTAATCGTTATTTTTACAGGGTTTTACCCCATTATCAACTATTATTAAGCCTGTAGAATAAGTTTGCAACAGCTCCATTGGGCTGGACTCTCGATTTCCTGACTAGTCCATTTTCCCTCTGATGGAATCTAATTCCCTAACAGTTCCAAGTTTTCATGTTTTTCCCTGCTGGTATAGACATAAAGGTATCCTATAGTGACTTCACTCTAAATGGATAACATTTTTTGGCCTCATCAGGCGCGTAAGGCCAAAAAATCACAGGGCCTGAACTAGCACGGACAGCAAAGAAGAGGGAGAGGGTATGCCAGGGACGCACAATGGTCTTAAAGAGGTAATAAATCAGAAAGTGATTTTTTATAAATATATTATTAAAACAACTTTTAAGAATAACAATAAGTTTCATCACAATAAACACCGATTAAAGTAATTTGAACCAAGAAATGTCCCTTGAAAGTTTTAAACTAAGCTTAAAAGGTCAAAAAACGATGATTTTGATTAATTTTTTCTCGCTAATTTTTGTCCAATTTTTTTAAATATCAGACAATTGTGGGACGGACGAAAGGCGGGACTGTCTCGATACCAGCTAAAAAAACTCGGAGGGATGATGGTGCACAGCAGTGGGTATCGTCACAGCGGAAGGGGTCACCGCGTAACGGTCACTGTTAGGTGCGAGGGGGTGGTTGGAAAATGCGGGAGGGGGTCGAAGCATGTGATATTCATCATAGGAGGTTATGAGGCCTCTCCAAACGTCCAAACTACACCCGCTACTTACATGGAATGTGTTTTAATAGCCCCCCTCCGCCCCTCCCTCCTTCCCCTAAAAACACCACCCCGCGCATGGTCATCATACAGTTTACCCCTTTCCATGGGACCAACACCACCCCCCCGCTCCCCCCGCTCCCTCCGCTCCCCCAATGCTCCTCCAACAGCAGAGATAGATGCAAGGGCTGCGGTGCGGTGATGCGGTGGGGGTCTTCATACGCGATAAAATTATACTGCACGGTAGCTAGCCGCCGCGCCGCGCCGCCTCTGGCGCTAGCGGACGGGGCGGTGCCGCAGGGGAGGGGGCCGCGGCCGAAAGCTAGCTCCGCAGAATGCGCCGGTGCGGGTGCGGTGCCACGGCTAAGAATTCGAGAAATTTTAATCAAACTAGTTAATGTTTTATTCAGGCGAAACCCCGCGAACAATTCTCGGAAATTCGGTCACTTAGAGTATTATTTTGAATAATTTGCCCCGGCTTGAAATGATCCAATTTCAGTCCGTCCCACTAATACCGTTTCAGCAGGGGTTTAAAACCTTTAAGCGGATATTATTTATGGCGGACCTGCGTCTTCCGAGCGGCAGCGTTGCCGATTCAGAAGAATAATCCTGCGTTCGGCGCTGTAATTTTCTTAATTGTGTACCTCAACAGAAAATAGGCACGTACGCAGTTGTGAATCTAGACATCTTTGAAGGGAGGGGCTGTGGTCCACCGGGGAGGTTGGGGGGTTAAAACCTACTTTTCCAACAAAACACCCTAAATTTCTTCGAAAATCTCTTCGTAGATAGTGTAAAAATTTGGCTCGACGGGGGGGGGGGGGTGAGGGATGCAGCCCCTTCAGCCCCCCCTCCCCTGTATTCGCGCCTGTGTATTTGTGTAAATGTCCCCACGTCAAAAATTGTATTCTTCACTTTTGTATTCATTGTATTCTCATTGTATTCTCATTGTGCATCCAAATGCGCCAATTCTGGGGGTTTGGCGTTAAGTGCCAAAAATATTGGCGGTATAGAATTTTTACCCCCAAAATTCCATCTCGTTGCTACTCAAAATTTTATTCCCACACGGATGCGTTCAAAACTCTTCTTTTACTATTCATAGATTAAAATTGATGCGGTCTTTTCGATTTCTTTGCGATGGAAAACTTTACAAAAAAAGAGAGTTTTACAGAAACGTGATTGTAAGGTTGTTTTTGGTTTTTTGGTTGTTTTGTTTTGTTTTTTACATTTTTTTTTTTTTGTTTTTTTGGGGGAACTTTTCGTAAGCTTAAAGTTTTTCGGCTGTGCAAAACAGCATTTTCTTAACTTCAACCTTTAAAAACATTTGCAGATTTAAAAAAAAAAAAAAAAAAAAAAAAAAAAAAAAAAAAAAAAAAAAAATTTTGGAAAAGAAAAAGGGGGGGGAAAAAACCGAGGCCATAAAAAAAAGGGGCATTAAAAATAAAGGGGGGTTTTTAAAGAAAATAAAGTGCATCGAAGGATGTAAAAATTTTACCAAAAAAACAGGGGACGTTCGAACGACCTTCTTAAAAATCGCTATTTTTAAACGCTTTAAAAAGGGTGGGGATATCAAAAAACCAAACCTTCCCCGGTTTCCCAATGTACAGTGTTAAAGGGCAGTACAGGGGAAAAGGATTTTCCGGGGAATTTTTTGGGGCGCGATTTTCGGTGACCTAATTACCCTCATTAATTACTGCCACCTGATTACCCCTGACCAACATCATCTTCTTGGACGACGCATTGTCGCCCCCCCTCCCCCCTTCCCAGGCGACCGAAACACCGTTGCATCCCCGCCCCCCCGCACCCCCGCATCCATAAACCATACACCTTTAAACCGTGCCATGCACCGCTCCCCCCCCCTTACACCCGCGCCTCCTCTTACCTACAGCGCATTGTATAACCGAAGATGACCACCGTTGAATCACCGCTTTCGATTTTATGAGTAAGATTTCCAACCCCTTCCCTCTTTACCGGCACCATGTACCAGTGAAAACACGATCGTAGGAGAGGGGGTGAAGATTCACGAGTGTTTTTCTCGGACTTTGCTTGATATGTTACAGGGTTGTCGTTGTGCATTTACAAGAGGGTTAAATTGATTCGATCCTCGGTGCGACACGTATCCGGCGAATAACCAAACCGGAGATGTCTTACAATTTGCATAACTTAAAAAAAAAAAAGGGGCTGTAACCCCCACCAATATTCTGATGTGGAATTGCATCAAAGGCAATTGAAGGAGTTTTTTTATACCTTGAGTATTGTATTGCGGTTGCATAACCATCCCCCTTTTTAGAAGCGCTTCCGCCTCTGTCAATATAAATGCGGTTATCGTGGTAAGTATAAAATGTTATCACTGAAAATGGAAATTATTGATAACATATGGGAAAATAGAGTGAAGTGAAGTGATTAATATTACGTTTGAAGGGGGAAAAAAAATGTAAATATAATGGAAAATGGAGGACGAAAAAAAATAACAAGGATAAGGTAAGTAAGATTATAATGAAACTGGTTTTATATAAGTTTTCTAAACTTTATAGAAGAAATTTGGCAATTCAGGACTTTTACACTGTTTTTGGGCCGTTTTTTCGCATAAATCTGGCAACAGGAAGATGGGGGTGGTGGTCAAATCTTAATTAACTTGACAAATTTTAAGAAAGGGGTGGGAGTGATGAGCTCTCATATTTTTCTTCTCAAATAAATCATATTTTCAAAATCAGTCTTCGATTATCCTGACTAGAGACTACTAGGGGTTTTTTTTCCCCAAGTGCTCTCTAACTGAAAAAAACTTTTATAGTAAAACTCCAAGTATTTTAAACTGTATTTAAATCTTCGTGATTATTTTGTTTTGTTTTAAATATAAAGTGTGTGTCACAGGTAAGAAATATTTCAACATTATTTTATATTTTTTTATTCTCAGTGCTATTCATTTGTGTCCATCATAAATATTTTTTTCAAGTTTCATACAAAGGCAGTGAATATCTTTATTTTTTTTTTTTTTTTTTTTTTTTTTTTTCCAAAAAACCCCGTAGGATTTTTTTTTCAAAGCAGATTTTTTTTAAAATAAAACTCAAAAAAAATTTATTATAAAATTTTTTTAAATTTTAAAATTTAAACATTATCATCTTGTTCAAAATTACAGTATGGCCTAAAAATTCAACAATGCCTTTCAAAAGCCCGAAATTTCAAAAGTTGTCGAGGAGCCCTCTCCATCGTGATAGTGCCACATCTTTTTTTGGTCAAGCTTAGGAAACATTTCTATTAGTTCTTTGAGTGCCTCCACGCCCACAAACACATCGGATTTGTAATCATCCTCAGCACGATCAAGAAGACCCATTTTGATATCAGTCGATACATCTCGAATGGTGCGATAAGGTATTAATTCGTACAAAAAGTCAAATAGTTCTTCCGAAATACCCGCCGTAAAAATATAAGCCACATGCCGAACTCTGTTGGAGTATTTGAAATAAATAAATATGACACTTTCTTCCCACCGAGCAGTACTATCTGAATAATCACTTTCGTTAATCATTGTGTTTGAACTTATAACGTGGGGAACTCTAAAAATCGTAGTGAAAAATAAACAGTGTTAACACAACGCCCTGGGGAGAACAAAAAAAAAAAAAATAGGTGTCTCATTCATTAAAAGTAGAAATAGTTGCCGAAGCCAGCCGTAAAATAATTTTTGAAATTTACCATGACGTCACGTTCAGTTTAAAATTATAAAGATAACAACGAAATTATAGCAAAGAAAAATAATTGTTAGTTGTAAATCGATCATTGGACACATTGAGAAATGTAGAAAAACGTCATAGTTAAAAAAACCCTACAGGGATGTTTTGAAATAACCACTTTAAAAATTGAAGGCTTTTTTTTTTAAAATAATGAACAAGTATCGAAAATTGCATAACCGTTGCGCCGTGTAGAATCACATGGTGAAAATCAACCCAAGCGATTATTCAAATAAAAGATCGATGTACAATTGACAAAACTTTGAAAACGGAGGCGTCGAAACTAAAATTAATAGTTTTTTTGTTTGTTTAATTTTGTTTAAAACAGAAAAATTTTTCACGTGACAATGGCACCAATTTATCCGGCCACATTTCTGAATGTCTGTTTGGAAAAATTTTAAATTTTTGAGAATAAAATTTTCCCCTCTTCTTATTTTTTCCCGCCGCCTCCCTTTTTAAAAAATATAGATTATTTTTAAAAAGCTGTAGAGATTGTCGGTCGTTATGTGCTTTATTGTTACAACGATGTAGGGGCGTGTTTGTATTTCGGCCAGGAAAAACTTTTATCGTTAAAATGTACACTGACATCCGAAGACTACGCATTCTTTCTTTTAAAATTGATCAAAGATTTGACGGAAGAATCGTATAATCTAATAGATCCTGGGTTTCATGGATTTCCCTTGTAAAGAACTTGTTCTTTGCCCACGAAAGTATCCTGAATCTAAAGGGTGTTTTTTTACGGTAGAAGCTTTTCCTGACGATTTGGAAACACAGTACGCCACTACAAGTCGTGTAAAGATCAAGAATATAACGAAGTTAAATTAAGAAGAGTAAAACAGTTATTAGGACCTGTTTTTCCAAATTTTTGCGGATGTTGTCGAGCAGTTTTTGATGGACGACCTCTAGAGTTAAAATTAATCATTTTTTTTTTTTTTTTTTCTTTCGTTGGGGGTATTTTTTAAATTTTTTTCCCTTTTTTTTTCTCTCTCTGTTTATACAGAGTATCATGGCACATAGTATGAGTAATGAAGGGGAAGATTGCTGGTCTTCTAACACCGAAAAAAATTTTCGGGGGGGTCCATCAGCGGGGTCAGACCCCTCGATATTACCCCAACCTTATCACCTTCCTCACTCAGCCCCGATATGTTTAACCCTCCAATATTTCCCACCCCCGACCCCCTGCATCACCAAAATTAATAGAATCGTCGGTGTTAGTTTTGTCAAACATGACACCTTGTATATTTGGGACATCTCACCCCCGTCCGAGAGGGGGGGACCCACCGGCCGAAGAGATATCCATTGAATAATTACAACCGTAAAAATCGGTGTGACGGGGAGATGCACGGGGATATAGGAAGAAACCCGGGACCATAGGGAAAATCGGATGCAGGCATGGGATGTCTTTTGGGGGCCCAGATACCTGCATCCTTTCTAAAAAAAGGGAAAAAAGGGCAGTTGAAAAATTCAAAAAAAACGCGAATGACTATGCCGCCAAGTAAGAGAAAATGGAAGAGAGAAAAAAAAGAGCAGACAGGGCAAGGATCTCCAACTCTTGGATGGGGATGATTCCCTTTCGATAATTTTGATTTCGATTACTTGTATTATTGATTATTTTAAAAAAAAAAAACCCCCCTTTTTTTTATTTTTTTTTTTTTTTTTTTTTTAACAAAACAACAACAAAAAACAACAACAACAAAAATACCTCCCCCAAACCCAAACCCAACCAAAACCCCCAACCTATCCTAATCCAAAATAAATTCTGCTCACAGAATATCAAACATGTGGCCGGTTGAGGAGGTGATTGAGGGTTTATTCGATGACGACGACATACAAAAAATCGAACAGGATGTAAGTTTGGTATACTTAAATTTCTAAAAATATATTTTTTCCAGCTTAACCAAAAATTTTCCTTTTACCAGATAAGAAAACAAAAAAAAAAACAAAATATGGTTTAATTATTTGAGAGAATAAGATCGATTATTGAACAAAAAGTAAAAAACCATGCATTTTTAAAATCACGAAAACGGTGATGAAAGTAACTAAGCTATTAAATTTTTTTTTTCTGTTTTTTTGTTTATAGACCCCGAAATTTTATAAAAACTGATCGTTTTTTCTTTTTTAACAGGAACGCATTGCATTGGCGGAAACAGTTTGGGCCCCCTTAATGAAACTCTCAATGAGGAGGATCTAATGCAGATACCGGATGATGTAAGTTACACCTAAATATATACCACTAATTAATTTTTTCCCCCTCAATGAAAATAAATCTTTAAAATTTTTTTTTTTTTATAAAGACAACTAGTACAGCCATGCATCAAAACTAAATGCGCCTTCAATCTATCATACCACCCTCCATACATCACAGAGGGGGGGGGATTGAAATTGTTTTTTTACTTTTTACACATACAGAACTCTTGTTAAAGAAATGACGGACTTAATCAGCAAACTTACTCCTAGAATTTCAAGCTGTTTTAATTGATTCTAAATTATTACCAAAAACTGTACAAAGAAATGAGAATAAAAGAAAACTTCTGATACCAGAGTTGATCGAAAACCATGTTTAAGCAGTGTTTCATTTATTTTGTAAATCTAACGATTCTTTTCTTTCTTTCTGTTTCAGGAACCAGTGAACGTTGCTACGACGAGCGGAGGTGGGGCGGCGGGTTTTTTGAAATCGAGCGGGATTTTTGGTGGCGCGACGATCGCATCTCAGTTTCACAGTTGGCCAATCTGACTCTTGATAACAACGTAAGCACCAATACAAATTATTTCGAAACTTAACAATTTGGGGTGGGGGGGGGTTTGGGTGGGGGATGGGGGGGGATTTTGTCTTCATTTCATAAAATGATAAAAATAGAAAACAAACAAACAAACATAAACAAGAAAAAAATTAAAAAAAAAAAAAAAAATAAAAAAAAAAAAAATTTAATTTATTCTTTTTTCTTTAAAATTTTGTGTTGTTTTGATTACAGGAACTTTTTGATGATGATATTGGACGGGAGTCTTCGTTCGATGCATCTGGTTGGCTGAGGCAGTTTGACGAAATCTTTGGGAAACCAAAAAACCCGTCCCCTGGTACGAGCGAACCTTCGATGCATCTGATTGTTTGATTTATTTTGAGAGTTGGCCGGAACCGCCGCCACCGCTCCCGCCGCCCGAACCCCCCCCGCCGCCGCCGCCCGCCGCAACCGCCGCCGCCCCCGGGTACCTCCGCCGCCTTTGGGTTTGCACATCCAAACCGGTAAGGGTTTTAAAATAACAAAAATTGAAATAGAAATTAATGAAAATTTAAATAATCCCGCCAACACCAGAAATTTCCAATCCTTATTTTCAGTTGTCAGTGACAACATACGTCATTTCAAGATTTTAAATGTTGTTCAGCAAGACGTGGTGTTATTAATGGGGGAACCTTCGGCAGCTGAGACACAATTTGAATGGGTTCGATCTGCATTAGATCAACTGATCACGTTTGTACTAACGCGAACAGGTGCTTTTCCCAACCGATCGGTCCAGCTTGAATTGACTAGTTCAGCAACCCAGGGTGGCCCCTATTCATATCACCACGTCGTGGTGACCAACTAAGGTCGAAAAAATTTGGCTCGCTTGGAGAAAGTGCTCAATTCAAACAAAGGACTTTCTTCTAGCGGGTCGTCTTAGAGTTAAGTTTTCTTTGATAAAAATGCCTGTTGGGTATGGGTCCAATCGCATCACGCAAGCTCGCATCAAAACATGACATTCGAGCACTTGGCTAATGGGAAAATTTCCATCTTTAAAACATTGAAAACAACGATAATCTTTGTTTGGCTCGATCTCTAGTTGTTGCGATGGCCCATACCCACAAATCTGAGAGTCGGCTAAAATGACTCATTATAAGAGTATTTGCAGGGCGAATCGCGACTACCAAAGGAGACACGCTGTACAGTTGTGTCAAGATGCGCAGGTTGATTTGCATAATGGCGGTACAATTGACCACATTAAAAAATTCCAGGGGTTTTTACATGGTTATAATATTTACGTGTGGAATGACCGTTTTGGGCGCTCTACTCTTTTTGAGGGGTTTCCTTCCAACGATTTGCCTTTTTTGGACTTTTTTTTTGAAAATGAGCACTTTGTCCCCATTGTTAATTTAGGGGGTTTTTTTTGGGACAGCAATTTCTGTCGGACATGCAAATACTATTTAATAATGTTGAAAACCATGTGTGTCCCAACAACTGTACAGCGTGTCACTCTAAACCAGAGTGCAGCAAAAAAATCCGATCATCATTTGTGAAAAGTGCAACCGGTCATTTTATGGCCCGGATTGTTACGAAAACACCTCCAAATGTATGCGAAAAAAAAAACAGTGTGTAAAGCCTTTAAAAAATGTGTCGATTGTTTCAAAACTTGTAATTTTTTGAAGCGAAAAGAAACAAATCCACACATTTGGGGTGAGGTTTACTGTATGACTTGTTGTATGTATTTGGGGGCGCGACCATAGATGTTATGTCAGACCTGTTCGGGAGCGTCAAAACAGAAAACAGGGTGGGGGTACGAATGAGGGGGAGGGGGGAAAAGTGGTAGTGAGAACGAGGAGTGGAAGAAGGAGGCGATGAAGAAGATGAAGCAAGAGGAACGAAAAAAGAAACGAAGAAGAAGGAACAAGATTTCTTTTTGGGTTTTTTTTCGATTTAGAGTGCACGCAAAGTACACCGGGTGTGACTCAAGGGGAGTTTGTTCACGAACCCAATTTGTGCTTTGCACAGCATTGCTGCAACAAATGTATTGACGCTCCCGAACAGGACATTTCGGTCTCTTGCGAGGGGTGTGGCGTAAGGCAACACATTTTTTATGATAACGATTGTATCGAAAATTTTATTACGTATTTGCAAGCCTTTAAAAAAGATTTTAAAATAACTTGTATAGCACACAACGGTAGTCGCTATGTTTTTTTGTGCGTTATGCAAGTAATGGTACTTCGTAAAGGGGGGGAAACCCTGATATAATCAATAACGGGGCTAAAATTATGATGATTAAATATGGAAATATCCGGATTGATAGTTTGAATTTTATCGCTGCACCTCTCGCAAAGTTACCGGAAATGCTCAGTCTCGACAGTGAACTAGGGAAAGGATTTTTTCCCCCATTTGTTCAACAGACCGGAAAACCAGAATTACAGGGGTCCCATGCCCCCTTTAAAGGATTATTGTCCGGATGAAATGAGTTCAAAAAAACGAGACGATTTTAAAAAATGGTATGCTGAGAAAGTTCAGCAGGAATATATTTTTGAATTTCAAACAGAGATTTTGCATTACTGTAAAATGGATGTCGAAATTTTGAGGAAAGCATTTTTGAAATTCAGAAACATATTCTTGGCTGAAACAACTGTTGCCCCTTTCAGAGAAACAATTACCATTGCATCAGCGTGTATGCAAACCTTTTTAAAACTTTTTTTGAAACCGGGTACAATCCCAATTTTACCGCTTAACGGTTACCGTCGTGTTGACAATCAGAGTATCGCGGCCTTGAACTGGCTTGATTATGTTGCATTTGAACGAGGCATCGTTATACTTCACGCGGGCAACGGTTAGAGGTAACCCCTCCTCGTTTAAAATACAAGGTCGACGGGTTTGCCCCGCCCCAAAACCGAATATTCGAATTTTATGGGTGCTATATCACGGTTCCCCCTTGTGTTTTAAAACGGGGGGGGACTTACCTCTAACCAATCCCCCTGATGAAACGATGGACTCGCGCTATATGAGAACAGTGAGCCGCGAAGGAGAAATTCTCCGGTTGAAAGACGGAAATAATAAAATTTATATAAACTGGAAACCTTTTGGGAATGTAAAATTTTATTTATTATGTAAAACTAGACCTGATATAGCGGATTTTGTAAAAAAAACAATAAGAAAGTCTATAATGTCCAACCGCTCAATCCCAAGGATGCATTTTACGGGGGTCGCACCAATGCAGTGAAGTTGTTTCACGAATGTGATACGGAGAGAGGTAAAAACATGCCATTACGTAGATTTCACCTCTCTATATCCGTATTGCAACAAATATGCGTCATACCCAATAGGGCATGTCAAAAGTATACTTTATGGTGATCAATGCAAAGGAAAGATATCCGGGATTACTATGGCATGGTAAAATGCGTTGTTTTACCGCCATCAGATCTATATCCCCTGTGTTGCCCTATAGGTGCCAGGGAAAGTTTTTTTTTCCCCTTTGTCGTACGTGTGCAGAGAACTCTGTGCAAGCAGACTCCCACACCACCGCGGCAGAGAGGGAATTAGGGGGGACGTGGGTAACTCTCGAGCTCCAAAAGGCACTGGAGAAAGGCTATAAGATTGTTAAAATATTTGAAATTTGGCACTACAACAGTACCAAATTCAACGGACAAACTGGGGGCTTGTTTGTAGGTTATATTGAAAAATTTTTAAAAATGAAACAGCAAGCCTCCGGTTGGCCGGAATGGTGTAAAACTGAAGACGATAAAAAAAAAAACATCAAAGATTACAAGGCGCGCGAAAACATTGACTTAGAGCCCGATAAAATAATTTACAATAATTCTTTCAGATCTGTATCCAAAATTTTTTAAATAGTATGTGGGGCAAATGGGGACAGAGATTAAATTTTCCAAACACAGAGCTAATGTCTGACCCCAATAAAATTCGTAATCTTTTCTGTGATCCCTCAATTGAGGTTCAAAATTTCATGCCTATAACGGACAACGTGCTATTAGTTAACTCGAAAGCCGTGGACGAATCTATACGACCCCGGGAAAAAAAACAATGTTGTTTTAGCAGCATTTGTCACGGCACATGCCAGGCTAAAACTGTACGAGTGTTTGGAAAAATTGGATAGGCGTGTCCTCTATTTCGACACAGACTCAATTTTGTATACTCGCTTACCTCACGAGGAACTTTTGCCATTGGGAGATTACCTCGGTGACCTCACCGATGAATTAGCGGGGTACGGTAAGGGGTCGTATATTAAAACTTTCATTGGTGGTGGACCCAAGAACTATGCGATGCAGATTTATGTTGGCGGTAATCCGAACAACGTAAAGACTGTTTGCAAAGTTCGTGGGTTCACCCTCAACCATAGCGCGTCTAAGAAAGTTAATTTTTAGACAATCAGAGACTGTGTATTAAATGAAATTGGGAGAGCGATAAATGTGAATATCCCCCCCAAAATCATCCGTAAGACCCCATGGCAAATAGTGACTCGTGAGGAAAGCAAGAAATACAGAATTGTTTAAAAAAGAGGCGCAGGTTGCCTGATTCTTTTTATACAGTGCCTTTTGGGAAAGAAGAGAGCTAGAGTGCTCTGAATAATTTTTGGGTTTGTCGGTCTGTCTCTCTCTTTCTTGCACATTTTATGCTGTTGTTTTTTTGTTGTTTTTGTTTTTTGGGTTTTTGTTGTTTTTGGGTTTTTGTATTTTTTTTTTTTTTTATTTTTTTTTTTTTTTTTTATTTTTTTTTTTTTTTTTTTTTTTTTTTTTTTTTTGTTTTTTTTTTTTCCCCCCTCATGTGTTTTACCTTTTTTTCGTTGACGCTGATTGCTGGTGTTGGTTGAGGCACTTTGTAAATTGTAATTTGATTGATAAACTTTTTTTTTTTTTTTTAAACTTTGTAACCGTTTAAAATTTGTAACTGTTTAAAATTTGTAACTGTTTTTGAAAACAGTTGTTTTCGTACCTGTTTGATATTTTGTGTACCTATAATCTTTGAAAAAAATTATGAAAAAAGAAAAAAAATCAATTCGAAAAAAAAATAAAATAATTCATATTTGACAATTAAAGAAAAAAATGTTGAAGGAAAGAAATAAAAAAAAAAAAGAAAAAATTTTTTATTTTCTTTTCTTTTTTTCCTCTTCAATATATTTTGTTTGTTTAATTTTCAATGTGATGAAATATGTATATAAACCAGAAAACACGTTTTCATTCATTTTGTTTCAAATATGAATCCTCAGTGGTGTCACCCTTTTTCTGCAATCATTGCAGGTCCAAGTGGAAGTGGGAAATCTTATTTTGTGATTAATTTTATCAAAAATATCGAAGAAATTTGCGATACTAAGTTTTTAAAAAAATTTTTTGGCATTACTCGATTTTTTAACCAAAGTTGGATGTGGGGGGAATCCATTTTATTCAAGGTTTGCCTGACACTGATTTTTATTCAGACCACCCTAGATTAATTATTATTGACGATTTGATGAGAGAGTCAGCAAACAGTTCAGTTATCATTGATTTGTTTACTAAAGGCTGTCATCACAAAAAAAATTAGTGTGTTTTTCATAACACAGAATATATTTTATAAAGGTAAAAATCAGCGTGATTTAAGTTTGAACAGCCATTATTTAGTTTTGTTCAAAAATCCAAGAGATAAAGCTCAAATTAGACACTTAGCTCAGCAAATGTGTCCTCAGAACTCTAAATTTTTTATTGAAGCTTTTAATGATGCCACTCAGAAACCGCATGGGTATTTATTAATTGATTTAAAACAAGCAACTCCTGAAAATTGTAGATTCAGAACAAACGTTTTCCCCGGGGGGTGGCGGTATAATAGTTTACGTACCGCGTAAATAATAGATAAGTAGATAAATAAATAAATTGAGAGAAAAAATTAAAGTTTTGAGAAAAGAAAATTTAAAACCCAAATAAATACGGTTGTCTTCCAAAACTACAAGTCATTTTAAAATGGTGCGTGAACTAGTGAACAACGCTGCATTGCTTAAAGCCTTATTAAAATTGAAACCTCAGCAACGGCTGGCTATTCTAAAATCTGCTGATAAAGAGCTTGTTAGGTGTTTATGCGAATGTGCACTCAACGTAATAAAAAGGGAAAGTACCCGTGAATTCAGGGCATAAGAAAAAGTTGTCTCCATACAAACAGTTGTTGCGCAAATTAGTTCTTAAAAAGGGTAGTTGGAAAAAAAAGAAGAAGATTTTGCTTCAAAAGGGTGGGAATTTTTTACCATTAATTTTGGACCTATTTTTAGTACTGTATTAAGCGCAGTTCTAACCTAACGTAACCTGGTCAAAAAACCCAACCCTTTAAACCCAACCTAAAATAAACCCAAACCCAAAACCCAAAAATACTCATGGAGCATGCAAAAAAAGGTTTTAGTTCCATCAGAGACGGTTGAAAGGTTGCAACATTTACCGGTAACCAGTTCTCATGACCCTCTCGATGACTTGCATAAAGAGCTATCAAGAATACTTGCATCTCGATCAATGAACGACTCTGAAAAATGGGCCAATTATCAGCAAGTGCTGCATAGATGTTTGCATCATGTTGAACAGAGACGCAAGCCTTTGATTTTTTTAATCGATGCTCCCGATGCAGAAAGGGGGGAGGGAGAGGATCTAGAGCGAGGTGAGAATCGACAGGTTCCGCTCCGCCCTCCGAATCTTCGACCACCAATCCACCCCCCCCACTACCCACCACCCCCCCTAGCGCCGCGCAGACATTTGACCGAGGAGCGTGCCTCTCCCCCCCCACACCCCTCACCCCCCCGTGCCACCATTCAAGGGCTACCGATGATCCGGTGCAAGACAATGACATTTTTGGGCCCCGGTTCCTCAAACATACAGAACCAAAGGCTCGGTTTTTTTACAGAGATTATCTAAAAGTGATTTAATCGAATGGGATGAAGTTGGAAGGGTAAGAATCGGTAATAAATCTATCCATGGGTCAAATATTGCCGATCTTCTAAATGATGCTTTACGAAAACGTAAGTCAGTGAATGCACCAAACGGTGTTGATGAGTTCTGTAAGGTATTGGCTAAAATTAATGTTCCGCAGGAGTTAATCGGTAATCATGATCGCTGGAATCTTATTCGTCAACGTGCTGCGGAGATACACAGTCCTGATTCTCCTCATTTTAATACGCTCTGGCCTAAAGCACCAGTAAAAGTATCAAAGCGTTCAAAAAGCTCTGAAAACCTAAACCTTGTGGGAGTGCGGCGTAAATTAAATTGGGAAACTTTCAAGTTCTAAGTCTAAAAAAAAAAAAAAAAAAAAAAAAAAAAAAAATAATAATAATAATAATGGAAAAAATGGAACAAATTTATTATGACCCTTCTAATCCAGGTAGTTTTTCAAGTATAGGAAACCTTGCGAGAGCCGCGGGTGTTTCGATTAAGAATGCTAAAAAAAGGTTACAATCTCAAGATGTTTACACTCTGCATAGATTAGGGCGTAAGAATTTTCCGAGAAACCGCTATACAGTGGATAATATTGATGATCTGTGGGAAGCTGACCTCTGTAGCCTGGCGACCCTCAGTGAGTACAACGATGGTTATAATTTTATTTTTAAATGTTATTGATGTGTTCAGTAAATATGCCTGGGTTGTCCCACTTAAAACTAAACATAACGTAAACGTTAAAATGGCTTTCAAAAGTATTTTCGCTGGTGGTAGAAAGTGTTTTAATTTACAGACAGATAAAGGGAAAGAATTTGTAGGTCAGGTAATGCAAAGATTTTTCAAGAAAAATAATGTGAATTATTACACGACGAGAAATCCGGGCGTCAAAGCAGCGGTAGTTGAGCGGTTTAACAGAACTTTAAAAAACCGTATGTGGAGGTTTCTAAGTTTTTCAAATTCTTATCGTTATATTGTGTTTTTTATCAGCTCGTTAATGCATACAATCATAGTTATCACTCTAGTATAAAAATGAGACCCGTTGATGTAAACGAGACGAATGTTTTACAGGTTTGGATGAATTTAAATAAAATAGGCAACCTTGCGCTAAACCCAACCTTAAAATAAATACCCATGTGAGAATTACTCGGAAGAAGTCCATGTTCGAAAAAGGATATGAAACGAATTTTACCGAGGAGATTTTTAAAATTATTAAAGTGATCCGTAGGCCTTTTCCTGTTTATGAGTTGCAAGATTTCAACGGTGAAAAAATCGATGGTTTTTTTTATGAGCATGAACTTCAACCTGTGACTGTCGAGAAAGGTAAAATTATAAAATTAATAAAATATTAGGTAGACGGAAAAAAAACAGGCAGACGTGAAGTTCTTGTCAGTTTGGGAAAAGGGTTTTCCTGCTAGTTTTTAAATTTGTGGATCCCGGCCACCGATTTTAAATTTAAATTAAAATGACAGATCACTTCTATGTCACCCTCCCATCAAATTCTTCAACCATATATTTTTCCCCACAACAAAACTAGTCATTTTAAAACGCAACTGTTCAAACGCATTTCGCTACAGGGTCTTTGGGAGGTTGGTATTGCTGAAATCCACTATCCATACACCTTTAGCACGATTTCAGATAAAGATTTTTTGGGTTTGGGTACGAAATCGACTTGGCAACGCTCCCGGTCGCTATAGAAGGTGAAAATGCAGATGAGAGAGAGGAGGAGGGGGGGGGATGGAGAGTCAGAAAACGAGACAGGTGGTTCGGGTAGTGAAATCAGCAACGATGGAGGGGTAGGGAGGGGTACAATTCATTTTCCTGGCGGTGCCTACTCTACGATAGAGGGTTTCTCAGCGTTATTATAAAGAACCATGATTTTGGAAAATTGGCGGATATCTCAACGTTTCAAGCGCGGATACAACTGAAGTTAAAACCTGGTGTAATTAGGTTAATACTCAGTACAGCGCTGCAACGGATATTCAACCCGGTAGGCATCGATGTTAAAAGTTTTACCGAGGGCGTCAATGCGCCAATATTGATGCGTGTATACCAACACAAATGTATATTTACAGTGATTTAATTGAGCCTCAGTATGTAGGAGATGTGTTGGCACCACTGTTACGTATTGTAAATATCGACAATACGCAATATGTCACGGGTAATCATATCGTGAACGTTTTTTCACATCCGCATTACGTTCCTCTTATGCGCAGGGAATTTCAGCAAATTGAAATAGATAAAAAGAGACGACTTGGGTTATTATATCCCATTCACGCACGGGACTCTAAACGTTAAGCTTCATTTCCGTAAAATAAAAGAAAATTAATCAATAAACAAAGGTTGGTGTGTAAAACAATATAAAGTGTGCTAATTTAAAACATGAATCAGTTCGGTACAGGTACTATCACCGTGTACCGCGGGTCGCCGTTTCAGAGAGGCCACGGGGTCGGCACGTTTCTCAGGGGACTTTTTCCCCGCATCTCTACCGTTACTGAAAAGAGGTGCGAGCGCTGTGGGTAAAGAGTTGTTACATTCGGGTGTGAACTTTTTGGAGGATATTTATCATGACATGCCTGTTAAAGAAGCTTTTCAACAAAGAATGAAAGACGCACAAAATAATCTGAAAAGAAAAGCTATCGATACATTATTTAGAGGTAAAGGTTATAAAACTAAAAAACGAATGATGGCCATTCAGTCGAAACGTAGTGTTCGCAAGAGGGGGACGTCGAAAAAAAAACCCCTCGTAAAGGAAAAGTGCGTAAAAGGAGTCACTCGTAAGATTAAAAAAACTCGTAAAAATAAGGGAAGTAAAAAAAAGTTCGGAGGAATAAAATAAATAGAAATAATATTTTAGATATTTTTGGGTAAATCATGTCATTCGTGCACTCATCGGGTTGTGAATGTTCAAAATCAGAACTATCACTCTTCTCCCTCCCTCCCACCCAGACTCATATCGAGAATGGGCAATGGAATCTCTATAAACCAATTTCCTCTTAGTTGACGAGGCACCGATCGAATTTGTGATACCCGGCCAGGGTGACGAATATATCGATCTATCGCCCCACTTTACTAAATATTAAGGTAAAAATTACAAATATTGATGGTACGGCCCTTGTTGCTGCGGACGACAACACTGTTGGCCCCGTGAACAACTTTATGCATTCTTTATTCAGTCAAATAGATGTGTATCTGAATCAAAAAAATTTTTTCCTCAGCAAGTAAGCAAAATCCTTACAGGGGTTTTTTTGAAAATTTACTAAGCTACGGACCGGCGGCTAAAAGTTTCATTTAACTACGGTTTTTTGGTATAAAGACACACCAGGACATATGGAAATTGCTGATAATACAGGGTTCACCAAAAGGTGTAGTTTTACTAATAGAAGCAGAATTTGTGAAATGATTGGTCATGTTCACGTGGATATCTGTAATCAAGAAAAATTTTTACTCAACGGTGTCGAGTTAAAAATTTTGACTGATTAGGGCACGTGACAGTTTCAGTTTATTTGGGGGGTGAGGGGGTAAAATTCAAAACTCTGAGGCCAATTTTTTTGTGAGACGCGTCAAGGTTTTTCCCCCAGTTTTGATAAGTCACGCTAAAACTTTGGAAAAAACCACTGCCAAATATCCGATTACTAAACCAAATAACACTATCTCTGCCGGTGTTCGCAGCGCTTCCCTGGATAACGTTTTTTAAAGGGCAACTACCCACGCGTATAGTTGTTGGTATGGTGTCGAACACAGCCTTTAACGGCGCCTACGCTTCTAACCCGTTTAACTTTCAAACTTTCGGCATGGACTTTGCATCATTTCACATCGATGGCCAACAGATTCCCCGGGGTCATGCTGACACCAAATTTCCAATCAGGCGAATACATCAGATCGTTCCATACTCTTTTTTCTGGTACCGGCGTACATTATTCCCACTCTGGTAACGATATCAGTCGTGAGGATTACAATAACGGCTACGCTCTCATGGCTCTAGATTTTACGCCGGATTTAGAAGCTCATATCAAATCTCATTGGTCTCTAGTTCGTCACGGCAGTTTGAGGTTAGAGGTTAGATTTAAAGAAGCTCTCGGTGCTCCGATAACAATCGTAACTTATGCCGAGTTCGACAACGTTATTGAGATCGACAAGAATCGCAGCGTCATCGTTGATTTTGGAGCGTAATAATTTTAAATTAATGCCCCCCCCCCTCAACCTCTACCCCCTCCCCCAAAATGAATTCCCTTGAAGTATATGCAACCATGCAAACATTGCCTATTGAAACGATGGTGTATGCAGCGAATAAACTGCCTAATTCTACCCCTGTTTCCCTGTGGCATTATCGTGAACACGGACCCTGATTTTAAAAACCCGGGGACTCATTGGGTTGCAATCTATATCGATGAATTTAGAAATGGTGAATATTTCGATAGTTATGGACTACCGCCATTTTTAAAACCCCACAAAACATTTTTTAAAAGCAAATTGTAAAAAACTGATTTACAATACTCACGAGTTACAGAGTTTAAACTCTACCGTGTGTGGACAATATTGTTTACTTTTTTTGCATTTTAGAGCCAACGGTCATTCGATGGCGGATTTCCCAAAAATTATTTTTAACAAACACTCTTACAAATGACGCATTATTAAAACAGAAATTCGATCTTTGTTTTAAAGACGGAACGTTGGAAATCATGAGAACACCCATGATACGCAATCGTGTTGCTGCCGTAAAAACCGTTAGAAGTCTCTGCTACGTAACGATTCCGAGGGTGATTAACGGTTTTATTGAAAGTACCGTTTTACCGGTGGTGGTGGTAACTCATCGCTTCTCGGGGGTGCTTATATAGCAGTTCATCAAAAAGACCCAATTATTCTCTTTTTTCACTCATCACTAGTGTGGTTCTTAGATCACTCCTCTCGTTGTGCAATTTTCAATAACAGTCTGTTTAGTTGTACCACCGGTACTTTTTTCCTTTGTTTTTTTAAACGCCTTTCTTCAAAACCCTGGATGCAAATAGATACGGTCTCTCCAAGGGTTTTTGAGGTACCTTTGGAACCACTCAAGATGAAATGCCAAGGTGCCTTACACGTGTCGACTCTGAAGAATACGTGCTATTTTTTATCTCCCGAGAAAAGTGGGTAATTTCAATTGCCCCCAAAAATAAAAAAAGATTTTGGCAATATTAAAAGTTTAAAGGGAAAAATTAGAATACAAGGACAAAAAAATCCCCTTATTTGACCATAAAGCCCCTTAAAAAGGGTGGGGGGTCCTAAAATTCAAAAAATTTTAGGAACACAAATCATAATCAGCCGGCGAATTCAAAAAAACACAAGGGAAAAAAAAAAACAAAAAACATAGATAGATTAAAAAAATTTTGCATGTGTACTCAAAAATATCGTTTTTCCTTTTTTAAAATAAAGCTGAAAATTTCCGCTTTTTTTATCGGGAAAAAAATCCGGGAAATTTTTGCGTTTTTAAATTTGCGAGCAAATAAAAGGCAAATTTGATCTTTTGTTCTGCGCTTTCAAAACGCATATTAAAAAACAAGTAAAAATCTTTAGATTCGATGAAATTCGCATGAGTACTCAAAAATACTCGATTTTCCTTTGTTTTAAAAAAAAGTGAGGCTCTTTTTCTTTATCGGAAAGAAATCCTGCGAATTTTTGCGATTTTAAAAATTGCGAGCATAAAGTGAAAATTCCCAAAAGCGGTTTTTTTTTGCAAATTTGGAAATGTAAAAAAACCGAAAACATGGATAGATTTTGGATATTTTAGCTCGCAACTTTTAAAATGAAAAATTCCAGGAGTCTTTTCGGTAAGAAAAAAGGGCTTCAATTCTTTAATCAAAGGAAAAACGGTATTTTGAGTACATCATGCGAAAAATTTTCATTGAATTTTCCATGTTTACGGTTTAATTTTCATTTTTCCCCATTTTCACAAAAAAACCATCGATTAGGACGTTCATTTATCCTCGCAACTTTTAAAAAACGCAAAAATTTGCAGGATTCTTTCCAGATAAAAAAAGAGATTCAAACTTTTTTTTAATAAAAAAAAATGAGTATTTTGATAATATGCGAAATTTCATTAAACATCCATGTTTCGGTTTTTTTAATTTTTCCCGATTTTCAAAAAAAACCGATCGATTATGACGTCCCCGTTTATGCCGCACTTTTAAAACGCAAAAATTAAAAAAGTCTTCCCAAAAAGAAACAGAGATTCCAGCTTTTTTTTAATACAAAAGGGAAAAACGAGTATTTTTGATAAAACATGCGAAATTTTATTGAAAATTTTTGTTTACGGTTTTTTTTACATTTTTCAATTTTTAAAAAAAAAAAATTAGGGTTCACGGTTTTTGCTAAAAAAAAAAAAAAAATTCCCAAAGTCTTTTGATAAAAAAAGTAAGACTCTCGTTTTTTTTTAATTTAAAAAAAATCGTTTATTTTTGATACATCATGCGAAAATTTTATTTGAATTATCTATGTTTTTTGTTTTTTTCCCTTGTTTTCTAGATTCGCCGGTGATGTATGTTCGGGCACTAAATTTAGAATTTTAGGCCCCCCTACCCTTTAAAAAGGGGTTATGGTCTAATATATGATGTATTTTCTTTCTCCTTTTCTTCTAATTTTTCAAGATCATTTTTTAATGATTTGCCCAATTTCTTTTTGGAGGTTTTCGGGCGCTAGATTTCCCAAATTACCCTGTGCGACGGGTTTGAAAAAAATCGTCGTCGGTCATAAATTAACGATGATTTTTCCCCCTGATCAAGTTTCATAAACCAGTGCTCCGCAAAACGGTCTCGAAATTTCACCAAAAGAATGGGCCGAACTTTGCTAAGCCCGGGGTGAAAACGACCCTATTTCAACAGGATCCATCGGTCGACCAAACCACGGGCTCATCCTCAGATCTTTTCAGCAAAAAAGATGTACGAAAAAAATCAATCACTATCGGAAAATTTACCACCCCCATTAAAATATCCAAGACGTTTATCATCCCAGGAAGGCCCTTTTGGGGAAAACTTTAAAATTATCATGCCAGCGATTTATCATTGTGTCGAGAAATGTTCCAGCAGTGAAAAGAAAAAAGAAACATTTTTTAACAGTGTGTGTTTTACTTTAAAAAATATTGTTGTACTATGTACGCTAATGGTTCGAAGGTTAACAAAAATTTAAAAACTAACGATATTCCGAACGATAAACTTTTTTTTCAAAAAAGTTTGATGTGATTTTTTTGGAACTCAAGCATTTTTGTTTCAAAGTGTTTTTCATTTTACTTTAGAAAAAAAGTGGTTTCAATTTAAAAAACAAAAATTAAAAAAAATAGGGAAAAAGAAAAAGGGTTTTTACAGGTGGTTGACGGTGCGCTG